>KK499847.1:546009-1105816 GCA_000688715.1 Glossina pallidipes | reverse complement strand
TTTAAAATCAGGTGTCTTTTCGTTTCTTTTTTCGTTACTTTTTATTAAAAACTTTTCTTTGAAAATCTTGAAAAAAATAAATAAATAAAAAAATAAAATGAAGAGATTTTTATTAGATTTATTTAACCATAGTAAATTATTTTGTGTTTATCATGCAAATTAAATGTCTTTAACCGACAGAAACCACAACAATAACAAGATTGCATAAATAAATGCATTGGTGTATGCTTAGCTTGGTTCGTAAAATTGTAAGACAAAAATAAAATTTACCACATCGTCTTGCTTATAAGACGTGCATAGATTTTACTTAAAACTAATCCGACTGGAGCATATGTTATGTGTATGCTTTCTCCTTCTCCCTCTCATTCTTTTTCTCACTCTCTCTCTCTCTCTCTCTCTCTCTCTATCTATCTTTTTAAAGTGAAAAGGGAACACATTCACTACATGTGTACATATATCAAACGGGCAGGTCTTCTTCATACATGTGAAGTAAAAAGAAAAAAGAAAAAACCAACTATTTCTCAATACAGGCAGAATTTTTCTTCTTCTAAAACCATCACTCAATCTCGCTCTATCTTCACCAGCTTGTGCGAGAGAAATGAGTGGAAATGTGTTAGAGATATATGTTATGTTAGTGGGTTCCTTTTTAAGTTTCCGTTGCCATTCTGGCTTAGTAAATCCTTTTTATGTTAAAAACCAATTTTGTGCAGTAATCTACTCTACAGCATAAGTTGAAATTTTCTTTTCGAGCATTTCGAAACTCCAAGTGTGAATGGGTGGATAGATAACAATGCAGAAGAAAAAAAAAATAAAAGGCATGCACGATATTTTTTTTTTTTTTTCTTAATACTTCTCCTTTTATTGAAGGAAACAAAAAACCCGTAAGAAAAAAGCCAACGAGTTGCAGTAAATTGAATGTTAGCAATTTGTTAAGTGAGAAGATTATATGTTCTTTTTTTTTTCTTTACTTTTAAAAATTGTTTTCGTTTTTGTTTTTATTTTCTTGAACACATATTTTGTATTTTGTATCATATGGAAAACAAATAAATAATCAATTACGATTTTACGAAAGCATACTTTTAGTTTCATTTCAAATGTTTAGAAAATTGTAGCATATTTTCATGCAAGAAGCTTGTTAAAGAAAAGAACAGCATATTGTTTGTCGAATGTGAATAATTTATTAAAATTCATTATAGGTTTAGTAAAGCATGTCAAGAATACTGCAGCATTTTAAAAAGATAAAATTTCAAAAATTTTCGAAAAACTACACTGAACTTTAAAATTACGACCAGATAACAATAAAGTGCTGTGTAAGGTAAAATGGTTATTATTACTATTTTTAATGAACATTTTAAAGAGTTTAATGTGTGCTGTGATAAATAAGCATAACAATCTGAAAATATGGTAACAATGTGAAAGAATTATATAGAAACCTTAAGACGAAATTTAGATGCCCATCACTTAAAACTTTTTTATTAGTCTAGGATACGCAGATAAGCTTCAGTTGCTCGGAAAACGTTAACGTGAAAGAAACGAAACACTTATGAGAATTTTCAGCTTCTAAATGCCTTTTATTGCGCAAATATATTGTTACGGAAATCCCAAATCCAGTTCATTCCAATTAATTGATTGTCCCAAATAATAAACTCCATAGGGAGGGAAAACCCAAGTACCTATTCGCGGCGCGTCATGGAGCTGCCGGCCGAGGAAAACGATTGGCGGAAAAGCAGACAGGGAAAAACCCAAGTGCACATTCGCGGCGCGTCATGCAGCTGCCGGCCGAGGAAAACTATTAGCGGAAAATCAGATTAACGGATTAAAAATGAAGCCATGAAGTTGGTAGTACGAGTAATATGCTTGTAAAAATGGGTATAAATAGATTATTTGCGGAAGGAAGAGTCAGTCGGACCCAAACATTTGAGTAGAAAAAGAATATTTGAGTTGAGCAGTCGGGAGTATTGTGAAAAATAAATTGTGAATAGTCCTACTGTTAAGATATATAATTGTAAATAAAAAAATTTTGAAATGTATTTCTCTTGAAAAGAATATCCACGATCTACTGGTACGAGCTCTATGTGAGAAAAGCGAAATTCGTAACAATATTATTTCATTATTGATAAATCGATTCGGTTTGGATGAGATTTGCTGACAGAGTGTGAAAAATCTTGGCACTTTGGACTTCGATATATTTTATTTGAGCTAATATAAAAATCTTTAGATGCTGTAAAATCTTGAACCCCACAATGTACAATGGCACTTGAACTAAGAAAAAGCTGATCGCTTAAGCATCAGGTGGAGGCATATTACGTGGTGAAATCTCCGCTTTCGTAGCGGACAAATGTCCTTCACGCGAATTTGAACAAACGTTCCCACTAGGAAGCTGGCAGAACGATCGTTTCTGCAGAAAGTTACTTCTTGGGCTCTTAATATCTCCGGTATCAGAAAAAAAATGAAAAACAATAGCCTCTGATCATATTTAGGTAGATTCTAATCGATCTAAAAGACGAGACTTGGTCGTGACACAGAAAACTTGTAAGCAACGGTTCTGTAACTCGATCTAGCCTCTGTCTCGCTGGACAGAGAGGGAGATTTGAAGCACGTTTTTTTATCATCAATGCAATTTTTGCGCGGACATTGACTTGCCTCTTGTTAAAAGAGAAATCCCTCGTGCGGCAGAAGGAGAATACGAAGAAGATGACAATAGTTTAGCTTAAACGGGTTAAATAGGTTACTCACTACACAAAAATCTCACAAAATTTTATTAAATTCACCCGCTTTAATAGATCAAAAAAGATTATTTAAGGTATATTCCCCTTCTCTTGTCTAATTCGAAGTGTAGTCCCATTGAATCGAGTGATGAATTATATACGCTTCACGTTATTCGAAGCTCAAATAACTGTGACGTAGTCTAAGCGCACCGCTAATAGTGACCTGATTTCTCGCCTGAAGGGCAAAGAGCAGCTAGGTATGGTGCACTTCGGTTTTTTCTAACTAAGGGAAACTATGACTAGGGAAGGCTACCGGGAACAACTGATGTAATTGGAACGAAAGAATGGGAGGAAATTTGGCGAAACTTACCACAGAAGCCTATGTTCAGCTATCCCGTCCATCGAATTCATGGGGCATTGCTTCTTTCGCTTACAACTTGTTGCGACCGATGGCACATGATCTGTCTAGGCAAAGTTTATATTCGTATGAAGAAAACCAACCCCTGGGTCGACATGTGGATAGCTTCAAATTGTATGTCGCTTTCTCATATGGAAATCATATAATGCTAGAAAGAAGGGAAAAACAGTGGCAGTGACAGGTTTTTTTTACTGACGGTTCTAAACAAAGAAACAGTTGCTATAAAAACAGTGAGGATTTGTTCGACATATGTCTATATATCTAATGTAAGTGTTCTAAATATTTCAGGTTTATGCTTATCGTCGAATGATATTTCAACTTCATATTTTTCCCTTTTGACGTTTAGACCTTTACACTGTTTTAGCGAAAAAACGAATAGAACAACAATAAAGGCCTATAAGGGCCATACGATAGAAAGACTTGAATAAATCGACAGAAGTCTTGTATTGGTAAGTGCATCTGTATACTTCACGAAATCTCTAGATGCTACAAATACAATAACAGAACTATCATATCTGTTTCCTGTGACGATGGATTAAAAAACGGCAGCTTAACTAAATTAAACTCAGAAAAAAACAATAGATGGAGTATTTTCCAAGTATTATATGGCATTTGTTTCCTAATTCGAAAACTACTCAACATGGAAAACTACTTCGTAATGGATTATTTGTAAATGGTCGGTGTAAAAGCAGATATATATATATTTCTTATGGATAGTTTTTTCTGTAACAAGAAAAAACCAAAAAAAAAAGAAAACGAAAAAGATTATCAGAAACCCAAACTTATCTGAAATTGTCCAGGCTGTCCAAAGTTATATAGAAACGTATTAATTTGTCAATTTTATCATAGAATAAAAGAAAAAAACTTTCCAGTTGCAGAAAGAAAAAGATAAAACGTATGAAAGGTGCGAGGATATGGAGAGAGTAAAAGGCTTATCCATTTCTTACTGCAAAAAATGAACGAAATTAATAAAAAAAAAAACAAAAATAAAAGGAAACTGAACGGTTTTATTTTTTATATTCATACACCTGTTTATACATATTCATACCTTTTCGTTTGAATTCCATGCAACCGGTCAGAGATATAAAATGGAAGACTAGCGGCAACCTCCGTAAAAATGCATAAAAAAAAAAACAAAAGGAAAAAAAGGAAAAAGGCAATGAAAGTAAGAAAAAATTGAATACATAACAGAAGCAATGACTTTACATATCGATAACATACACAAATACGTACATACCTAAATTAACCGTCCAGCTTTACGAGTATAGTTTATTATTAACATGTACGATTTGTGTTTTTTGTCAAGGCAATTTGACAGTCTGTGTATCAGATACTAACACTGGCAAATAAGTTCAATGACAATTAACTTAAATTAATGAGTTTTTACTGTTCACTGTTAGCAAATAGTGACGCCATACTAAGGAGAGATTAGGAAGAAGACAAATTGATTGTTTGGAATTGATTTCTTTTTCTCCTCTCTTCTCTTCGCTTTGAATTTTCTTCTTTTTTGCTTATATTAGGTAGCATTTTGAAAGTACTGACAAATTAATCGTGACATTCTGATGTTCTCTAAACCTAATGAGAAAATCTTATCTTTAGTACAATATTAACACAAGAACCAGTCTCGGTTATCAAAGAAAAGAAAAATTGCATCACAAAAAAAAAAAAAATACATTACATACATACATGAAGGGGGGAATCATTTTAAATCAATTCATTGCGTAATGAAATTGATTTGAAGATAAAATGTATATAAAAAGGCAAAAGAACAAATATTCCTTATTCAAGTTTTTATACAAATACGTAAGCGCTTTATCGTTTTTAAAGCAAGCATGCGTGCTTATTTATAAATCTACTTATACGAGCGCAGTCAACTACTTGAGGAAGTTGTTACGCAGGGAATGATAGATAACAGTGACCAAGACTAATCGTATGAATATTTGCATTTCTATTCGGTAAGCATTAAGCTTAGGGGGAAGTACATGTTCTTTTATCTTAGAATGCAAGTACTGACAGTGGCGCCATTCGCTAATAAAGTGTAAAATGTATTTTAATGCTCTCTATTGAATGATAAAATTAATGTTTCTGTTGTTTTATTATAAGTGGACTTGAAAAACGAATGGTATTATAAATTCACTGTTTAGTTTGCGGAATAAACACGCAAGCGTTAAATAAAATGCTCCCTACCATCTATGTGCATTGTTGGAATGGAGAAATGATTCCATATACAAAAACGTAAATATATCACATACATATAACGTATATATGTATAACAGGCGGTCCGCATAATGTGGGTTGTTCATCTTTCCATTTATTTTTTTCTGTGCCTACGCCCGTTTCGCTTTTCCACTCAATCGTTTCTGAACTTTAGCTTAAGTACTCTTATCTTTTCAACTAAATGCGTCTCATGGTGTCTTCCTAATACTGTCGACTTGTCCGCTGGCTACACCCATCTAGTCCCCTAGGTATGTAAACCACTCGGACTAGCAGCATCTGCTTTTCTCCGCAGCTCTATCAACTTGCTATACGGCCCTGGCCACCTATTCGCCTTATCACGTGGATCTCAGCATCTGCTTGTAATATCCTGTCTTCTTACCAGTACCGATCTTGCCTGATAGCAATGGCAAGTCATTTCCCTACTTACGAAGTGCTTCTATTCGTGTCGACGTCTCCACCTACTCCGGTGATTTGCTTGCTTGGATATGCATTCAGTCGGTAGGTATTATGCCGACTATGGCAACTGGGCGTACTCACTACAGCTACAACCTGAAATTTGAATCGGCAAACATTGAACTGTAAGTCGGTAGTCTTACCTACTCGACTACTCATGCTATTCTGGACTGTTAATGACATACTGGAAGTATCATGGTATTAAGGAAACGAATGCATATAACTCACAATTGTCAACAACATTTTCATATTTTAAAGAAGCTATGGAATCAATCACATTTATTATGTATTACGACTTCTTTTTCTGTTTTTGTTATACTTGTGATAATTATTCCTTATTTACGTAAAAAACTAAACGTTAATACATATGTAAGCCAGATATTCGACTGTCACAAGACTTATTCCAAATAAGTTGAAAATCCAGATGCACTTTGAAGCGAAGATAGTTTTAGTATTTGTTTCCTTTTTTCCCGCAGCTTAAAGCAAAATTTCTTTTGAATTATTTTTCATCTTTCATAGGTAGCCTTGGGTGTATTTCAAAGGCAACACCCTACCCATTTTCGAACTCTCATCTAATGCACATACATAAGTTGGGTAAGATCTCTTCTTTGGTATTAGTACAAGGCTTGACGAATACTAGTAGGTTAACTTTAACCTTTTCATTGCATACTTTTTCCCGGCTTTCTTATTGACAATGTCTGCATCTAGCTCTTGCAGTATCGGTTAACCGGTTAACTATAGTTTTCATGTTCTTTTTGTGCAAAAATGAAAAACGATCTTTCTTCTCTTCAGTTACTTGTTTTGTTTTTTTTTTTTTTGTTTGCTTTCTAGATTTGTTAAGTCAGCTTTGTTGTTGCTGTTTTCATGTAAGCCCGTATATTATTTTTATCTTCAACATCACTTCTCTCTTTGTTTAAAGTTTGAAATGGAATGAATATTGTTGCCAACAACAGATGAAGGCAACAACAACATAATCATTATTATTTATTATAAAAGACATCATTATTAACACCTTGAGGACAATCACCGGTGGATAGACAGCCAGACAGACAGACACGACTTATTCGTATACATGGATATGCTTTCGTTCTCGTTTTCTCTTTTTGTAAAAAGACGGTCAAGAAAAGTTTTGTGTTTTTTTTTTTTGTTTTTACTTTTTAAACATGAATATACAACAAATTTTGTAATAATTATAATTATAGGTAAACGCGTGTTTATTCATGTTTCGTGGTTTAGCTATAAACACACGTAAAATGGAATAATTTCAAAGCTAAAAAAAATGTTAAAATGTTAATGTCAGTATTTGTATTCATTTTGAACCCAAACCCTACTTTGTATTCTTTTTTATTTACAAAATCAAGTAATGAATATTTTATCCTTGATTCTTTTTGCGTAAAGCACATTCCATGACGTTCGTTCATAGGGAGGTTGAGAGCGAAAGGAAGGCTAAGAAAGTTTTCTATTTCAGTCATTTGTGGCATTGAATGTCAATAAATTACCAGCATCGATTAACTACTAATACGTGATGCGGTTACTCAATGGGTCCCTGCTGTTGCTGCCGTTGATGCCGATGATGCTAATAATGCCATGATATTTTTGCCAAAGGCTTTAACGAACCACATCTTGAAAAGCATGGCAAGCAAGGAGAAAAGAAAAGTGAAAACCACATGACGCAAGTAATGACGATAATAATGACAATGGTAAAGCTCGAAGTAAAGTGGAGCATATGGCAATGATTGTAATGAAATATATAAAGCGAACAACGACAAAAAGTCCTGTCATTAGTGCACACAAGTGCGCGGACTGTGATGTATATATATATATGTATTTGTATATATATATATATATATATATATATATATATATATATATATATAAACGTGTATGTGTTTCTGTATGGCAGACCTCTAATCATCTTTCTTAAAAACTTAACATGTTGAAAAGTCTTATAGCCAAATTAAACGAGAGACAAAAAATGCAAAACTTTTCTTATAAAAGCTTTCAATGATGATTTACAAATGACTTAAGCTCTATTTGTCAGTTCTTGTCAGTGTCTTAAGTTTAAGACGATGCGGTTCATGTTAATTACTGGCAATGATTACTCTACAGTCATTATCTAAAAATAGTAATTAGTTGAAGGAAAAACTACAAGCAAAAATTAAACAGATTGTGATGCTCGTGACCAAAAAAAGAAAAAGAAAATATGTGTTAAATATGCTAAAGAATTTCTGTTTTATTCCCTACATACAATAAATTCTAAGTCAAGAGAAAACATTCCAATACATCGATCAATAATTATCGGCATAAAGTTGAATATATATTTGTGTTCTGGTAGTACCATATATACGTTTGTATTATACAAAAATATTCTTTTCGAACAAAATTCGTTTATATTAATATACCCGCAGAACGGGAGAATCAATAGAATCTGTTCAAAAGCAATTCCCGCTATTTACCCGTAGAAATTTGGGTTGGGACTTTCTTGTTTACTTGCCTCCTTATGGAAATAGATAGCTTTTGCCAGCTTTATCTTCACCTAAGAAACTAGAGATTCATTCTTGGTGTTTCCTTTCTAACTACGTCGTACTAAATACGTCGATTTGCCAACATTATGTGGGGAGGTAAACTTCAACACCCCGAATATCTTCTCTAGGAACTTTATCTTCATAAAGCTTAGCCAATGTAGATACAATTACAAGCTTTGCAATTCCTTCAGAGTAATTTGTAAAAACCTAAATGAAGCCTATTACTTAATCTCAATGCCAGATTCTGTAAAATCTATTAAACCAATTCTTGTATTTGGATCAACCTGCAATCTTAACATCCTAGTAAGACTCGAAGATTGACTACTATTAGAGATTGATTACTAGTATTGGTTGTCAAGCCTTTGCATGTTTGCAACCGCACTTCCAACTGGCATCTGTACTGGCTGAGGTATTACTCTTTACATACTTTGAATTAGTTTTTAATAATAATTAGCATAACGTTTACTTTTAAATGTCAATTGAATTCGGCTGTTAAATAGTTTTAGCTGAATTTCATTTTTAAATAAATAAAACGAATAAATGTACACTGCTGTGAAAAAAAAGTAAAGTGAATTTATTTATAAAACGAAAAATCTTGATTCATGCCTCAAAATCAATTTTGGCCGCCTTCGTTGCCTTAGTAACATTCCAGGAAAATTCCTTGGTTGCTGGTTTGCCTGAAATTTACGATACACAACACACATACATTCGGGGAAAATTCTCAACATGACCTTGACTTTCGAAAGATTTTCGAGCGGTTTTTTCGGTCTTAGTTCATCTTTTCTACTATATTCGCTAGCCTCGGCCACTTGTTTCTTGGACTTGATCGTCTACATAAGTCCAAGCCTCGTTTCTTCTAAGGAAACGTGCGATGAGTGCACGTTAATGATGGTTGAAAATCGTTGTTTCATAGACAAAGTAAAGATCGAGAAACTTCCGTTCGTTTCGTTTACGAAAAAACTTTGAAGCAATTGAATACGCTGGCATAAAACTCTTTACAGATGTCAAAGGCGGTTGTGCCAAATCACGTTGAAAGTCAATTTCACTATCTTCAAGCACTACCGAACCTTAATTGAGAAATTCATTTAATTTTTGTTCTTAGTAATACAGCATATAATGAAATAATATTCATAATACAGGGTTAGACCTAAAAATTGCGAAGGAAAAAGATAAAAGAAAGACAACAATAAGTACTTTGGTAAAAATAAACAGATTCCATAGAATATAGAAGTAAAAGGAATTAGTGTGGAATAGTGGGTCCAAAATTATTCATTTATATAACCGATATCTACGCATATGCTTAGAATATCATCTAGAGTGTGAAGCTTCGTAGTTGAAATGATTTCTTTTTTTTTCCAAAATTCGATATTATTCTTCAACCCATAGCGGCCATGAAGAACAACGTAGTCAGTCTAACATTTTTCCATAGCGGCCATGAAGAACAACGTAGTCAGTCTAACATTTTTCCATAGCGGCCATTAAGAACAACGTAGTCAGTCTAACATTTTTCTAAGGACTAGGGAGCCGCAACGTTCATTGTAGATTCCTTAGCAGAATAATGAACTGATTACAGACGTCTGAGAGGTTTTACGTGGGTCCACTACCATGTCTGTCTAATCCCACGGTGCCCGATGACACACAGGTTAATTTAGCGTAACCCGCGCCTTCTAGAGAGTTACACAATCCCTATAAGCTAGGAGCCTAAGCTACACTGGAGAATCCAAATATGTTTATTGTGTATAGCTCAATAAACCCATGGTGGTATATGTTGAGGCCCATCATCACCTCTAATTATTCGCTTTTGGAATGATAGCAACCACAACCACCACGACAAACCCCGAAGGGCCGTAACCAGTAGCTCTCAGGACTCATACATTGGTTAACTGCTGCATCTAAAATGTTGTCACCTCTACCTGCAGGTACACGTGGAGTGGACTTCTGACCCCTGTAGAGCTTAAAATTAGACTATAAAGCCTTTAGCCTCACTTTACTCAACGTATTCATTTTTGCCTTCGAATTAATCATAATTTCCCGGCTAGTCAGCATCGGACTACCCTTCTTCAAGATATATTAGCATCGGGCGTTACATCTGACATGGCGGGCGATACCATGCTCGCAACTATTGCTATATCAACGTATTTTTACGTAACCAGTTACCAGCTGGTTTTGGTTACAATTTCCTTCATAACAGGTTATGAGAAAAGAGTGTTTCTTCCAGTGAACTCCTAAGCTATATTTTCAGAAAATTTGTCGCCAAGTTATAGATGGTCCAAGCCTTAAACTCTTCTTCGCCGATCTCCACGAAATAATTACAAAAAAATGGAAAGCACTGAAAAGCAATATTCTTGTCTTGAATTAATACTTTAAAAAGAGAGTATGTCTTTATTAATTAAAATACAGCAAGAATTTACATCTCGATGACATTCTTCGACGCTGGCAGTGTCTTTAAGCGGATATCCAGGCCAGTTAGAAAAGTGAACTTTTGCCGTTACCAGCCCATTAGGCCTGTTAAAGGATATAGACGTTTTCCATACGTGTCACAAAGCCATCCCACGCGTCGACCTGCTAAAAGCAAAGTCCCGCCATAAGGACCGTAATAAAAATTTCATTACGAGAGGCCAAATATAATTCCTTGAAGAATAACAAAATATAAAGTCCTAGTCCAAAAATAAGCAATCAAATCCGCTGTGCTACTCTTTAAACTTTTTTTACACACTGAATGCAAATTTTATTGCTTCCTTTTCTTTTTCCATTTTTTTTCGTGTACATATGACTACAATTAGATTCTTTTCAAGTAAATTGGCTTTAATTGTATTTTTTCTTATGTTACCTATGCTCATCAGTTTGACATTCAATTTGTTCTCTTTTTTCCTTAGACGTATCGAAGGTTAAGCGCATGCTAGTTCATCGTAAGGTTTGTAACACCGTTAGCAGTCTTAAAGGCTAAAGAAATCGTTCGATTTTTGTGATTGTCCGGTATAAACCACGAAAGAGAATACCAGGCGTGAAGAAGTGCAAGCGATTGGTTAGTTTGCATGACAATGCTTGTGAAAAGAATTTGCAGTTGCAATACATTGCTTGAGATGAGGGCTGCTCGATACTACCAATCGCTGCAAAAACAAATGTATTTTCTTTACTTATTTCTTTATACCAGCACTAAAGAGCTGGTTAGAAATATTACAAGTCCCGTACAGCGTTCACTCGATGTAATCTTGTTACCATCCCTTGCTAAAGTAAGAACTTGAAACATGACCTCAAGTTATTCCTAACTAAAGCGTTAAGCGTGGAAATAGGCATGAATAAGGAACTAATGTTATCAATAAAATAAAAGAATTCACTAACTTCTTAGGGCATTTAATAAGATGCGAAAATGTTCTTAATCTACGGGGTGACGTGCCTGTATTTAACAAAGCAGCTCTGTATCTTTGACGTTACGGGCATTCACGATATACATTTTGAAGTGCTCTTTTTTTCTTGGACAACTGTCATATTGCACGGTAGAGTGAAGCTGAGACAGTATGTGAAATGCCCAGTGTGCCAATATTTACTTTGGCTTACGTCGAAAACTTAATTTGGGTAAACACTGTTTTTTGCTTTTTTTCTTTCTTTTCGTTCAGCTCCTTTTTATTGTAAGTTTTCAAAAAGCTGGTGGTTGATTTCTTACCCAGCAATTTTCTTATGGCATTAAATTGTATTGAAACTAAAATTAGTTTTCGAATTACTTTTCTGAAAAGAAGAAGAAAACCAGAAGTAACTCAAGAGCTTTGAATGATTGATATACATATGTATGTTATGTGGCTACGACGAAGTGCGAATCAAAGTGAAGATGTTAGAGAACATTTTCCTTAAAGCTTATCAACTTAAACAGCGTATATGTTTTCAACAAAAAAAAAAAGAAGAAAAGAAAAGGCGAAAACTTTTAACATTTCTTCATTTCTTCATTTAAATCCTACTTGAAAGTGTGAAATTTAAAAAAAAAAACAAATCCCATTTAAATCTTTAAATAAATTATGAGCAATAATTTTGCTCTCTTATCAACGCAGAGACTGTCACACACGTTCAATTTAATTTATGTTATTCACATCGTAATAAAATGATTGGTTGCCAATATTATTTGCAACACAAACTTGTTCTTATATAAACCTGCGTCTACGCGTCTGTCTTATAAGGTGCGTCTAAAATTTTTATTACTATTTTTTATTCGTTTATTTATATATTTACTTTTTTTTTTTTCTTAAATAGGATCATCCACACACGTATGACAAATAGTAGGCTCTCAGATAGACAAATGCCAAAACATATTATTTAGTATCACAAGAAGACAAAATTCACGATTACATATATTGTTCAATCTAAAAAGTACTGAGCCCTCGCATCCATATTCAAGCATACTACCATGTGAGAGGAGCTAAGGCTCGTATACACATTGGGGCGTAATAATTTTTCGACAGCCTAATTAGGTACACACATATACACCTAGTTATATCTAGTTTTATCTAGTTGTGGTTGTGTGTCGGGTGTAGGCTGCAAAAAACATGTACATATATGCTTTTTTTATTGCTTTTGTGTGGGTTTTGTTAAACGGAAAATCGAAGCGTACCAGAAAATATTAAAATTATGAAATTATTAGTAAAAATAATTTGATAGAAAAACTGGGTGGAGTTTTAATTTTTTTGATTTTCCTTTTTTTAACTTACTTTTCCTCTTCTGCTTTTTTCCACACGAATATACGCATTCATTAGACAGGCATGTACGCAATAAAACATTTTTCAATATTTTTAGAAAACATTTTATTATGTTAAAGTCTTGCTACGACTTCAAGTTAACACCATAAGCACTTACAGAGATGAAGTTTATTAGACATTTTATGGAAACTTTATGAAAATTTTACATAAAATGTTTTTTTGTTTTCATATATAACTTATCTCCTCTTCTCTTTATCGTTTTAATTAACATTTCACACTCTCTAGTTATAAGTAAATATTAAATGAAATTTATGTGACCATTTTAATATTTTAACAATTTTCCATTCGTACACACAAAGCTGATACAAACAATCTTGCAATTTTACGACATACATATATGGTATTATAGTACAAGCATATAGCGCACACATATATGCATATACGTTATATACACACATTTGCGGTAAAAGAGCTTTAAGTAGATTTAAGGCTTTATGGCAAAAATTGTAACTAAATTAATTATTAAAAAACAAAGAAAAGAAAACCTTAAAGCGAATCTTGGACACCCATCACCTGACCTTACAATATGAAGTCGTCGAAACTTATCGTTTGTTGTTCGAGAATAATTTTAAGAATAACGTTTTTAAGCGATTTCGATAAGTAATTATACAAAAGTTTTCTTTCACTCTTGCTAGCGATTTGCAGTTGGGTGACAGCAATGTCTTGAACTCGTTCTTTCTTTTTTCTTAACTTCTTTGCTTTCCCTTCGCTCGGTCTAAGTGATAAGGGACCTACGAATTCCGACTTTGACTTGCTAATGTGCTAAGTTTCAGCTGTCGATCATAAGCTTGCGAGACAAGGAGGGTTATGAAATAAGATGATAGGCGGAATGATTGCATTAGCTGCAGAAAGAAAACATCTGAGATTTTTATTTTTGTTCTTTTGTAAATACAACTCCATTTTTGTACGCCTCTCTTATGCGTAGTTTTTGCGTATTACTGCTAAAATGCAAAAAATCAACAGTATATGTAGATGTATGTATATATATATAACATGTCATTCAATAAATTATGGGGATGACTTATAAAAGAGGTTATTACTGAGGGATTCAAAATTCCATGCCATTCCGACGGTTAGTTTACAAGTTGCGGCTGATTTACTGACGGTACTTTCTAGGGCGCTTTGGATGACATACGGCAGTTGCTGTTCACTCAGCTGACAGCCAATGTGGCTCTAGGGTCTAGTCGTGAATCCATGTGTTATCCATTGTCATCATACCGTTGCTGCAAAAAATGAGCGAGTGCGAACTTCGGGCAGATATTTCTTATGAATCAAATTGCCACTGCCCCATGAAATCTTTAGGATCTCATCTATCCCACGCAACTTTAATTTTCGCATTCCCAAACTGTTTTCAGCCGTTTTCTTTGTGCTTTCTGGAATAGATGCCGAATTCGGACGACCAGTACGTTCACCATCAGCATCATCATGAAGTAGTTAGGAATTGTTTGAAAGCAACAAGCCATCGACAAATTATTATTTTCGACGGAGAAGAGATACCGCAACACTTTCTAAGCTAATGCTGAGTTTGAACGATGGTTTTCCTCATCAAAAGCAATATTTGATCAACAAAGGAATCTCTTCTTTTATCCATTGTGCTGAAAACTACCAAACTGCAATTACTAAAATTATCGTAACATGTGCTGAATTGTCAGAGAGTTATGAAATCATTTGAAGTTCGGTGCTGAAATCCAGATATCAAATAAATCTGCCGACATTTTCGCCGTATAAGTGCCAGACGGGAGACTTATTGAGGGAGATGTTATATATATTTATTTATGTATATTTTGTATATACTTATGCATACATATGTATAAAGATGTTTGTGTGAACAAGTTTCACGTACTGCGCGACATGCGCACACCGTAAAAGTAAGCGGAGACACCACTTCCTTTTAGTGTATATGTATATATTTTCGTTCGGCATACGATCCCTAGTCGGACTTGGCTCTATCTATGCGCCCGCCTGTCTGCTCGATGTTTACTTTACGACGCCCATTGTCGCACATGTAGATTGATAAAACTGAAGGTTATCAAATGCTCCTATAGTTGCTGTCCCTAAAATAGGATCGAAATTTATATGCATCATGTGTTCCTGTAGCCACGAAAATATAACGTGCAACATGTACGAGATATTCGTCTCAAAGTACGGAAAGATATTCGGTAGCATTATCTAAATATCAAATGGATAAATAATCGTGATAGGCCTCTAAACATGCCTGCAATAAATAAGTATGTGTTACGTACAACCTGTAATAAATCTAAAAATCAATAAAAATTATCCTAAATTTTTCTATGTGTAAAAAAGCCTTGTCATGGAACGGCTGCGACGTCAGCAATAAGTTTTTCACTTTCAACTTGTTTCTGTCCTTCCCAATTTTTTGTATTTTTTCCTTTGGAGGTGAGTATCAAAGATTCGTCCTAAGGCGATTGTAAATTTCTTGGGTGCTCGCTTTTAATGCGGTCTTCAAAAGTGAACCAAGGAAAATAGATAATAGATTTAAGTTTTTACGATCTTGGGTGTCCTCGAAGAAATTATCTTAATCGATTAAACCTTATAAACATACTCTAAGATTGAACCCAAAATACGAGTTTTACGAAGAACTCATTGCCATCGGTGGTGGAGTGAACGTATAAAATAAGAGCAGACACCAATTTTGTCATATGTTTGATGCCTTCCAGGCATCAGTGAAGAAAATTGCTATGGAATCACTCTTACGGAAGATGCCGAGCATACCATCATATCGGTTGGCTTGTGCCATGCAACTTCTGTAGAACAACGAATGATGGATATTACGCCACAATAATGTGCCGGCTCAGACGTCATTGCTTGTTCGTAATCTTTTATCCAAAAATAACACTGCAATCAAGCCTCAGCCACCGTTCTCACCGGACATGGCCACCCGAGACTTTTTGCTGTTCTCAGAATGGAAAAAACTCATGAAATCTGGGGCTTTATCACGACTAAGGAGCGCATCGCTGGAGGGGCGCATATTGGAAGTGCTTCGAGGATTGGAAAAAGCACTGGCAGTGGTGTGTTATACCTAAGGGTGATAACTTTGGAAGGGACAAAATAGGTATTGATAAATAAATACACATCGTATCTAAGGAACTGGTGTGTGTTTTAAGAAGGTGCTCCAATTATGTGGCAAAAAACTTTCCAAACCTTTCGAGAGTTTAATTGGTTTTCTGGACAAAAATATGTCAACTCATGTTCTTGGTTTCCAATGTCGTCAACATTGACTACTGCGACAATTAAATAAGTAAATTACATTTGGCTATGATCGAACTATTTGTCTTTACTTTAAAAGTAACTTGAAATAAGATGAAATTGCGAGTGAGCGTTACAGACTTTTTCCATTTTTCTACGATTGTAGGACCATCGACAAGTGAAAACTTTCATCATTTTATCATTTTATCATTTATCATTTTATCATTTTATCCGCTGCATTTTATGAGTAATGAGCAAAACCACCTAATATTTTATTTTTAAAAACATTTCCCATACCACGCTTTATGATGCACATTAGGCTTGCTTGTTGAGCGATGTGTGACTAGTAGACGGACAGACGGATATGCCAACTGGTAAAAAATGTGCTCGTATATACGTAAAAATACATGTTTCCTGAAGCTTTTTTCTACGCGTAGCAATCGTTTCAACGAAATAAATATTGACCGAACCTTTGGGCATGGAGGGTATAAAAATCATACATGGAAAAGTTTCTTTCATCAGTTATTATTGATGTTGATCGAGTCACTCTTCCGAATCGATTTTTGCGACTTTGACGATTACGGACACGTGATATAATTCGAATCATTTGTTTCATGGCATCTGCAAGTGTCTCGCAACACGTCTGTAAAACTCACGTAATTAAGCGAAGGAGGCCATCAATACATTCAAGCGAGAAAATATAAACTTTTTTGGCATCAAAATAAAGTTTTTTATTAAAAATTTCTCTGTTAAAAATTTTTTAGAAAAATTTTTTAAATAAAAAATGCATGAAATAAAATAATGCGTCTTCGCAGTTTCATGAGTTTGCTAAGTTTGTTGGATGTTTTTCAACCTCGTTTTTTTTCCATTGTTTAGTTATCCACTCGCATACATTAGCCGCTAAAATATTCTAGTTTACTGTTTCGCTCTTGTACTTTCATACTCCTATTCCCTGTTATGCAAGCATGCCAGTTGGTAACAAGTGGGCTGGAGATTGATTAAAAAAATGTATTCTATTTGTTACTCGTTTGTGGGCTGCTTTAAATCGAAGCAAAGAAGCAAAATGAACAACACACAACTTTGTCCGGTAGAGTGAATGCGAAATTGGCGCCTCAACAAGGACCAAACTTCTCTAATGCAATAAAATAATCACAGCCAACGTCTAAACACACTGCCTACAGAATAAGATACAAATGAAAAGAGAAGAAATAAAAATAAAATTGCAATAAATGAAAATATAACGCGAAGGTAAACATGAAAATCAAGTCTCAGACTAGGAAAACGTACATTCAATTTGCTTTAAGAAAGAAGGACTTGCCAGAGTGGAGAGAAAACAATTATTAATATGTTTTGTATGGTGGTTCTCCACTTTTTTTCTTCTTTCTTTGTTTGCAATATCTTATAAAGCAGTGACAGATTGTCAAAGTTTTGCTAATGAAAAGTTTTGATAACAATTAAGATAAAGGGGAGAACGAAACCGAGTAAGTTATTTACGTTATATTGATAGACTAAAAGATCACTTAAGTATTCAATGGAGAAAAGTTGTTCTTCCCACTTTTTTACCAAGAAGGTATGCTGGATTCCACATTTCAATTGCAACATTCGGAATCATTGTGTGTGTAGCCAAACACTCTGAGCCAATTTGGTGCGTAGTAGTCGCTCATCTGTTCACTAGTCCATCAATACGGTGTTGTCTGTCTTTGCGTTTCTCATGTGACATATTTATCAACTTAGCTCTTAACTGATGATCGAATATCAAGCTTAAAAACAATATAATCTGCCCACAGATTCGCCTGCATTAACTAAAAGAACAAATGTCTATACGCCTGTAAGTCACTGAGAGATTAAAGCACAGATCGTTGTAAAATTTGATAAAAACATTTATGACAATTAAATGTAATTGCAATATGAAAATAGCTCCGAGCGTTTAACCGCTATACTTGCAATTACTTTATTTATTTGTATTACTTTTAAGTAAAAAGGCCAAGCCAAAGTCATGTACATAGTTACAAGATGCGTGAATGTCATCTGCAAGAAAAGTTATGATATAAACGTAAGAGTAGTTCGCCTAAAAGGCTGCTGAAGAAAGATTACTGAGAAGCGTCCCATATAATCTCACAATGGATTCCGCCACCGACTATTCCAGCAAGCACGAACCTATGGAAGACAGCCATACGCCATCCGATTGCCCACAGAAGCTCAGTGGCGAGTTTCACGTGTTATCCTTGGCCTAGAGAGCCTCCACAGAGCGGAAGTAATAGTCGAACAAGAGAGGTTTGCCTGTTTAAGAATCAGACCAATTTTCTTCTAAAAGTATTCTAGGAATCATTCAAGCATTTCAAAGCCTGCGATAAACCATTGCAGTATCGAGCTGCCTGAACAATAAACGATCGCTCAGCCAGAGAAGTAGAACTACATGGTATTAATACATAAAAGACTTGGAATATGATCTGAGGAATATTATAACCATTACATTATTAACAAAATGCGTAATGCTGTTAACGAATTTCAAAAAAATACTTCTGATTAATGAGGGCTTACACTGAACGATATATAATTATATATATACTATACCGATATATAAAAAAAAGTTTTATATATATATATATATATATATATATATATATATATACTATACCGATATATAAAAAAAAGTTGTATATATATATATACTACACCGATATATAAAAACGATTTGTATATATATATGTATTGTATATATATACATATAAATATAAACTTTACTACGACCAATCACTTTACTCGCGTAGCGCGCTGACTGTCAGAAAAATGAACAGAAAGAGAAGGAAGGAAATAAAATATGTAGGTGGTGGCCGCAGCCAAATGGACGCCCAATCGATAAGAGTTATGGCTTTATCGGCCAAAGCGAACACTGACTTGGCAGTCTCGATTCTTACCTGCTTGTCTACTCGTACGTATATAACCCCCAAAGACCTCAGGTCAAACACCTCATAAAATATTTCCAACCAATTTTAATTTGTCCGTCTATGCTTGCGTTTGTTGTTTGTCTAGGTAAAATTGATGTTTATAGGTTAGAAAATAAAGCCTGAGCTTTCCTAGTCGGGCCAAAGTCCACTGTGAAATAGAGGTAATGAGTCCTTGAGAACATCTAAAAGTAAGCACTCATCTTTTTCTCAAATGTTAGGCGGCGCTCTAGCAGTCAACAACGCGTCCCCACAAATGATTGCTTTTGACCATATGTAGTCCGACATGGGTCGTGCTCGATTGAAATTATGAATCAAATATGAACTTCATCTCATCTCGGGTTAACGATGTGAACGTCTAAAAAGCTAACCTATTTCTTCTAACTTTCCTCAGACCGCAACATGATTGTTAGTGGGTTAAACCATCTACCCTAACCTATAGGGCAGTTTAGTATTTAATTATTTATTGGGATCGAGCATAAATATAATGTAAAAAAAATTATCCGGCTGACCAATTTATATGATACTTTTTTTGTGTTTATGATTAAGATAATGCCTATTCAAGCTATATATTGGCCGGTATAATTTTCTTACCCGTTTCCTCTTTCTTGATATTGATTTCAAGTGATTCATAAAAAAATTTAACATAATTTTTATTAAAAGCCTGAAAGGATTTACTTTTGTTTTCCATAATCGTTTATGAAATTAAGCCGATTACGTTTGAATGAAAGGCATAGGATTAATAGGTTTTGTAATAATATTTACGCAGAAAAAATTATTCTTTGGAGCAATTCTTCACCACAACGGCTAAAATAATATGTTGGTTAAGTTGCCTAAGCGCTAGTTTGATTGCACACGTCTTTGCATTAGTTATACACACATTCATATATAAAACTGAGGGATTGCATGACAAAATCATATCTTAAATGGGGAGGACATGACTAGGTTTTAGATACATGCGCACACACGGTAGAACGCACGAATTCGAACCGTATACAGGCGGTCAACACAAAATTAACACTTGTGTTGTATTAATCAACGTTAAAGGCATTTATTAAAGTGGTTGTAGTAGTTGTTGTTGTTGTTGTTGTTGTTGTTGTTGGTATTGTTGTTAGTTCTTTTTTTTGTTGTTCTTATACACGTTTTATACACTTGCGTTTGTTTTGTAAGGAAATGTCATGTAAAAGAGAATTAATTATTAACCAGGATATGATTACAAATGAAATGAAACACGACAGCGTAGTTTTTGTTTCTGTTTTATTCATATCACAACAACGCACGAAATGAACGTTAAAGAAATTGAAAGATTAGAAGGGAAAGAACACGCACTACGCAGTACTTAAAATAGTCAAGCTTAGCGGTGTTGTGTTGTGGGAGGAGAAAGCTGCCACATACCTCAGGCGCCATCATTAGCGAAAATCTAGAAGAAGAAAAAGAAACAAAACTCTTTATAATCAAACTCTAACATAATGGCTGTTCCTGCTTAACTTAATAACATTATTAACTTTATTGCAATTTTAAACTTTCTTATTAAGTGCTTATCAAATATCCAATTATTTGGTAAAGAATCATAATTTTTTTTTCTCTTTCATTTTTGCATTCTTTACCTTTACAGAAGCGAAAAGCATCACTATTGTACATAAGTCTCGTTCCTTTTCTTGATTGGTTTCAATCTACAGTTTTATCCGTACATGAGCGCTGGTTCCTTTCCTCAAGTTGTCGTTTTTCTTTTATTTGTTTTTTTAAAATTGTTTTTTCTTTTTTATCGCTCCTCAACTCTTACGGTTGTCTTTAAAGAAAAATGTCAACTCACTCGTTACTATTGCAGCGGTTGTGTGTGTGTAAGTTGTCTTTTCATTGTTATTCGGTTTGTTGTAGCCAACACCAAGGGACGAGGGTATACTAATTTTGTCATTGCGTTGACGGAAACGCGTTTCAGCGATTGTAGAAGGTTTATACAAGAGATTAAACGTCAATAAGAACTTTTGTGATTTCAAGAAAAAAAAAAGAACCAAATTTTGTCCTCGCAAGCTTAACAATTTTGAGTTATCTGAAATTTTAAAGGTCTACCTGTTCGCAATCGGGATGGACCGAAAGCCCCCATTTAAAAAAGAAAAAAAACGCACAAATTTTTTTCTACCAGTTTGGTAATGTCTGACGCTTTTTCCATAATAGTGGAAATATCGAAAATTGCTTTAAAAACCCCAAAAAATTCTATAAATTCAATGTCCGACCAGTTTATTGTATGTCCTTCTGTCACGGAAGTTTTTAAGCCCCGAAATATTGGTATGTGAAACCAACATTGCCACCGAAGTTTTTAAGGTCACAGATGTTTAAATATGCAACATAGAGTGCGCGAAACTGTAATGAATACCATAGGTCGAGCTTGAAAGTAATCGAAGACCAAAAGGGTCCAAGGGCTTTACGAAAAATATTTAAAAAATGGCGTAAAGTAACAAGTGTACCAATAGGTTGGTAGCTACAAGAAGTCTAAAAGATCTTTGGATACTGATCCATACCACAGGTAAATTTTATATAAAAACGTTCTCTACAGATTGGTCGCTTTAACTGCCTAAAATTAAAAGAAGGTATAGCCATTTTTGTACAAATGTTTAAAATGCTGGGTATTCAGCATTCTTTTTGAGCCACAAGATTGTTCCTTCTTACTTGTTGATCATTGTACTCGCATCGGTTGTTTGTTCGTTTGTAACATTTGTCGTATGTCATGATAAAGACGACAGGTTACAGCTGTCAATTGATTGTAACTGAAGACTTTATGTCTTTATACATTTAATATGAAAATTAAGAGGCAAAAGCGCATGAAACGCAAAGTAAACCACGGGAACACAATTTCAGACAATATTTACTGCAATGAAATTTTTTTATTTATTTGTCTCTTGTTCTTTTTTCATTTATCTATAAAACTTATATAAACGCATATAAATGCCAAATGCAAATAAAGGTAATCGAAAAGATCAAAAATGAAAATATTATAGGAGCATGAGACAAAAGAGAAACTATATAATGTCATGTAATGTACATTAGCTTACATTTGTGACATACAAATCTGTTGATATATACTGGAGACTCGAAAGGGCGTTTATTCACTATTAACATCATCTCACGTGGGTGTAGAGGCTTTGTCAATTTCATTTAGATATCTCGTAGATATGCATTGGAAAGGGTGTGGTGTATATTTTTGATAGTGGTATGGCGGTAGGGGGGTCGCTTCCACTCGTCTGGTTATTGTGTTCTATGGTCATGCGTTCATCCAGTTAGTTACCCATTCAGCCAATAATGCATTTAACGATCTGCACATTGGTCTCTCTCCTCGTCTGTTGGCCACTATGTCTATAGTTTGCTACCTTTCTCTCCTCCCTCGTCGCTTTACCCGTCTTCTCGTCCCTCCATCCATCCTTTTAGCTGCTTGCCCAATAATCCATGCTTTTCTCAGTCGATTGTTCCCTGCAATTTGCAAATATGTCATTCTATGCATCTGCCACTGAGCCCTTGTATTTGTCTCTCTGTTTATTTATACCCGGTTTTTTATAGGTTTCTTCGCCTCTCTGAATAAATCGTCTGTTCAGTTGTTTATCTCTGAACCTATGCATTCGTCATTTCACACGTCTACCCACTTGAAAGTCAGCTTATGCATTCGTCTCTTCTACCATTTTATTCACCTGACTATTAGCCCGTCAGTTTATTCATATATCCGCTCGGCGTTCATCTGTGACTTCTTCGATTCCCTTGTGCTTGCTTTTTCCCCATTAACCTCTTTTCCATGCGTGTCTGTCACTCCATCCATTCGCCCATTTGTCCAATCGTCGGTCCTTTCATATTCCTGGCCCACCCTATACCTGCTTAACTTTTCAATCTGCCTGTCTATTTTGTCACTCACAGCTCACATAGCTACAATTTCATTAGCTTATTTGTTGCTGAAAAAGAATCTAAATGAAGAGTTTAAATATCTGCGTATTTCTAGCCTAATTGTTCATCTGTTCATAAACATGCTTGACCAGTTGAAAGATCAACCAGTAGTCTATGACATAAATAAATGCTGCCCTAGGAATAGAAGTGCCATTATGACGTATTTGCCTTTGTTAATAAGGAAAGTGGGTTTCATTAACTTAAGTTTTCATAAACATTTTTTAGCAAAATATTAAAAAAGCTGCTTAGACATTGTTTCAACAAATAAATTTTGTTTAAATTTCGAATAATTTTCTACTTCGGGTCAGTTGGACACATTAATTATCTGTAAGGCGCATATTTACCTGAAAGAACCATTATCCATAAATAAATAAATAGGTTTTTCAATAACACGAAGTATGTACAGACTTTTCCTTGTAAACAACTTTTTAGAAAATTGACACGATATCGTAAGTTGTTCTTTAAAATAACAGAAGCCCACCTACCTATATTCTTGCGTTTAAGTATAATTTTTGACTCAATTATTTTGTATACAAAGTCTATTGTCCTTTTTTATTATTTCATCGTTTTAAGTACACAAAGTTTGTTCTTAGGACAGTTGGTTAACTGATTACCTAATAGCAATCACATTAATGGCATAAATGAATTTTCCCCTTTCTGAGTGCCTTGCGCTTCCACAGTTTGAATGTCAGCAATTGCTATTAAAAGTAATCTATCAAATTGTCTAGACATTAAAAAAGTCACGCGGTGCAGAGGACATGCTACCTTTTGTCTACAAATAAAAAGATAATTTAAATGGATTGGAAGCATTGTGATAAGTGACATTTAAGCAGCTAACGCTGAGTAAGCCTAACACGGTTTTTAATTAGTTTTAGTTTAATGCATTTTTGTATTTCAAACAAAGGGTCTCCCGCTTTACATACAATACATCTTATTTGCCCAATGAATCTCGCTATAAAAACAATCGAAAATAGAAGCAATAGCCGAATCTGCAATACTTCTCTGGCGGCCAAAACACACAGACACCTAACTTTTTTCAGCATAAATACATCGAAAATATTAAAAGGCTAAAACATTGCAGGACTTTTTGATTGAGTTAAGAGCTTTTGCTAACTCCTAGGCTTAGCATAATGACAGTAAAATTATGGAATTTGAGCTGATTTTTTTATTTTCTAGTCTCAAGGTTGGTAATAAAAATCGTTGAGATCAGACTTATTTGCTTAGAGAGTTATCCTGTGCTCCTATTTGATAGATACTCATAGAGAACGACAGTCAAAAATAAATCGATTTCTCTGCTCACTCTTATCGAATATATATTTATGTTCTGTAATACGGCATTTGCGTTAAAATCACGCAGGCTAGTCCAGATGGTAGTCCTTCCTAACTTCAACTGACATTGGTTTCCCATTTTAAGATACGTTTGTTTATTCCGCCCACTATTAGATACCCTTCAACTACGACGACTTTTGAAACAAGGCGTTATGTGGGGTAATGGGCGAAAAAGTAGTCCAATTCGAATTAGTTTCAATACCGTTTATCCTTAGGCCAAAACATCTCCTTATACCGAATTTCATCAAAGTAACCCAAAAATCGCTCTCTGTAGGTTTAACGTAACAAACAAGAAAGACAGGGGAAGAGACAAGCTTAAATCGCTATAAGAGAAGGTGGAAGGGTCTATCTCAAATGCTTCTGGATACAGGCACACAACTGCATTTGTACCATAAGCAGTGTAGGCTATTAAAAAAAAAAAAATTATAGAACAAATTGTTATTTATTTGCTGATAGTGAACTACAGTAGAGGTGGATTATACCTCTACATTAAAGACAGACATGATCCAGAAAAAGATGTTAAGGCTAGAATTAATATGGTAGTCCATGATTGTGATTTCATTAAACAAGCGCTTAGAGAAACATAACTAAATTATTTATTCTACTCAGGCTAATAATATATCTGGACATAGTAAGCTTCGTTCCTTAGAAACACTTAACAAACCTAATCTACTGTCTGCTGTGCATATAATGAAGAAATTTTCTTTAGTTTTTCAACATCTATTCATTGAACAATGCGTAGCAATGCGCAATAACAGGTTTATGAGATTTAATCAACATTTCAATCTCGTAGTAAAGGACTTGTTATCAAAAACACTAAAAACTGTTTTTTTTAATTCTTTTAAAGAGAAATTTTCGTTTTATTGTCAATTTTATATCTGTTATCTAAGGAGAGCGCATTAGTGATTATAGCAGAGAGTTTTTCAACTCATTTACCTTTAGTGAAAACGGAGCTATAGATGAGTATGCATTGCATGAAAAACGAAACAAAATGTTTAATTATCTCTTTTTACTTTTTTAATAAAATGAAATGAAGCATAATTGAATCAGAGAAGACAAACGTTATTCTGGGAGATTTTTAAGCACTCGATAAGAATATAAACACATGCATGAATATTTGTAGGTATGGACGTATGTTTGCATATATGTGTGTATGTATGTGCATATAATGCCCATTAACATATAAAAGTAACGTATCTTTTGTGTCCATATAAGCGAAGGCCTGAGTGTAATTAAAGATTTTTCTGGTAACCACTCGTTTAACCGTGTGTTTGATTAATTGCTCTGTATATGCTTTGAGGCTGAAAATGATACAAATATATGGTAGAGAGCTAGAGAAAGCGTTATATATTATTTATAAATATTCAATGCAAATAGTGCCGGGAGTTCCACCGACCTGTGACAAAGATTATTGCGAGAGGTGAGATTTCTGTAAGTCGGTAGCGTTGTACTTTAGTACCGCGACCAATTTGAGGGCAAACTGTCATTCATTGAACTTGAAGCTGCAAAATTTATTTAGCATACTTTAGACTATCTCAAGATTTATACAACAAATTATTTAAACAAAAATTTTGCTTTAACATGAAGAGAAACTAAGCTGATAAGAAAATTATATTCTGCTCTGTTCGCAAACTTTACCGTAGTATGAGAAAAAAGAAATTCCGATACTATAAACGATTTCGCGGCTTCTACACAGGTACTGCAGCATCCTACATAGAAATTTTTGTCTGTGAAGTTTATCTGGTGAAGTTTATGAGTTGCGAGAAAAAAAGAATTTTTGCTTTCTGAAAACAGAGGTGTAGTCTTTAACCCGCTTTGTTGGTGGCAAGTTGCCTCCAAAATCTTCCAGTTATTTTGAAAGTTTTGAAGCTAAGTTCCTAATTTTTGTGACTGACACACAGGCGGACATTCGAATAATAATCAGAACCTGTATGTCTAGATTGGTTCCAAATTCGATACCGCTTTTAAAAGTATTTGTACTTTGCAAGAGTTTGGAAGAAGACTTTCTAAGCAAATTCAAGCTGGACGTTGCAAACGTCTAGGCAAATGAGCCCCAAACTTCGATGGTGTGTGTGTACAACAATAAGATCTAAGGATATCAAAATTATGACTGTAGTGAAAATATTCTTATAACAAAGCCATAGAATTGCTTTCAAAAGTTTGGCTTTTTTCCGAAAGTCTCCCGAAAATTGATCGAACTTCAACGGAAGTAAGACTTGTAACAAGTCGTAATTAAATTTGCTTCTGGCAGGAAAAGCTTTTTAGTCAACTGAAACTATATAGAAATCTGACAAAAAATGAGCGTTGATTTAAATTAAAAGACGAACAATAATTTACGATAAAAAAAAATGTTTGTTTCTTTTTTAAGTAATTCCGGATATTTATTACACGGAATGTTTAAAACTTCATTACAAATTAATTAAGAATTCTGAGAAAATGTAAAATATAATAAAGTTCTTTTTCAAGCAAACGAGAAGAATGCATTCGATTTTTTTTAAATAAATTATAATTTCATAAATTTTGCAGCCTTTTTGACTCTTTAGTCATTAAATTCTCAAAAAATTGAAAGCCCCTTTAGTACGAAATATATTTGTGTTTTTATTGTCTTCACACAGCAAATATTTTTTCTCTTCTATAATTTTGATTAATAGTTATTTGCAGTTTTTGACAGTTGTTGTTTGCCTGTCACTTGAAGCAGGCAAAAATTAACCAGAGAGGAAGAGATAAAAAATAAAAAAAAATCATCCGAAAAATATTTTCAACAATAAGAGTAAACGAAAAAGAATAAAAAGTAATAATAAAAAAACCTGAAAGTGACACAATGGCGGTTTGTAAAATGATGGCAAGACCTCTGAATGCCTAACAAATGAACGGATATAAGGAAATCAGGCAAATACTATGGGAACTCTTATTTTTCATAATCAGCACTCGTTTCTGTCTGGTGTTACTATACTGACGTCCAATTTAGGTTATAGCATAGTAGATGTTGTTTAATTTTGTTTTTTTCTTATTTTTAAATTTGTATCAATCAAGATGTTATCATCTATGGCAACAATAAAGTAATTAACGGTTGTTATGCTTACATACGAATTCAGGCAAGAGTAACAACTACGTGTTCATCATGTACGTATAAATATACTCCAAGAGTATAGAGTTAACACAAAACACATTAACTGTTGGCTATACAAAGCCATCGGCTATTAGCAATCATTTATCACATCAATAGACTTGACATATAAACACATATACACATATACATTGCAACTTTATGCATATATATGTATATACATAGATAAGTATATGTATATGTATATATTTATATACTACGTGGTGCAATCATCTTTGAATGAATGCAGCCTGCACATATGCTTGGTCGCTGACCTGCCTGCCTTCCTGCCTGCTTGACTGTTTACCCGCTTGCCTGCTCGGTTGCCTAGGCGCCATCATCTTTTATGACTAGCAAGTGACTGGTAAAATTTAGATCTTTTTAGTTAACATAAAACATGCAAATATCCAGTGTATGGCCGATTAAGTACAAACATCTGAACACCTCGGCCAAGCATTTGCTAATATATTATTTTATACTTTTCTCTCGGTATATTTCGTGAAGAGCTTTAATTATATTCAAATACGGTTGGATTTGAAGATTTTAAGAGAATCATTGCAAATAAAAATTCTGCGAAATCTTTGCTTAAATACTTGCTATTCACAAAGTAACGGAGACTTACGTTATTTTATACCGAGTGTTGTAGGTATGCACGTTTAAGCCAACATTCTCTCAGAAGATTATAAATATGCACAAACATATGCATGTTTATCTTACTTTATCTTACTATTTCTTTATAACACCCACTGGCTATTTTGGCTAATGTTTTCATTTTTATAATTGTGTCCATGAGGATCATAATTTGTTTTTCACAACAGCCGGCTTGATTGTAAATATAATTTTTAATGAAAATTTATTCACAGTCATTATAGTTACGGTTGTTATAGCCTACATCACTTGTGGTACAGGGTATGTTAACTTTATGCGGACTTATGTAACACATAGAAGGGCTTAAGATAGACCCACCTTTTATTATACCGATCTAAGCCGGTCTGTTCATCGGTCTGTCCGTCTGATCTGTGTCCAAGTAAATTTTTGTTTAACCTACACGTCGCCATGTTTGATTTGGTACACTGACATGCTTTTGCCCAAGAACAAACGCTATTAACAACTCTTTTACTTGGTCCACTTTTTCGACAAAGTTCCCATATAACGATTTATTTTGAAAAAATTGCAATTTTCAAAATTTTCCGCCAAAACTCACACCATAATAATATTTCGACATTCTAAATTGCTATGGCAATTTCGGATCGGATGGGGCAATTTTTTGAGCTCTCATATAACCGTTCCTAAGAAAAGTGAATCTTTATAAGATAAAAAGTTATAATTTTCAATATTTTATGGTGAGAATTAGTTTACAATAAATTGAAATAGATATCCACCTTTTTCGGTTTATCTTTTCGGTACCAGTGCCTACAAGGATTCCCGCAACATGAAAAGTATGAACTGAGCGTAAAAATAATGTAAGTGAAATGAGTGAGTGGCATGAAATGAGCGGATAAGTGTCTTGGCCGAAATGGTGTAGGGTATCGAATGTTCGGCCTTGCCCGACTGTTATGTTCTTGTTTTTTTTTCTATTCATCTAATAAACACTTTTAACCGACCTTTTTGCATACAAAACTTTAAATAACAATAATCATAAATATTAGTCAGCGTGCTTGGTAAGCAAATAGAAACGGCAGCGGGTTAAGTGAAAAAAATTGATGTGAATTAATTTTAACAAATAGACAAAGAAAGATTAGAAAGACACATTATTAAAATTTATAAACAATAAATATACATTTAATAAATTTATTTACAAATCAATACAATATTTTTAAGCAAAAGATTCCATACCTACCGCAGGCTTATTAAATGATGGGAAAGTAAAGAAGGTGGCGCATTACGCAACTATAAATTCTCTCTCTAAACAGTATTAGCGAAACCAATGCAGTTTTAAATACACACGACTTTAGAAGCTTTTCATAACTACCAAGCTATGCTTTGTATTGTTTTGTTTTCCTTTATCTGTGCCGATTGCATTATAAAACAAATTAAATCCGTTCGCCAGCTAATATTTAAAAATTTGTTGCGTTTTTGGGAATAATTTTTACTTTATCTTATTACTTATGCTCCTGATCGGATATGTTGTTTATTTTAAGAGTTTATGTATTATGTTACGGTTTGCTTGTGTTTTGCGTGTGTTGCAGCCATTGCTTACAGGTGTCGACATCTTTTTGTGTGTGCGATAATGCCATAGCCTTATATTCCAAGCATGCAACAAGACACTTGCGATGGCGTAGCACTTGCACTGTATATATGGGTATATATGTCTCATTATGCTTCGAAGCCTATTAATTAAAGCACAAAAAAAAAGTTGTGGAACAGTGAGTGCTACGAATTCCATCTAAGATAGGCACAGCTTAAGACCTCTATTAGGTTTTTCTTTCGCTTATAACACATCAAAAGCCCTTCGTAACAGTCAAAATTGGAATAGACAGAAAGGGTAAAATACAGAAAGTTGTCTATAGCACAGGCTTTATTACTTCACCTTTGATTTAAATGCAATAGTAGTGGAAGTGCACCTAACGTACGTTCTATGCATCAAAAAAATAGTTATGTCTATATCAGGAGGATAAGGGCATACTCTTATCGCCCTTTGTTGGTAGAATCACGGAAGTGTATTTTACAAGCTCTGCAAACTATATCCATATTCCCGACCAGCATCAAAAGCTGAATCGATTTAAACAAATCCGTCTGTGCAATGTCTATGATAAGCGCTTTACTGCCTCACATTTCGTGGTCCATGGCCACTCTTTCCATACACGTAAGTGAGAACACTTCTGCCTTAAAAAACTAAAAGTTTATTTTTTACTTATATTAGCACACTACAATAATATGCAGCGACAAGAATTTCGCCGTATATTCTGTGGATACTTCTAAACCACCCAGTGCTCGAGAATCGATTCTTAGCATTTTCCGTTTTTATGAAATACAAGTGGTGCGTATAGAAAATTCGGTCATAGCCTAACATATTAGAATTCGGGTTTCTACAGCCAGAATTCAGATGGAGCTTCAAATTATTTGAAAATGTCCACGCGATTTGAACGAAGAAGTCTTCATAGTTTTTAATCACTGTAGTAAGTATAGAAAAACAGTTTCGTTTTGTAATTTAAGGTTCACTTTAAAAGCGTACATAAATGTACAAATCAGACAAAAGTGTTGGTATGCCGCGTCACTTTTAACTGTTGTTTTCAATAAGATATCAAAAACATATAATGAAGCTGTAAGAGTAACATGGCACGTAAGCGCAAGAATATATTCGACGGCATAAGCAAACCTTGCTTTTTAAAATGCCGATGTTTCATGCTATCTTAAGGTAAATATTATAAGGGAAGTAGCACTAAATGTGGGTATCTTATATTAGATGTAGTACTTTGGGTTGCTACGGTCCTGGATTGAAGTGGAAGGGTGGAATTTGAAGCCAACAACCATATTCTAGGAGAAATGTTTGGAAATTCGGTCGTGAATTTGTTAGATAAGTAGGGGGAAGATTTTAAAGCTGAAAGCCTTTAAATAAACTAAAACTCTAAAACTATACTTCCAACCTCCAGACCATCGGTGTGACCCTTACGTATTCTTTCACAGTGAAAAGTATAGTTTAGGCTTTATCTCGAACACATTCCTTGTCTTCCTTGCTTCTTAACAACCGTTATAACGCACGCTGAAGTCAGATTCTTTTTGGCAAAGCCATTTTCGACAATCACTTAAAATCTCGGTATCACTCTTGGTGACGAAAGCTCTCCACGAAAAGGCCATCGAGGCTTACATTTTTGGGATGTTAGAGAGATATCGCTTTGTCCCAAGAATAGCCTCCCAAGTGATGTCGATTGTCCTATTGGTAAATATCGCCTAGAGTTCTGTGGTCTGACTATTTGGTAGCCGCGGAAATCAGATAGACTAAGAAAATTGTCCTGCATGTGTATTGCTACGCTGCCCTACAGAATGGTTGTGAGTAGAATCTTTGCTGCTTTACTAATGGAAATGGCTCTTCGAGGGTTCCATGGTGGCTACGGCTATCTCAAAACTGCCCGGGCATGAAATGATGCATTAGATGGCCTTGTCTATGCAAGCGGAAATAGTCGATACTCATTTTTTGATTTTGATACTACACATGTAGTAGAGCAATTGGTGAGGACTGCCTTGCTCGCTGAGGTCCACCGGTCATTGCTACGCATTTAAATCATACATCATAGAATACCGTGGAATTAATTTATATGTGCAGATTTTCACATAAAAACAATAAAAACATTCTTGATCCGGTTTCCTTGCACATTAATCAAATGAAAGTGATCTGCACCACAAGCTTAAAGCAGCAGCATCGATTAAAAAAAACAGATTACTTTTGAATTCAATTCTATATAAAGAAGTTTTACAGCAGCCAAGGCTAATGAATGATATAAAAACAATTTTCACCATCTACTTTGTACAAGACCTGCTGACGGTTTTTCATGGTATTTGATAGCTTCATTTTTGTACGTTATTTGTGGTTAAGCCGATATGCCACAGGGCAACGGTTCACAAGGATCGTTACCCATGTTTGTGAGAGACAAAAGTGCGGACACATTGTGAGACGGATAAAAGGAAGCTGACCCTTCTTTCGCTGAGGAAGCCCCATTCCTTCTGTCTGATTAAGACTGATTAAGGCTGCATAAAGTTAACAATACATATGTTAGTTGTTTGCAAACATGAAGTGAAACTAGAAATTTTTCTGGGCTGTGAAGGCGTTTCAAAAGTTATTAAATGAAGACATAACAAGCGAGAAAATTATATTCGGTCGTCGCCGAACCTCTTATACCCATCACCGTTACCGTAAAAAAAGACAATAAAGTAAAAGAATTAAATTTTCATGGCGCGGCCTGATTTCTTCTATTTTCAAAATAAAAGTCTTTGCGCCATAGGCGTGTGAGCATTGTAGGTGTATCCTTTGAAAAGTTCGGGTTACTTCATTATCGCTAACGGGAGAACATTTATTGCAGACACTACACAGCTGTGCAGACTGACTGATAGACAGACAGACTGAAGAATTCATATATTTTATAGTGTTTGTGAAACTTGTCTCTGCACATTATAAAGGTATTGGAAAAAAGTTTAATTTTGATGCGCTATTACATTGGGCAGGCTCGATTTTTTCCATTTTTCTACAATTACTACATCATCGCCCTTCGAATATGCGTTAAAATTTTTGGACATTTATCAGCTATGAGAAAGAATAGAGTTATGAGAAAAAAACTAATTTATTATTTCTTTTGAAAAACAGAGGTGTTCTCAGTGTACGTGGTACAGTTCTTCGATACCAACCTGCGTGCAAGAGCTTCTTATGTTTCTGTCAAATTTGAAGTTGATAGCTTCATTTTGGAAGAATGTTTACAACAGGCATTCTACAGACGGACAGCCAGAGAGATATACAGACGGACATGCTAAAATCGACTCAAAATTTGATGCCGATCAAGAATATGTATACTTTGTGCGGTCTTCGAAGCTTTCTTGTGGGCGTTGCAAACGTTCTGACAGGATGAATATATCCCCCATCCTTCAGTGATGGGTATAAAAAATTATTGCGCATAGTCTCCGGTGTTTGTTTGCATTCAACAAATTTAAAGACAAAACTTAATCATCTGCGTTGTTTAACAGGTAAGTAAATAGATTTTCTTCGCTTGTGACTATTTGTCAGGTGACCCACCTCTATTTAACTTTAACAAATATTTGCGGTAGATTTTGATCAATTAATTAAACGCTTACTTATACATGGATGCATATATGCAAGTAAAATTTTAGCTAATTGGTAAGATAGTCCCAAGGTGTGTATTAAAACAAATTTGTTAACACAAAAACCATGATTAGAAAGTCAACAAAGAACAATCTGGGAATTGTTTTTTGTTTTTCTTTTTTTAGAAAAAAATTTCTAATTTCAAAACAAACAAAGATTGCATTAAATGTTGTCAGCATAAATTCAACACCTGATAAAACATATGTATACACACATAATCTACACAGTCAAATGGAAGTAAATAACATAAATAACAACCATATAAAACCCACATTTAAAAGCAAGTGCAACTAAAATGGAAAAAATGAAAAAAAAAAAAAAAATAAGGAAAATAAAATAAAACACAATTGCAGCAATAATATAAGTATGTAGGGAGACAAGCTGAATAGAGACAGAGAAGTGTTAGTTGAAATGGACTGATAAACTGACTAATGCATATATGTTCAAATATATATATATATATATATATGTGTGTGTGTGTGTGTACATGTATGCTAGAATACATTTGAAGAAGTCATCAAATCACACCTTAAATCAACAAACTAAAGCACTGACAAAAGTTAAGTTAGTCCAAGTGTTTATGCGACGATGATGATGACGACTGAGACTAAGTTAGACAAAGACAGTGAAAAATGATTCATATGTATGTTTAATATTTAAACATATGTATGACACACAATTTCATGCACTTGCATATGAATACATGAAAAACATCATCATCAATATGTATGTGGGCATATGTATGTGCTTGCATGAAAGTTTAAGCAAACACATTTGTGTGAACAGAGTAAATTATACGCTTAGAGTTAAATATGTGTGCGTATAGGAGGCAACGACGATTGCATTTATATATGTATGTATGTATGTATGTATGTACGTGTATAGGAAACCAAAAACCTAAACGAAATAATTCAAAAGTTAAATATTAAAAATATATGTGCATACATTGTGTTCGTAGCTCTGAACATTGTACGCTACACATAAGGAAAATCGTACGTAGTTACTGCTGGTAGCGAGAAATCATTTTTAATGATTTATTCGAAAATAAACGGGCAAAGACTACAAACCCCAAGTGTGTGTATATACATGCACATAGAGAAATGGATGGAAAAAAAAGCAGATGGGCAGGATTACAAATTAAAGAGCGTCAGTTTCAACTTGAAGTGTTAACTGAGGCGACGGCAAAGGGCTTAAGTGTATAAAGAATTTTATTACAACAATTTCCATTACAACAAAAAAACAAAAATGATTTCCTTAATTAATCTGAAAAAGGCGCAAAATAAGGGATAACTTATCCTGCTTTAGGATGGATTTTGCATTCCCATGGTCATAGGCTCCTTTTCGATTTTTGTGTTTAGTTGTTCTAAGTGTAAATGTGTCGATGAGGATTTCAGGTACATGTATGTTTCTTTTAATTGAGATCTGCTACAAATCTGATAACAATTTCTGAAACGCTTTCAAAATTTTTATAGGTTTCTGGTTAGGAAATTCTTGTTTGCAGGCTTAAGACCGCGTTGAATGGGTATTTCTGGGCGTTAGTTAATTACTGCTTTGCACTACTTTTTGGTGTGTTCATCAACACCCCCTCATTCTTTCTCTTTCTATAATACTTTATAAAGACATAATATATATATATATATATGCATATAATAACAATAACGTATAAATAAAATTTTCGAAACAATACCTTAGCATTCCCCTGGTGGATTTGTGAGAATACGAGCAGCAGGAGATGATAAAGCGAGAATGTTACGGTAAAAGTAATCGACCACAAAAAGATAAATTGTAACACGTGCATACATACCTATATAGGTGATAAGTACAACTTTTAACTGGCGCTGCCGCAGGCATATACTGCATATACATTAAAGCTTTTTCTCTCTTTATGTAAATTTTATTTTATCTGTGTTTGTTTTGGACAATTTCTTAACATAATTTTCTAATAAAAAGTCACATTTGTTACAGTCTAATATCAATGTGATTAGTTATAGTTTTAAGATCTTATATGTTATTTAATGATATAGGGTAGAGAGAAAAAAGCAAATTTAAATTTCGAACAAATTAATGGAACGATAATTAAGATAAACTCCTCTGACACCTTTTTTATAGGAGAGAGATTAAAAAAAAAAAAGAATTCTTATGGAATATGTTATGGAAATGTAAAAAAAATGATAATTAGACAAATCGTTATAAAATGTAGGACATAAACAAATTAAAAATCTATAGTTAACCTAAGACGGGCATAAGATATATAAGATATTCGGTAGATGTGCTTGCTAGTGTAGTGGGTGATCCTTATTGTAAGATACACTTTTCGTTTGTATAGAAATCATCGGCAAAAATCCTACAAACAACGTATGCACATAAAGCTGAGATGCCGGCAGCTCCTTAGACCTGCCTGTCGTCCGATCTTCTCTTCTTTGATCGATATTTCCCGGGACTAACATATAAATGCGGTCTTTTATAAAGAAATTCCTACCTAAATATGGAAAAGACGACCTTTTAAACGATGTCTGTTTAAATTTCATGTCATTTCGATCATTTGTTTACGAGCTACGTAGTTACAATGGTGTTTGTTATTTTCGACAAAATGAAAAATCCGAATTTCGTGTGTTCGTTAAACATGATTTTTGATGAGAAAAAAATATTTCTAAAACTGCTACGACACTAATGATGTTGAACGAAATGGATGCCTAAAGGATGTGCTTACAGCAGAAAACCTAAAAAGAGCATTCAAAGCAACTGTCAACTGACATCCGGAAGGTATTAAAAAAGCGCGGTCTGTGCAGTATTTTCCATAAAACGAGTGGCTCGTTTTCCAAATATGTACTGCTTTTACTTGCAGTAGTATTCGCACATCGTCTCAATGACCGCAATGACAAGCTAGCATGTGTACAAATTCATTCTCGTTCCTCCCCATCCGCACGGCCCCTGGCACTTCTTATGTGTTTGAAAGACTGAAAAACCATGCACCAGAGCAAAGATTTGAAGAAAATGTTAGCGTTATCCGCCCTGTACGCTGAGGTGTATGGTGAACACTTGGACAGATCGTTCTACAAAGAAGTTGAAGAAGCGTTGATTTGATGGCATCAATCTTAAAGGGGACTGTCTTGGTGAATAAGATTGAATTTTGCAAGAAAAGTAATTTTTCTTCTTACTGAGTCCCGGTATTGACGGGAAGCTATTCAGCTGTTTGTGGTCGATTACTTTAACCCTAATATTATGACAAAACTTCCCTTAGTAGAACAAGTCTGGTTTCAAATTTATTTTATAACTAAAAAAAGCACCGTTTAATCGAATATTCATTAAAAAAAACACGGTTTAATCGAATTATGGCCACAAAACCGTAGAGCTCTTGATTTTAAAATGTAAATTTGGCCTTAAAGTTCTTCGTAATTAACTCAATCTGATAAGTTCGTAAATTAGCTGCATCGTCGAAAATTGGCAAAAAATCACGTATTAAATGAGATGGAGTGCGCAAGTGTGGCTTCGAGTTCTTCTCATTAACTAGAAGGTGCTGCCACCGCTAATTTATACTTAATTAGAGATGTATACGATATACGATCGGTATTCCGATTTCCATTTTATGCTGCAAGCAACTGCTGCATGTAGAGAAGATAACTAGTATTGTAAGGTGCTCAACAGAACTTTGACTCATTTATTTGAAATTCTTATCTGCGAGTTGTACTTAACTGTGTTTTTTTCTTGTTTTTTTTCTACGACCCGGCACTCAGGCGTTGTGCCCTGTACGTACGGGCACTGTGATGATCAGGAGTTATAGAGCGGGAGGGGTGGAGAAAGTTAGAAGGCGTGCTCTACTTAGTTTCTTGAAGTTTTGAGATGTAAGTGTTATGTCGCAAAACCCCATTTGCCGTAAACTTTGCTGTTCCGACTTAATTCGAAAGCCAGTTCTGTTAAATCTTTACGAGTCACGAATAGTGCCTGCTCAGGTATTATTTGCAGCTCAAAACTGAAATATGCTACTCTCCCCGTTTTTACAACAGACATTACTCTTTCCGATTATCGCGGGTTGTAAAATATGACCTATTGTGTGTTTAAACGTTTCTTTGGTTCCTCTGATGATACCCTACTGCAGTTTTCTTTTTGGCTCTAAAAGACCACTTATTCATGTTCGTGTTCTTTTTAAAAACGGCAGAAATAGTGCCTAACTTTTTTGTCACATTTATATAATAATCCCCCAATTTTACGAAAAAAAAAGGAACGAACTTAAAATTGTTCACAAATGAGGGCTTCGGGCGAAGTCAAATACGTTTTCCTCCTTATTTACACTAGGAGTCAGCGAAATTATGCTTAAAAAAAACTCAATCGCAAACCGACGACGGCATACACAATATTTTAGTACCGTTGACTGATGATTTTTACAAGGATACGTCTTGTAGCCTTTTATCACGCCAAACCTTGATAAATTCCTCAAATTATATGACAATATTTGGTTTCAGCAGTAGGTTCATTATTGTCCGGGTAAGGGAAAAACTAGACATTGCACGAAACAATGCTTCAGTACTCGCGAGGCTCTCAAACTAAAAAGACACGGATGCATAGGAAGAGAACATTGTGACAAAATCGGAGAGTATTGTTGTTAACCTAAGTTTGGGACTTAAGAACCGTTGTCGATACTACGGTATCAATGGCACCAACATGTTTTGTGTAACGATGCAAGGTCGCATGCCCAAAAAATTAAGTTAAATTTCACATTAAGCCGATTATTCTCAGTGATTGCTTCGTCTTTAACAATTAATGTACCGAATTTGGCGAATCATGTCCTAAGTACGGAAGTCAATAACTTGCTTCAGAGCGATAATGGTGAGTTAGGAAAAATGTAGATATGGACGTGAGGGGCAAAAGTTATTACCTTATGCCGATCGCTTGTTTTTGGCGTCAATTGGCAAAATTAAACGTAAGAAGGAAATTAAAAGAAACCAACGTTTCAAGCCGCAAGCTGTCTCTAAATAATATGCTTAAAAGAAGTGTTGCTTTGGAAAATTTCCCGTCTGTACAAATTGTATCACTATATCATTTCTTAGTGTGAACCAGGAATGGGGTAAGAAAATGATGGGAAAACCTTTCCTCTTCTTGAAAACTGACCAGTGGGCAAGGATACTTTCTTTCGAGCCCATTTTGGAGTTCTTGCTTAAAAGTCCTTTCATAAGAGTTTAAAAAAGCCACAGAAAAACGTCATTCACATCTTTTAGCCGCATTATGTTGCATACAAAAGATATATCAAAATGCGAAGATTTTGTAGGGTAATGAAAAAATCAAGCCGACGTAAAATCGGGCTAAAAAGAACGAAAGGGAGATAATAATAGAAAAGATAAGGGAGATGAATATCAGCGTTTTTTTTTTTTCTTAGCCAAATATATGATGCATTTGGGAGTTGCTCTCACACTTTCAAGTATTTTCAGTAAATAATTCAAAACAATAATCAGCTGTAATGTTGTACAAGAAATTCTAGCAGTTGATGGGATTCTTTTTCTCTTTGAGAAAGTTATTGTTTTTGTTATGAAAAAGTATCTTTAAGATACTTCTTGCACAAGTAACCATTTATCTCGCTTTTATCATATATACGCATACCAACGCACTCGCTCACTCTCTCTTTTTCTCTCTCTCTCTCGCTCTCTGGTGTAATGAGGCAAGAGTACTTGCACACATAAGTAGAGAAGCGTGGAAGGCAATGCACCCCAACCTGTAAGCGAATTCATCTATAGACATATGTACATGTTTATGGAATTCGCTGCATTAAACATTTCTATGTACTTTTCATATCTCATCAATGAGGCACTCTTGGCAAACAGTTTGTTTCAGTTACTGCCCGGGAACGGTTGGTGTAAGCGCTTGAATTGTTCGCGATATGTTTATACAGATGTAGTGAAGAGAGAAATGTGTAGATCAAGTCTAGTGTGATGAAATGAAAATAATTTAGAAAAAAAATATTAATTGAAATTAAATTCAGAATTATTAAAATATAAGAGAGAAAAAAGATTTGCGAAAAAAAATTATTTTGTTTATAACAAAAAAAAAAAAAAAATATTATTCAAAATAAATTTGAAAACAACCCCCAAAGAAAATAGAAAACCGCCATTAAGAGCCTAAGTCTATTAACGGGACGCTCGCTTGTCTGCAAATTGTATAAAAAATATCTATATATTTCTACATATATAACAACACACAAAGCGTACAGAGATATATAAAGAAATACATAAACGAGTATATATGTGCACCGGTACGCACTTATCGTAAGGTATATGCCTGACAGCAAAGGAACATAGATCTGATCCTAAAAATAAACGTTTCTCTTTAAAGGAAAAGAAACATACATAACCAAAAATTTGTATATTAGTTTATGTGCACTACATACATATGCACAGGCAAACGTACGCATAAAGTTTTGCATTAAAAATATTTACAGATTAATATTAATGTTCAAGTAAAATGCTTATGATTAGAGTGAATGTGCGTGCTATTGTAATACTCAAGGCTTTAATGGGTTATCGTTTTTGAGTAAAGAAGAAAAAAAAATTATACATTTACGCACCTACGTACACACGCAGACACTGTGTACTGAATGAGAGTATTTTGAAAATTGTGTAAGAAAAAAGAAAATAAAAAAATTGAAACGAAGTTCAAGTGGAAAAATTTTAAATTTTGTGTTCATTGCATATATTATAAGAAAAAAAAATTGTCAGAAAGGCAATTAGTTTAAAACGGATGATAGAAGAAAAACATATTAACTTTAAGAATTAGAGTAAAAGAAAAGTCGCCGCCCAAAAAGGATACACGAGGTTTGTACGACATTTATTTTTCTTATTTATCGATTAAGAAATTGTTCTTCAAAGCCTTGATAAGTGAAATGCAAGATGCCCGGCGGGAAGAGTTACCTTCCTTGTTGGCTGCCGCATTGTATTACCTCATGTTTGGCATTTGTAGAGTGTAGAGATAAGAAATTGACCACAAGAAACGCTTTACGTCTTCACAGACTTCCTACTTAATCATTGAAAATATTTTCATGAAAACCATTCATCGATTACAAGAACTACTTGTTCAAAATAGAAACAAACAAGAGCATTATAGAGGGCCCACCGATAATACCCAACAGCACTTTGCTTAACACAGTTATTCATACAATTACTTTTCGAAATAAGTCGTTATAAGGTAAGCGGTCGAAAAAGTGGTCCTATCCAACCCATTGTCAATAGCGTTCTTTCATGACCCAATCGATGTCGGAGCAACAAATTTCAACTAAATATCTCCAGAAATTGCTGGCTGTACGCTGAACACACAAAAGCAAGGCGAATAGAGGGACAGACGGACAGAAAGATAGACGAGATTAAATCAATTCAGAAAGTGAGTCTCATTCATTCGGTGTAACAGGAGGTAGATCTATCTGAGGCTCTTCTGGGTGTTGCTTACATCCGCACAAACATGATATGTCCTTGCACCGTAACTTTCAGAAACTTTTTATTTTGTTTATGGCAAAGATTTGAACCAGTAGGCAACGTGGCTTCACTTCGGTCCCTATATCCGTATATATTGTCGGTTTAGTTCGAGAAAATTAACTAATCCAAGAATTATTAAAACCGGTTCCTTAATTTATTTGTCGTTTGTTTATTGTTTTATTATAAATTAAATTCAAATTTTTCGAACGATCCATTAATCGCAATTCAACACTTTTCTTAAGAATTTGATAGCAAGATAACAAGTTGTGCATAAAGGTTCTCTCTTGCATCCATTTGTAATTTAATGGATCAATTTTTTTCATTTGAGAATAGACGATGCCTGTATACATCGGTCAACAATTCCAAGGACTGAGTAAGAAATGAATACCTTTTGCAGAATTTGATGCTATTTCTCGAAAACGATACTGTTTTTTGTAAAAGTGCGTGTATAAGACTATGAGAACACGCTTCAGTTTCCGTAATAATGATATCATTTGTTCCATACCTCCTAATAAGGAAAGCAGCTCTCTCATGCTAATATTTTCATGTAAAGTAGTAAACTGGATTATATATCTTTAGGATGATAACAACCTCTTGCGAATTCACTTTTCGATTATCAAGGACAAAATAACAAACTTGACCTTTTAATTGTAATCTTCAGGTTTTTTTAATGGTTTTCGGTGTAAACACAAGGCTGGCTCAACATAATCGGTGCCTGTAAAAGTTTGGTTATCGAAGGAATAGAATTCCCAAAGTACCTTCTAAACTAATGCAGACTTTGAACTTCATATATTCCGATCAAAAACCAATGTAGACATTGGTATTTGGAAATAAGAAAAATAGCTCCACTAACCAGATCACAGTAGCTCGAGAAATGAATAATAGAAATTACATAAAACGTCACTTGACGTTCGGGATACTTTCTCAGTTTGATATGGACTTCTTGAAGGACAGGGAATAATTGATCGTAATTACTGATCGTTATTTTTATTCTTTAATAATGTATAGCAATTTTGCTCATTAAAGGTAAGGAAAATTTTCCCGTCGAACGTCAACAACTCTCTAACTACAAATTTTACTTTAAGCTAAACTATAATTATCTTTCCTTTGCCTCTCTTACTAAACGAGCAAAACCCAGCAAAAAGTTTAACAACTTCATTTATATGTTTTATGTTGTTGTATTTCTTAAAATAATTTCTATTTTTTTAAAATCTTAACCACAGACTATTATGAGCTCTGTCATAGTCAATTACCTGCAATTATCTACGTACTACATACTTCCAAGCGATTATACAATACATCAAATGAACCCACACATTCATGTTTTGCCTTGTAATACACGTAATTACTAATTAAACGGTCAAAAAGTTTTTGAAAGAAAGAAAAGCAAAGAAACAAGAAGAAAATAAGTAAGAAAATTATATCTGCCATGAGACGAGTTTTAGGAATATATTCATTGTGGGTCATGTGGCGTAAAATATTTTCATTAAAATATTTAACACATGCGAGTTGTTTATGTACGTTGTATATAATGTATATGAAGTAATACATATATGACTTTCAGTTGCTGTCATAGGGTAACGTAGAACAGATTAATGGTATCTGCAGAATGGAAATATAATCAAAAAGATTAGACCAAAGCACTCCATCGTCTAGATACAACTGAGGACGCAACATCTAAATTATATTTTTGGAGCAACCTTTGCTTTAGGACGATGAGAACAAAAAAGACTACACCGTGTTGGCTAGAATCAATAGTTATGTTAGTGATATTTTCAATATTCAGAAACTTCGACGCTATTCAGGGTATGCTTCTTTCAGCTTTATATTTTTGCTTCTAATTTTTTTTTTTCGATGACACGTGATACCGGAGATGTCATTGGCGGTGACGGTTATGGAGAAAGTAGCAACGTATCAACGTAGTTGATAGTAACGCTTCTTATTTACAAGCCTTTTTTGGTAGTCGAGAAAAAAACTGTTTTTAAAACGAAGAGAGTTTATCGGGATGGAATTTGTAATTATCTTGTTCTTCGAACGTATTTATTTCTTCCAATAATAAGGCAGCAGAACCCCAGAAACGCCAAAAAAGGGATATTACGTTCGTTCACTTTACAATGTGCGGTTAGTTTAGTCCCGAGAAGAAGAAAATTTTAGGATTAAATTATGTTAGTATTTTGAATACTAAACTAATGAGAATCCTGATCAAAATATATCATTATCAAGTTGTAGCTTGCGATGCTAATAGGGACGAGAGGCTATAAGAGAAAGATATTTAAATACTGTAAGATTCAAAATAGGTCTTGAATTCGACGACTCTTATCTTTTAAGAAGCTAAGCGAGATACAAATAAGCTTTTAGATCAATATCTAATATACCTTTATAAGCAGCAGATGTCTCCCTATTCTCTGCATGATCAGACTCTCTTGCTGTCCTTGGAGTCGTGTTGCGTTATGGTTAATGTTTGCAGAAGGCGTTAGTAATAAAATAAGTTGCAGCCTATAGTCTATTACGGCTTTTTTAAGAGATGGTCTCGCTTTTCTCAAAATGGATCTGTGATCATCAACCAAGAGTATACACGTTCACATACTGAAGTGATTAAACAAAGAAAAACAATATATCGTTTATCCGGATTCAACGAACGTTGAGACAAATCCATTATAGTACTCAACGGCGGATTCTAGGTTCTTCAGCGTTTGCTTTCAATGTAAATGGGATTTAAGCTGCAGGTATAAAAATACTGCTGGTCTTCTAAGAGATCATTGAAATTCCAAAAAGTCAAGAACTCTACATGAGAACATGCGGCAGTAGTAAAACAAGAGCTAAATTAGAAATGAAAAATCCAAGCACAGTTATGAAAATCTTTTTTTTCAAGTAGATTTATAAAATATATACGAATACACTTGACTTTTTTTGTCAAAACTAAACAAGTCAAAAACTAAACGAGCTGCTCTTCTTATAAGTGCCTCAGATTTCATATTCAAAAAAAAAACAAAAGATTTTGTTTTTAATTTCATTTTTTATTTTCATTTTTGAATGTTTTTCCTATAAAAGCTGACATGTTACGTACATGTAAAGTTCATAAAAACAATCGTAAATAATTCAGATACGCATGCAAGCCTATGTTGTTGATGGTGATTGGAAACATGATATTTTTATGTTAAACAATTAAAACGTTTTATTTTCATTTTGGTAGTGGCAAACAAACATATGCAAACATAATTTTCAATAGAGAGTTGAAAAGGAATCCTTCATGAGACAGAATCTGTTATTTGGATAAAAAAGTTTATGATTCTTAAAAATGTAAATTTATGATCATAGTGCAAATGTTTTATTAGATTGAATTTGTTTGATTATTTATGAGTTTAAGTTCAAGTTTTCTCTTGTTGCAAACTCCAACGATCTGAATTTATTAAAATAAGAGAATCGGCCAGGGAACCGGAAAGATGACTAATGCTGTTTTACGTTTTTGTCAACTGGTTTGTTCTCTTTAGATGAATATTATCCTCGTTGCGGATTAAGTTCTTAGCGTAAAATGGAATTTGTGTCTTTAAGGGAAAACTTTCGTTTGTTTCGTATGTTTTCGAACATACAAGTACACAAAACAGCAGACAAGCTCTTTGTGATTTATGAGCTGTGATTGTGTGATTTATTAAAAGCTACTACTGTTTGATTTAACTCTTGAAAAATATGGGGAAGTAAGAAGAAGTGTAAGCAGAAACGCTGTCTAGTTAAAAACTGTTAAGAAGCAGTCTTATGGCAGTAGAGTTTTGATTTGCTTAAAGCGACCCAGCGATTTGTTAAAAGCCATTGCTGCTTGATTTAACTCTTCTAAAATAAAAGTAATTGAGAAAGGTGTAGGCAGATATACTGCTCACTTAAAAATTTCCAAAATTTTTATGGACTTTTGTTTCTTTTTATTTGCACGTATTTCAGTCAACGAAAGTTCGTAACTCTTATATTATTCCCTCCTTCCATCTTCCTCTACCCATAGTATTTCCTAAGCACCATTGCACCTGCATCTATAGAGGATATTGCCTAAGTGACCGGTCATATGGCTAGTTTTACATATCATTACATACAACTCACAATCTAGCGAAGTAAGAAACTAAGTCTTTAACTAGAAGTTCAGAGGAAAAGATCATAAAAGCAATTGAATGAAACTCTTTTGTAAAAGCACTTGAAAAAAATTGTATTCAAAATAGTATTCAAAAATTGCTTTCTTAGAACGCGACTCAAAAGTAAAGAAATTACTTTTAAACACCTCCGATGTGTGGATCTGATATGTTCTCATCGCATCTGTTTAAGTCATACCCACCATTTCTTCAGAGTGTTCTTCCTAAAGACCATTTATATCTTAACCTGAAAGTCATATATTAGTTATTGGTTTCGTTAGCAAGTAAATTCGAGGCACTAGAAACTAGAAGCTAGAAACTCGATATTTTATACGGTATGTAGTTCTAAATATACGTATTCGACCTTTGCGGGCAAAGTTCATAAACTTTACTTCCCGAACGAAATCAAGCCAACAAGACAGGGACACACTTTAATTGAAGGAATTAAGAGAACTTGGGAGAATTCTAAAATCCAGCGAAGGGTAGGAATTGCAGAATTGCTTAATGGAAAGATCTTCCATCTTCAGTTGATAAGATCCAAAACTTTACTTGATAAGATCCTACCCCTTCACTTGGTAAGATTCCGCATTTTTACTTGATCAGATACTACATCTTTACTCGGTAAGATCCCCCATCTTCATTTGATGAATCTTTTAATGAAAACTTCCACCTTGTTTTTCTATTTCACTTGTTTCCTGTTATGTCCAATTTGTGAAATTCGAACGTTTCTTACTATTTTACGCACATAATCGCGAATGTCTATGATTGTTGTTTCTATTCACTTTTTACTATGTCTGGCGGCGATAGTTGAAAGAAAGCATTGCCTAAATTAAAAGTCATTTTCTTGCTTTTAACTTGATTACATTGTGGAACACTTTACAAGTGGCGTACGCGATTACTAAGAATTTCTTAGCAAAAATTTATACTTGTAGGAGGGTATTTTCCCTCAAGAGCGTGTATAAAACAACGTTAAGGAAATAAAATTTTATTACACGTACATAAAATTAAAGGAAATAATCGCCTTAGACGGTGATAAGCATTTCACAACAAACAAAACTTTTTACAGCTAACACTTATGAGCAAAGAAAACGCAAATAGTTAATTTGTGTTCGTTTACGATTAGAACTAATAATGCCCTGAAGCAGAAAAACATAGAAAGAAAAAAAAAAAAAGCTAAAAACCAATAACATACACAAAAGAATAGTGAAAAGATATAATAAACACAACTTAATGGTTATTGAAATAGTCGATGGAAAGAGAAAGGAGAGACTTATTTATAGCAACAGTCCTGTCGTTCTCATTTTTTATTGAATAAGAGATTTGTTAAAGAAATTAAAGGAAAATCAAAGAAACTTCTTTCTTAAACATTTGTAGGAAGATTTCTTATTTACGTCTTAATTAAACACAAAAATTAATTCCAGTTCACATTTATTCAAGTCTAAAATTAATCCAGAAAGCTGTTAGAAGCATTGCAAAGTCCTTTCATCCTACTTATTAGATTCTCGTAAGGCGTGGAAACATAATCGAATAGTTGATAAATTCAAAACATGGTTGCTACGTGTGAATAGTAATACTCTCTGGTTTTGCTTAACATATTACTCCGACAATTCGTTCAATATTTACCTTTTTTTGTATTCTGATCGCTCCTTGAGTGTCGCAGTTATGCCGCGATATCAAATACAATGCTGTATCCCACAAAAATGACTTAAATATATTTTGATTAGCTTACAGTTCACTTCGTTTACAGTCGCCAACACTATGCCTAGATAGTTTTCTGTACTACAATACTATTCAAGTGGACCGAATGACCTTGTTGTAGCAACTTTTACTTGTTTACTTTTCGTTTATTAATTGAGGTCGAATAAACAAAACGATTCCAAATCGTTCACTAGCATTGGCATCCACAGACGTTTTAACAAAAGTGATTCGAATTTTGCAAATGTTGCCATTTCCGTTGTGAACTTCGGGATAATATTCGAAATATGTAGTAGAAATTTTCCAATAAAATTTAAACATACTATTTCACTATTCACTATTATACGCCAAACTTGTTGAGTGCCGTGGGCACTCTGTTCAATAAAATCGTTATCCGTTAGTAATCTCATTTCTAAGAGGGATACACGCTTCCGCTTTGATCTGCATATACATTTTGATTAGTTGCGGTTAAGGCTTTATTCGTTATTCGACGATCCACGATTTCGTAAGTGCGAATTGCCGTCATTACCTTTCGAGATATATTCCCTTTATTGGCTTAATAATTTCGATGCCATTGTCGTAAATGTTCGTCACTTTAAAGAAAAAACATTTGCAGTTTTTGCGCTGCTACGCTTAACCGGAAAAAGTTTTTTCGCATCTCCTTGATTTCAAATTTCTTTCTAGATTTGATAAAATGATTAGAATTTATTTGAGCACCAACAGGATATTCGGAAAGAATAAAGATAAAGTGCTTGTTTAGAAACATGCTGTGACGTATTACGCTTACGCCAGCTAGCAAGTTTTGGAAAAGTTTTGTTAGTCATCGCTTGAAATTCGGTCGCTTTTCCTTCAACTTATATAAAAATTAAAGATCACGTCCGCAGCTGTGAGATAGAGGCGTGAAGAAATTTTTATAAGAAAAAGTTAGTTTAAACGTCGCTTTTCAACTCTAATTTACCCATCTACAAATTGTTCTTTCCATAATAAACCTTAGGCTTCTGTCTAAGAAACTATTTAAAGGAAATCTTCGTTTTAGTTTCCCAAGAAATATCGGGAAAATGTTCAGAAAATGAAACCATTTCAACGTCTACCGGATATTTAACTGTTGTTTTCGTAGCCCAACCATCTTCACCAGTTGTTGTCCTTCGCAACCATTTGAATTTGAAAAAAAAGGCGAATTTAAAAAAAAATTTAATTTTTTAAGAAACTAAGGCAAGCTGATGATCCGGAGCCGTTTTCCCTCATTTTTTGAGAGTAATATGAAAAGTAATAGTAAGTAGTAGTATTTTTTTTTTTTTGAAAATACCTATGATGTCTATCTTTTTTACAAACTCCAAAATATACAGGTTATGCTATATACGTATATGTTGATACCCCCTGAATGAAAAAAAGCATACACTCCTCTATCCTAAATAGTTTCTTGCTTCTTGTTTAAACAAATAATGTACGGCTATAAGAGAATCTTTTAAAACCATTGCTTTTAAAACATTCGACAAAAAAAATTTCGATGCTCTGTAATAATATGTGGGTCATCTTTGTGTAGGTTTTGTAGGATCCATAATGAAACATACCCGGACATTTCTATCGTTTTATCTTTCATTGATTATGAGTCATTAGCGAAGAACAAACTTTTTTTTCCGACGCCACGCATATGTGTTCCAAGATTACTCTGGACGGACGGCATGAGCTTTGACCGATTTTGTCCATTTTTAACACCAGCCTTCGCGCGAGAACTCGCCCTATTTTCGGGCTATTTGAAGTCGATTGCTTGAATTTTGCAGGCAAGAAAACGACTGCCATAGACAATTACACAGACGGATGGACAGACATGCCTAGATCAGAAATGTATATTCCTTAGTAAGTGCTGTTGTGTGTATCGTAAACGTTTGGATAAAATAAAGATAATGGCAATCTTCGTTGCTGAATAAAAGAAAGCAATAGACATTTCCAATGAACGTTGGATGATAGTAAATCTTTTCAACTAACATTAATTGTTCTTGTTTTTTTATAATATAAAAAATTTTTTCTTGATTGTTAGACGAAAATCCTCAACAAGTTCCCTTGAAATTTCCCATTCATAAAACTACTTATTCACGTTCTACCACCTTCAAAATAAAATTATAGACGATGGCAGCAGTAGGTGCTCTGTACGTTCTCTTTAAAGTAGAAAAATAAATAAAGAAGAGAAGCATGCATTTAATGAATGAAGTGCTAAATTATATTTGATTTAGGCTAACGAGAAGAAACGATGCAAAAGGCCGAACACATTTATTAATAGTTTTACTATTCTTAAGGGGTGGATAATATTAGTAAAAACGATAATGATGGCGATGGTGGTGGCGGTGTCGGTGGCGGTGAAATCGAGAACGGCGCAAAGCAATATTAAATGACCAAATTGTTTTCCTAACTAATAATCCGCAAATTACAACAACAGCAAAAATGCATGCATGTATGGATTTAATTTAGGGCTATAAGTTCTTCTATTACATAAATACAGTTTTCGAAGGACACCAAGAGGAACAAAAGGCGTTAAAGTGAAACAACTAGTGATGGTAAAAATATAAAAGATATAAATGCCTTCCTTACTTGTGCTTCCATACCGACAGACACAATCAATTACTTCTTACTTCAATGCATCTATTTTAACATGCTACGCATTTTCCTAAATAGGAAGAAAAAAAGGGAGAAAACGAAAAAATATTGAAAGAAGTATTGAAAGTATTAAAGAAAAAAACAACAACAACAACAATAACAAGAGCAACGACAGCCATGTCTGAAGAGAGAATATACGGTATACTTTCTTTACCCACACACTTCCATACTTACATGTGAATAACGTTTTTTCTTTATTATGTCCCTTCATATTAGTGGTAAAGAAGAAACTCGCTTTATATGAAAATTTGCAAATCTCTTAAGCTAAGCAAGGCAGATAGATGCCTTTAGTTTTGCTCTCCTTTTTTTTTTGTTGTATCTTTCTATCCATTTTGATATCTAAGTGTGAATGAACCCTTGGTATTCAATTTGGCTTACAAGAGATGCAGTGATATATGCTAACACCGATCTGTAGAATGTCCGTGCACCAAATTGAAAACAAAATTGAATGAAACATGGGCTTCCTGCAGCTTGCTTTGGCAAGCTCTTATTTGCTTCTATTTGCTGTGAAGATGCTTTAATTTAGGGTACTATTTAATCGACCTTGACTTGTTACTTTTATGTCGGGGTGAAATTTTCTTATTTCTACTTTCGGTGCAAATGGTTTTGATTCTCTTAATAAACGCAAATTGGAATTTTATATTACGTTCGTTATAAGTCTGTCTGCCCGTTTTGCTTGTGTGTGTTTGTGTTTTTTGCTGATTGCCTGCGCACAGCCGAAATCGCTTTGTATATAACATACATATACCATGTTTTTGGTACTTCTGCTCACTGCCTAGGTTGCGTGTTCAACGTAAAATATCATTCATCCTTTTATTACCCAGGGAAACAGAAGGAGGAAAAGTAAAAAGGAAAAAACAACCCTCTCCAAAAAAAAGAAAAACAATTTTTTTTTCGTCTAGCCTTTACCGTCTTTATTGTCTTATATTGTGGTTGTTGTAGTTTGTTGTTTTTCTTCTTCTTCCTCTACTTCTTGTTTCTTTACTCACGAATATTTATTTGAAACACAAAATTGCATTATTGTGTTGTCTGGCCGTGTTATGCTTTTGCTTATGATTACAAACAAGTACACACAAGAAAGAAGAAAAAGAGAAAAGCAAAAAAATGCATTTCTATGTGTCGTTACAAATACCTATAGAATTTTATGTCTATATTTTGTGCATGCACATATGTATATAAAGAGGCCCATGCCTTTGTATTTCTATTGATTTTTCGTCAGATTCATTATTCAATTCCTGCGTAAAATTGCGAACGCATGTTTGTATAGAAAAACATGCTTTTTGTTTCTTGTTTTTGTAAATAAAATTAACATTAGGATAAATAAAAATAAAAATTCTTTTGTCATTTTTTTGATCTTCTCTTCATTTTCCTCTGAAACGATTACGTTTACTACATGTTTCGCATATGAATTTGATTTGATTGCAGTATTTTACACCCACCAACCACCAATGATGGTAAACATTTTAATTTAGTCCTTGTGTTTGTGAAACTTCCAGATGTAAATCAAAGATTTCGTAAAGCATGCAGATGTACTTTTTTCTATGCGGACTCTGTGAGTTGCATATTTTTACACAATAATTTAGACCATTTACATGGTTTTTTTTGCTAGGTTTCTTTCCAAGGATCTTCTTTTAACCTGATACCACGGAAGCATCAACCCCCCTAAGAGGCTAAGTAAAGTGTAAGAATGAAAAAATATAGAGGGTCCGCCGTAAGCGTTAGTTTTCTTACATATAGTAAAGGTTTTCGCTTATGCAGATCTGATGAAAATATTGGATCTACAAGTCTCTTCCAAACACTTCTTTCTTTGTAATTTTAAAATTGCTTTTTTATACCCATCAGCGAACGGAATGGGGGTACCTACATTTCCCTAAATTTTTGCAAAACCTAAAAGAAATTCCTAAAAACCCTATAGTTTCTTAGACCACATAGGTTTAAAAACCAAACGCGTTCATATAGCAGACGGGTCTACAACGAGCGTTCATGTAAGACAGATGGATTCACTTAAGACGGCGGAAAAATTGCGACCTCTGCCGTATAACGCGTTAAATTAGGTTCATATGACTTTATAAAGGAATGAGACGGAAAAAGTTTTAACCAAGTTTTACACATTTCTCTTTCTCTCTTTAGAGAAATAAAAAAAGGTTTATAATTCAACGGTCATAAAAAGTGTTGTCATGTAGTGTCTTATGTCTGCTTATTTAAGAAAATAGGGAAAGCCCGTGTATTTGCATATGAGTGATTCGTACAACAGGGATTCATATAAAACGAAACGAATCCTAGTGTTGTAGGGGAAGATACTCTACTTCCAAAGGCAATTAAATGACAAGATGGTTCAACATTTCGTTCAAAATTCCAACTAGAGATTATTGCAGACATTCGCTGATGAGTACAAAAATTAACGTCCGCAGGTAGATAGATGAGCACGAGCGGCTTTTTAAATCAACGCATCTTTAGCCAACTTAATGCAATTTGAAAATATATTTTGCATTCTACGATGCGTTTCTTACAATATGAGTCCGAGAGTTTGTCCAAGTCGGGTCACCTCATTGCGTCTTGTCTGACTATTTTTGCTGTTGTTGTGGCAAGTCATAAAATTACGCCCTTTTTCTTTATTTAATAAGAATCAGGCGCCAAATTTTCTATACAAAAATCAAAAAAAATGCACATTTGTTGAAAGCAGATATGTGATGCAGGAAATCGAGTGATGCATATTAATGCCTTGTCGGTACAAAATGTGCAGACGCTCCATATTCTCGGGATCACGTTTTCAAACAAATATCGTTGGAAAACACAACGCCTTCGGTTAAAAAATTCCATTTTAACAAGTATGTTACGTACAACTACAGTACGTTGCTTGGAAAAGTCACGCGCACATTAACACTATTGCTTATCTTACCAAAATGCTTGTTTTAAGCAAGACTGACTAAGCTTTGATAATTTATGGCAATAGCTGCAAATCTAATATCAACATCCTTAAATCGATTTATCACCAAGCTCTTAGAGCAAGTTGCTATGCTTTACGGACGACGTTCATCAACAATATTATAATTGAAACTGAGCTCCCATCTTTAGAAAATAGACTTTATGAGTTAAAATCTAAAATGGTCCCTAAGCTTCTTAATTCAAACAAGTCGATTATCGGTGAAGATGTGAGAAAGATTATTATTACCGAGAAAATCCGAAAGTCGGTATCCGCAATTGACTATTGTCTGTACGTCGCAAAGGAATTGAACATTCCTTTAAAAATTTTCCGCTATTTTGGTCTTAAACCTCCATGGGTTTTGAAAGACTATTCTTTTGACATTTCGCTGTCTATGCACCAGAAAGAAGGCACTCCAAATTACGTCTTCAGGAATCTAAATGCTGAAGAAACCCAAGTACAGGTTAGAATCTTTTATACATAGATGGCTCAGCACTACTCTTCTATTAACCCTCCTTTATATCCAACAAATGTTGAGAGAATCGAGTTCCAAACATTCTCGGGAATTCGCCTTGGCCATATAATTGCAACTCGCCAATGGATCTTGAAGAAGTCTTCCTCTTCAATCTGCACTTGTGAGCAAATTCTCTCCTTAACATTTCCTTGGCTAGAAGTATTGCATTTGGAGCGACTAACCCTATGGACATTCTAAAATCGGCTACAGAACAGAATATCAATACAATATATTACTTCATTAGAACTACTGGGTTCAATATCTAATGTACTTTTATAAATTAGAGCCGATAGCCTGCGTTGCTGCTGCTCAATGTCTTTTCCTTTTAATCTACGAATTTATTTCGTTGGTCTAAAATTATAATAATAATAATAATTGTGACCATTAAAATGTTTTTTGTGGAGTTTTTGTTTTTGTTTCATTATAATCTTTGTGTCCTAAATTAGTTTTGGATGTATGCAGTTTTTTTTACTATTTTATACATTGATCGATTACTCTAACATGCATTTAATAATAAATCAAACATGAAAGCTGCCGCTGGTTCTTCTCAATGCAAAGTAATAACAGATGTCATATTCAATTGGGTGTAGAAACGCCTTGCTATTTATGTATAGTTTCGTACCCGTATCTTGCTTCAATTTCCTTGCCCTTCCAAATACGTTAATGAAGCTTTTTTTATTGAAATCTACTTTAGTCTCAGTTTTTAGTTTTTTTTTTTGTATTTCTTTGAAAATAATGTTTAAGGGAAAAAATATAGATTTTTTGATTTCTTTTTTATACCCCCGACAAAATTTGTGATGCACAGGCATATTAGATTTGGGCGGATATATATAGCGCTGAGGAGGATTTGAGATAGTCCCTCCTTTTATTATACCGAATCACAACAATTTCTAAAATATTTAGATAACATTTGGTACACTAACGTGTTCTGGCGCAAGGACGAATGCCATCGAAAATTTTTGGAATCGGACCATTTTTTCGAGCACTTCCCATATAATGTCTTTTTTTGAAAAGTCGTTCCATAAATAGGCGTGGTGTGGTGTATAGTATTTAATTGCGAGCTATGCCCTACTACAGTATTTATTACTTGTTTGCTGGCAAGGAATTGTTTCAGGCCTTTTCTCTAAAAGTAAAATGGCACACATCCCCCTGACGGCAAAATATCTCGACTAGCAACTTAATGGTCGTCGATTCGAATCTCAACTTCGGTAGAGTTTTTAATAAAGAAAATAGTTTTAGATGTCAGTGCTTCAAGACTTAAGTCTTAGAATTTATTTTTCTGGCTAAATTAATAATAATAATAATAATAATAATAACAATAATAATAATAAAATGGCAAACTGGTCATCAACTTAAATTAAGATTTTTTTCAATTGTCTATCCGTCTGGTCGCGATCGCAAATTTTGAAGTATTTTGATAAAATTTGTTACATCCGCATGTTCTGGCCGAAGGCAAAAGATTCGGATCGTACCACTTACTCGACCGCTTTCTGTAGGAAATTGAAGTAGGGTATTTAACGGTGGGCCACGATACTTTTTTTTTTTTTTTGAAGTACAAATTAAACTTTTAGGAAACAACATGATTTACGAAGCAAAATAATTAAATAAACTTTAATGTTACGGGCAAAAAAGAAAACTAAATGAGGAACAATAAGCGAAAACATACGAAAAATCCGGGCATAAAGATACATAAAATGTTTAAGCATCTAGGGCCGAAAGAAGTGTGCGGCTTTTAATTTGAAAAGCACGACATACGTTTCATTGAATTTCTTATTAAGTTCGCTGTGTGTTGCTGTTATGCATTTTTGGCTTTAAATAAGAGTGTTGTGTCTTGTGTTGTGCTGTTGGTGTTAGTGGGTGTTTATGTTTCCCTTTGCAAAAATTAAGATTTATTTAATTTGGTGGGTGTTGTGTGTCTTTCTTTCACTTAATCATGCGAGTTAATGTATGTCTTGTGCTTGAAATTCCAAAAAGCAAAAAGCGGAGAATAGAACAGGAGAAAGAGAAAGAGATAGAGATAGAGAGACAAAAAAATTCTGACAAATCAGCACAGAGCCCATTCGTTGACAGGCCTTATTTGTGCAATATTAACAACAACTTTAACGCTATAGCGATACAAAGTAACCCCCTTTCATAAATCATTGCTGCATTTTTTTCCTGCTTTAAAACATTTAATAAATTATTTTGTAATATCTCCTAAAAAAAAAGTGTTTGTCAAAAGTTAAAAAAGGTTTATTTAAAAGTTAATTTAAAGACACCGTTTGCACCATATATTAGTTAGGATATCATTCTAACTCCACTTCATTTTAATACATTTTACTAATCCATTCTATCTGCAAAGAATAAAAAGAATACAATGAAATCTTGTTCTATAGTTGTGTATATAGAACACAATTCTCTCAAAGAAACCGTGTACGAGCAAAAATGTGACGCGTGTCATTGATAATATTTATCTTTCCTTGTTCTTATTAATCTTTAATGAATCTTATGTGTAACGTGATTTGATTTTTATCGATTTCGTTTAACGCAGTTTTAGAGAACTAATTATAAAACACACTTCAAAAATATTTTTATTAATAATTCGCTGGCAATTAGTTACAGTTAGTAGTGATAATGAATCCATTTACCCAATTAGTAGTCATACTTATATGTACTAGCAAGTAAACATGAAGTATTGGAGTCTATTGTCTGGACTAGGCGGACTTTGTGCAACTGTATAGCAGCGGTATTGAGGACCGCTCCTACCTTTCGAAAAAATAAATTTATGGATGGTTTGTTAACTTCAAACAAAGTGATATGGGCATCGATGATATTGAATCCTCTGGTCGCCCAAAATCGGCGGTTGTTCCAGAAAACATGAAAACGCACCCAAATCGTTTTGGAAGACCGAAAAGTGAAAGTGTTTGAGATAGGTGACACCTTAATCGGATATCGGAGGGCGTTATATTTACCATTTTGCATGAACGTTTCGCCATGAGAAAGCTTTGTTCGAAGTGGAAGTGAAGGTTGTCGCTCTTTGCTCATTTCTGGCCGCAACTTTTTGATGATTCAGAGCGCTGTTATTGGGGCAACGTTATTGGGGCAAAATAAAAAGAATTCACTCGAGAGTCAAATATGTAGTCAGTGGCGTAGCCGAAAGGTAGTGTGAATAAAACAACTTTAACTTCAAAACTATTGGTCGAAATTTTGCGACATTGTGACAATTAGGTAATACTGGCTTTAGTGACGCTACTATTGTAGATTTAAAAGGCAAAAGGCACAAGAGGTGAAAAGGAGAAAGGGTGTGACCAGAGACTTATTGAGTGATGTGATACTACAGCAAATGTATATATTTGCGATTGTAAAGTAATGAAAATTTGATTTTGTTATCCTAAAATCCCATCCCAAGCAAATCTTCCACATTTATTTTTCGTAACCTAATTGCGTCGAGAAATATTATTAAGAATTTTAATCTCTTTTCATATGAAGAGTTCCATCAAACTTACGAAAATGATTTTAAATCGTTTGAAATAATGAAAGATAGGCCTATGTGAAGTCATTCTGGACGTTGCATTCAGCCGCACAAACTTAATACATCGTCTATGACAAGTTAAGTGAGATGTGACGAGCACAGTTGACCATGAATTAAGAAAGGAAAGACGAAATCAAAACGGACATGTATGTACAACGAAGTTTACTTCCCATATCTCCCCCATTGGAAGTTGGCATTGTTGTTCCATCACCACTAAGCGTTTGTCGGTGACAACTCGTGAGGAAGTTTCATCGAACAGTTACGTATAGCTTTTGCCGTACCATTTGACTTCTTCAAAAATAGTAGGTTTTCTAATATTAAAGACTTAAAATTTCACTTTATTCACTTATCTGCTATGAAGGATTGAAAATTTCGCACATTTGACCCTATACCAAGTGGTGTTACAAGTTCATAAAAGTAGGTATCCATAATTCGTCTTAACATATCCTAAGCTGTATGATTCTTATATGTATCCACAGCCCCCAGTTTGAAGAATTATTGCAATTCTTCAATAATGACTGCAAAGTTATTTGGGTTATTTGTGTAAGAATACAAGAAAAAAAAAAAATGTGAAATCAATATACATTTGCAACCCACCATCTAAGCCACTCAAGTTATTTAAAATGCATACACAAACAAACAGCTGCGCTTACACACCTTTAATGCATTTTCTTGCGGTTACTCTTATAATAGGCCAAATAATCTATTATTGAATACTTTTATAATCGACCGACTATTACGTACACATGTATGCACATCTATGCAAATAGACGGATGAGTATATGCGAGTATATGAGTCGAATGGTAAACTTCCTTATTGTTTTCTTGCGAGAAAATAATGCGGTTTTGAAAATATCTTTTACATTTTATGGTAATTTTCATATTAAACAAAGCAGTAAACGATAAAATACAGGGACCGTTACCGGCGAGGATTTGCTTTCACGCAAACTCTTTCTCTGATAAGCAAAAAAAAAAAAAACTCATGATAATCGTTTTTTTTTTTTCTCATTTATATTTCATACTCATTTTCGTGTCATTGGTTTGTCTAACACCCTGTATTAATTTTTTGCAAACACTTTTTGCTTTTCCTAATTGTTTTGTTAATTATTTTCAAATTGCTCAGTGGGTTCATTTGCAGGTAAACGGCATCTCATAGTTATAACTAAGAGCCGGGTTTGATGCATAAATGCAACCGTTTCAGTGTTACTCCCCCGCTCAACCACACACTTTAACATATTTTCATATGCTCTGCATTTTCTTATTAATAATATTCCAAGAAAAATTCATAGGTATTGAAAGCAATGCGAAGCGATTTCTTCGTTACGCATTAGAAACCACAATTTTTTCCATTCATCTGTGAAAAGTAGGTTAAGTGCAAATACAGTTATTCTAAATATATTCTTTAAAATTGTACAAACACACACACACACTCTCATCTAAAATGTTATCTTTTAAATTTATTCATATATATATACATTTACATATATTCATGCGTACATACTTATATCATAAATTACCATAAATTTATAAATAAATAAAATACATTCTCGTTCTGCGTATGAGGGTTTGTAAGGCATAATTAAAGAAAGAAAGAGAAAAAAGAAAAAACAAAATGAATTTGTATTGCTGTTCTTTATCTAAATTGCTTTGCTTTGCTTGGTATTCAAAAAAAACAATAATGAATACAAAATGTTAATTAATTGATCATTCTGTCTTATGTGCAGATAAGATTGCGAAAATACATTTTTGTAAATTATTTATTATTAATTATACAATACAATAATAATAATAATTATAATAATTGTAATTTCATAAGATTCAAGAGAATAAATTAAATATTCAGCGTGTAATGTATCTCCATGAAGACATTCATCGCAGATAAAGACACGGTCACAAAAAAGTTCTTCTGGTAATTGACGACGAAGTTCTTCTGCTTTTAGGAATTATTGAATGGCATTTGTGCTCAACTACGACTGCAATTTTTTTTTTTTTTTTCAAGAAACAAATTCTAAATTTGATTTATTCTAATATAAGATTATAGCGCATTATCTCCGAAGAAATATGAAATGATTTTAACATAATTCCCACAACGCGCGCGTCTCATGCGAATGGATAAACTATCTTATCTCTCTTTTTTCGAGTGGATCGTAAAAAAAAGAAATAAAGATAGAAAATAAATTTTATTTGTTTTCTTTGTTTTGCTGTATTGCTAACATCGTCTTCACGGCAAATTCTCAGAAAAACATTTTTTTTGTTGTTGTTGTTGTTAAGATTGTAAAGTTAATCACCCATAAGAGTTGACATAACTTTAAAACCACAAATCAAGAATTTGAGACCACGCGGCAGATGTCATAACTTCTGGCTGACCATTGCTTAGTATAAAGCGAAAAGAAAAAGTTTATGAGGAACAGATTTCTTATACCCAAAAATGTTTGACGCATTCTATGATCTATGTTCTTTTCCATTTAATTAACAGAACATAACCACGTCTGTTTACATTATAAGATGCTCCTAATCAATCTCACATATTATTTAACTGACCCGGTCTTATTATATTAGGGTTATATCCTAGATCATCTGTGGTACAGGATATATCAAGTTGGCGTGAAAGTACGCGACAATCGGAACACGCTTAAGATAGACCTTTTTATTATTCAGAATCATTTATTGAATCGATCTACGCGTATCTTTCCGTCTGGTGTATGTCCATATATCTTTGTGTTCCACCTACAGGTCGAAATTTTTGAAATATTTTCCTGAAATTCTGTTGACTATCGCGCTTTGATCCCAGGACGAATATTATTGAAAGCAGGCCGAATCATTCCACTTTTTCGACCACTACCCATATTGGTCTTTACTTTGTAGAGTGTTTATATGGGAAATTTCAATATTTTGCGGCCAAACTCGCTCAGTGATTGTAGTTCGACACTTTAAAGTAGAATGAAAAATTTGGTTCGACTGGCAATTTGTTGAACCCCTCTCATGTAACCGTTTCTGTAAAAACCTATATGGTAAAAACTTTCAATATTTCATGATGAAAATTGGTCTTTAATAATAAATTGACATAGAAATCAACCTCACCGAACGTGGACGACGAATATCTCCTTTTTGGATACCACCGCATGTAAGGATTCGCAAATGCAACACCTTATATGCCAAGGAAGGCTAATTGTTAATATTTTATGATGAAAATGTGTTCCTGATAGTGATTTAACAAATAAAAATTAAATGAATTAAGTTTTCACCACATGGTTCTATTTCTGGAACTCCACTCCATATAACATTTCTCAATAATAGTAAGCAAGCTCTACAGAAAATGGTGTAAATGTTAAGGAGATGATCAAAATTGGTCCATAGTAGTAGAAAATTAACACTAGCGAATTCAGATCAGACAGGTCCATTTGTTCGACTCCAACAAATGTAGCGGTTATCATGAAAAACAAGCCCTTACATGGAGAGAAAGTTTAATTTCTAATTTTTTATGGCGGAAACTGAAAAAGAATAAACTTTTTTGAAAATAAACTAAATTTGTTTAATTTGGAGGTGGACGTGTGATGTTTTGACCTTCGGTCAAATTATGCGGGCTTTTATGAAAAATTCGCCTTCGCAGAAAAACAATGTTTGTAATAGTGCGAAAAAACGAACCTTTCTGGTAAATTGAAGGGCTGCACCATTCAATAAACACGAGTCGCGGTAATGTGTTGGGCAGTATTATGGCCACTCTAAGGCAAACAGAGGGGAAGGTTGAGAAAAATGCAAGTTTCCAATTCTCTTTTATTTCCCTGGCCCATCGGCTCTCGGCCTGCTCATGCACAAGCACATCATAACGCAATATTGCATTAACGTCTCGAATCTACGTTCTAGCGCTCAAACGGCTAACCTGTGCTAAATTGCACGCGGATTATTGGAAATTAAAGCTTGTTAAGGAAGATCGAAAAATTCTTAGTTATTGAGTCGTACAACGAGGTTAACTTTATTCAACTGCAAATATTAATGGGCTTGTTATGGAATTCTTCAACTATTAGTTGAATATAATGGATTTTTATTTTGCGTTTCTACGAGCCGCCCCAACATACATCTTTTTATAATATATTTTATTATAATTAGTTATAATGCCACGCGACTGCTTACGTTTCAGTTGTTCCGTAGTCATTCTGTATGTTAGTATCATTACACAATTCATTAAATTAGCATATGAATCATTCGTTATAATTTGCATATAAATGGGTCAAGTTTAGATATTAATTAAGTCTCACTTCAAAACGAACAATTTAATAAACAAAAAGGAAACAAATTGTCAAAGCAGACAAATAGAGAAGTAAATGGAAATAATTCATTTAAAGTGAAATTCATAAACACATACATAAAAAGAAGCAAAATTGTTCGTTTGTTTTTTTATTCTTCTTTTGATACCTTACACCACTTGCTACACAAAGGTATATTAAATATAAGCAGATCTATGCATTACCCAAAAGGGGATAGATTCACCTTTTATTTTACCGATGGATACACAATCATTTTCTGAATGGATCTAAGTTTGTTTGTCTTTTCGTCCGTCTGTCTTGTTTCTTGTGCTTAGCCTACAGGTCGAAACCTTTAACATGTTTTGATGAAATTTGATACACTGATGTTCAATCCCTACCACTATTACAATGATCGGAACTTTTTTTGGCCACTTCGCCTTTTTTTCGAAAAGATAACTGCAGGGTGGTGTAGGGCATTTTATGGTTACCTCTCTATAGTATTTTTTATTTTTCATGTTTTATTTTTTATTAAATTATTTTTTTATTTAAATTAAATTTTATACTAATTGCATAAGCATTTGAATGGAATTTTAGATCAGCATTCAAATGAGAAATTATAACGTCACTATAATATGCTTTGCACATTTTTTTCTGTTATCAGCTATTTAGGGGATGTCATCAAGGTATGTGAACACGGTGACGGCCTCGAACACTTACAAATATGAGGATAGGAAAACAAAAGGGTATGTTGTGTACGTTCGACTTGCAAGTGGAGAACTCTGGGCGTTCGTGCGTTGTCACTAAGATAGGCTTACTGCTGAAAACCGCATCAAACATAAGTAAAAACTTTATAGCCGGGTAAGGCGGGCCATTAAATATGCTTCATACCTTTGCTTACTACAATTTTTTATTCATTTTCACAATAATTTACAAATTAGATTTTGTTTTCATGTGAAGGCATACTATTCCTAAACCCTTTTGTATTAGAGACCGGCCTAAACCTCACTGTTAGCAAAGTGAATTTTCTTTTTACAAATTATAATATTCTTCGCGTCTTTTTATCATAAAAAAGTGAAAATGGCTCTTTATCACAATATAAAGGCTTACTATTCATGAGAAGTTTTGTAAGAAAAGGGTTCCAAAAAATAGACCCAGATGGTTCAAATTTGGTCAAGTTAATTTTAATGTCAAATTACTATTATGATCCGATTTTTGCCCTAAAATATTCCAAATTAGATTTTCTTGGTTTATTTTTCATCAGAGTCCCTGTGTGCAGTAGGGTCCCTAAAATAAACCTACTTGGTTCATAATTGTTACGGTTCAGTTTTATATCAATTTACTCTTGTGGACAAATTTTCATCGTAAAAAATTAGTTTTCACATTTCGATTTAGTGGTAGCCATTCATGGATTCGTGTTGATTCGTGTAAAGGATAACACTCGTTACGTATTCGTTTAGTCATTTCATTATTTGGCTAGTAAAGAGTAACCACTTACAATGTATGCATGCAAAGAGGCTTAGAGTCACTTATGTTGTATTACACAAACTAATAGAATCAAATATAATAACTAACAAGTACTTCAACATTCGTACGAATTATTAAGGAAAATGTAGATAAAAACATTATAGTGGATCATGGTCGATTGTTAAATGCCCTCTCTGGAGTCTCTCTAGGCACCTCACAGTGTGCCGTGTCTGCTGAAGGGTGTACGTTTTCGTTACGGTTATGTCGTCGAGTAATTACATTGCTTTATCCGCTACCTAAGGACAAAGGGATGGCCAGATTATTCGTCCGGGTTGTGTATAGCTTCAGTGCTTAGCTTCGACTTTATCGGCTGTACCTATAGTTACGCTACCACCCCAGCATCGCTCTGAGGTCTTTGCACTTAGTGAGCGTCCCCATCGCAACAAGAAAACAATCTGTTGAGGACGAAACATCCTATACCTACCATTTCGTTTAATACAGTTCTTCATAAAACGACTTTTGAAAATAAAGGCTTAAGGGCAGCTATAGAGAAACTAATTTGATTCTAACTTGGGAATTGGGTCGGTGCACCAATTCCCATTAAAATATCCGAAAAAAATTGTAAGTTAAACACTAGGCAAGAAAACAGAAAGACGGACAAACAAGTTTGGATCGATTCGTATAACAGAAGATGGACCTATCTCAAGTCCTTCGGAATGTTATGTGCATGCACACTAACTTAACACCACAAGTGTTGTAGAGTATAATAATTTATGATGTGTGGATAATTGCCATCTTGGTTCAGCTAACCGTATTGGAAAAGGAGAATAAATGCGTATCCTACGTGGACTTGATTGAAATTATGGAATTTTATGTTTTTCTTTTAGTCGCTTTTAATTAACTTTAGTTCTTTGCTTTTTTTCTGTTTTACTGAGTCGTCGAAGACGTTTAACTTTTTGCCTCAAATTTTTTTCGGTACATCTCTTGTACCACTTTGCTAGCTTTTCTTTCCATTTCGTATCTATTATCAGTATTCCGTGAGGGGCTCCGTTCGGTCATTGCGATTCCGAGAATGCCAAGCAACCAAAAATACAAGAAAGCATAGAAAATAAATGTAGATAATTACACCAGCAAAAAAAGTTTCTGTTCATTAATAACACGTGTACTTTCTGTACCCGAAGATGCCGATTTTTGACTATTAATACAAGTGGAAATAGCAAAACACGAAATAGTGTTCTCTTATCGCGATGCGCAGCACCATAAAAAAGAAAATATTTCTAATACGAAGTAATAAACATTAGTTTTGGATAAACATGTATTTATGTCATAAAGAAAACTTCTTTAAGGCCTTTTTCTTTATATTTTAATAGATTTTTATGACAAAAATTTATTTCGTTCTTCGAAAGATCCAATCTAGTTGCTGAGTAATGTTTTTATTTTTATTTTTTTTACTAAAAACTTTTCCTATATATTTCTTAACAAAAAAACATCATTAAACCAGCAAGAATGACCCCTGGCAGGTTGTTATGAAATTCGTCTCTTTTTGAATCACCATAATTGTAATTCTGCGGAATAAAAAATCACTTCTTTTTGAAAATCAGTAGAATCAGCAGAAAACGTGTCTTAGTCCATACCTAAAGTAATAGAATATAACAGAAATTAATATCAACATATCACAACAGCCATGACATTAATTATTTAACAAGTCATATATTACTGACCATACAAACATATTCGCTTTCATAGCACATACGTAGTTTATAAACAAATCGCAGAACTTTGACCAAACCTTAGAAACATTCAGCGAACAAACATTTATTATAACACAGAAAATGAACGATTACATCTTTTGTAGAGAGCAAGCTATATAAAGTAATCGTTATATATAATAGACACATATTTACATATATGATTTGAAGACAGGCATCACGCTGTTGACCACTTCTTGTTTTTATTAACGTAATTAAATAGTTGTGTTGTTCTAATGTGTTAATGAAACATATTGTTAAGAAACAACAAAGTGTGTTAGTTTCTCTCTATAAACCAAGAATTCGTCACAAATGACATAAGTAGAATTTAGCAGAAATGCTAAACGATCAGACAGAGTACGAAGGCCTTAGAAAATTTGATATCATTCACGGAGAAACTTTGGAAAGCAGTTCTTTCTGCTTACTCAAGTCATTTTGAGAGCATTTCTTGAAGCGCATTGAATACATACTGAGGGGCACAAACGCACCTATATACAAATTTTGGAAAATATCACATTTTCTATTTTGGCTTTCTAATCAACTCGTTAATAACTTTCACGTCAATTAAGCAGCCCTCCAATCTCTCAAAATGTAATTAGACCAGAGGTCTACAACATTTCCCTGCCAATGCTAGTTTGGTCGATAAAACTTGATCATCTGATAAAAATGGATCGTTGAAGGATAGAGTTTGCTTGCTGGCGTATTAAGGTTAAACAATTTGAACTCTAATCGGACCACGATGGGCTCTTGAGTTACTTTTCAACTTTTAACTTAAGTCTTTTGATTATTTCCTCGTGCATTTGGAAAAATGTGCGGGCTATGTGTAATGTTTTATGCTAATATTTATAGCTTGTTTGCATAAATAAACGAATTTAAGCTATAAACAAAAACAGTAACATTTTAATTATTTCTCATAAGTGATTGAGAGCCATATCGGGATATGAATCGTTTAAAAAAACACGTAGTATGTATCAGTAGGGTTAATAAAACTAGGGATATGAAGATAAATTCGAGTTAAATTGGAAAAACCATTTACCAGCTACCTTAACAGAGTTGTGGAAAAGCTCTACCGTAGCTCTGTTAAGGCCAACACTAGCAAAATGGAAAACTTATTTTTGGAAAACAAAAATATAAAACGAAAATAACTTCCAAGTGATGTAAAAAAATTTCAATATTGATTTTGTATACCTCTTCCAAGAAGCACTTAAACACCGGTGTGTTGACAACAGTCAACCATCGTAAAGAAGCCTGCTTGAAATGGTCGTCGCAACTGAACTTTAACATACGCATCACCGATTTTAACATATATAAGGAGAATCTCTGTGACCAAATCATTCGAATCACTTAACCAAATTTAAATATTTCTTTTACGAATTATTTTTAAGAAATTTTTAAATTTTCTTTTCAGAATTATTTTTAACTCTTTTTCGAAATTTAGTATCTTGGCATCCTGGCTATTGCAATATAGTCGAGTTTGAGAGTCTAGCGCTATTAAACTAGAAGGTGTCTACATTTCTCGCTTTACCACGCTATTCACTATGGAAATATATATTTCAAGCTAACAAAAAAATTAAAATGCCTCTGTTCTTAGCTATCTTTTACAAATCCTTTGAAATCGATATCTTGACATAAACTGGCTACGGGAAATAACTGATATTTGAAACTCTAGTCCTCACGCACTATTGCAATCTATGTGAAATACCTTTGAAACGAGTTGGAAAAACTTTTGCTTTTCCCATCAGATAATTACTTATCTTTTTTTATTTTCTTTCCGCGCCGGAATCTCAAACCCTGCTTGTTGTTCAAATGTTTTGGACCTTCTCTGCTTCTTGTAGATGTATCTTGTAAACGCCACAAAAAAATATGCAATTTTTGTATGCAAACGTATGAAGAAGTGCCGAGGATTTACCTTAAGGCAATTCTCATATGTATTTTTCTAAATTCACTTAAATTACAGAGCAAAAATTATTAAGCGAGCACTTCTTCAATATATAACAAGCATATAAAACCGATGAAAAAAAGTTTTGTTTTTTGTGGCTAAAACACCTATGGTGCAAGGTATATGAAGTGTGCGGATATAAGCAATATCCAGAAAGACTTAAAATAGATCTATGTGATCGATTGCGAATTATTTTCTGAAGTGTGTCCGGGCGTCTGTCTTTGTATTCTTGTATTCAGCCCACAGCAAGCAATATTCAGCAATAATCGACATATTTTGCCGAAAATTGATACTCTTACATGTTACGTGGCACGGCCTTTTTCCATTCCTTATACAAGACCTGCAAAGGTCTTTATATGAAAAAAAAAACTGTGTTCCAACTGTCCTTGACAAAAATTTCATGAGCGATAGTATTTCAACATTCGAAATTGACGTGAAATATTTGCATCGGACAGGATTATTTTTTTTAGTTCCCCTTCACATGGTAAGAAAATTTTCCATACTTTTTACAATTTTAATACTTTATGGTGAAATTTGCTCAATGATAGTGATTGGACATAAAAATTAACATATTTGAATTTCCGCCATTTTTTTTTTTTTTTTTTTTTTTTTTTTGATGCCGTTTTCATGAAAAATAAGCCTTAATATGGAATAAATATTTAATTATTGATACTTTATAATAAAAGTTGTTTAATAAACGTATTTTGATATAAAAGTTGATTTTATCGAGTACGTTTGTTTTTTGGACACCTCCGCATATAAAGATTTGCACAAAATGTTACCCATTGTAGGCCAAAAAGGTCTAATATTTAATATTTGATGGTGAAAATTTGCCAAAGGTAGTAATTTGACATAAAAATTAGCGGGAGCAAATTTGAAGCACATGGATCCATTCTTTGAACTCCTTTCCGTAAAAAGAGTTCTAATGAATTATAAGCCTATTGGCAAAAAGATCTATTTTTACATATTTTATGACAGAAAATTGTCCAGAGTAACAGGTAACTGACTGTTGCGCATCTGCCAATGTAAAGATTCTCAGGGAGACCACACCTTGGCATAAAAACAAAGTACACTTTTTGGTGTGTTATCACAAAAACCATTGAATTTATGGCGAATGAATATTAAGTGAATTAGAATAGGGTATTTAATGATCGCCTCTGCCCGGCTGTGATGTTTTTAGTTCTTTTCTTTCATTACTATCATTGCTGTCAAGCATCTTGTGGCGTACTTTCGTAGGAGTTTTTTTTTTTTTTAATTTATGCGAGAATTTTTTCTTCTAAATCAATATCATCAAGTATTCTGTGGACACGTTAAAAAAGAAAACTTCTACCTTTCGAAATTTATAAGAAATTTCTTTTCTTTGAGATCAATACCATCAAGCACTCTATTAGCATATTTTAAAAACAACAATTTTTTATTGCTGCTTGTAAGAGAGCTTTGAAAATTTTTTCTTCCTTTTTTTTCAAATTCACTGATCATTCTATGAATATGCCGACCCAGTAAATAATAAATTTTTGCGTTATTAAATTTTATGAAAATACAAAAAGCCAGAATAAACTAAGCTACATAATAATGTAATGAAATTCGTATTCCAAAGGGTGAAATTTTTTCTTCAATCTAACCTTCTCTTTAAGCTCAAACACTTTATTATGCGGCCAGCGTAATGGTTGCCTTCTTTCCTTTAATTTTTATTCTCCCTTTCTGACATTACATGCTTCTGTCGGTTAAAATATATTTTAAGTAGACTTTCCAGGATTTCCTATTTCAAGCAGACAAAGTGAAAGTTATTAGAGAAATTGACATTGTGTTTAGGTGTGAGTAAAGAACTCTACACACACATCATTCGCCCCAAACGAATATAATATGAAAGAAACGTATAAAAAAAAAAATTAAAGAAAGCAAGTTATGCTCGTTTTAAGGCGAATCTTGGACTCCATCTAACTGAGGCATGCATATACATTGTATATAGAGAAAGAACACAAGGTTTTTTGCTGAAATAGTTATTCTTCATTCAAAGTGGTACTTTAACCTGAAGCAAACAACAAGTTTTTAAATGAGTTTTAAAATAATGTCTTTAGTTTTCCGACCTTGCGAATGGTTAGGAATATATATGCTTCACAAGGTCTCTTAATGCACAATTGTGACTGTGACAAATGAAATGACAATGTTAATATACCTTGAACTGTTGTTTGTTGGTGTAAAAACGGTTGCGAAAAAAACACGTACTGGAAAAAGAATATAATCAAGTGTGAAGGCATAAAAAATATTGACATTATGGATAGAAATCTTGGGGTAAGAGGGAGAACGAGACCTGAAATATGTATGATTTGGAGGTAAGAGCAAGTGAATAATCTTTTATTTTCCACATGATGCTTAAACTGGTCTAAGGAAAGGGAAGGAAAAGATATTTCAAACTAGTTGTGATGCTTGGAGATCCCTTTAATAAATTTTGGGTTTGAGATTTTGAGTCCGATTAAACGTACCCGCCTACTGATCGATCCGTCACGACTCAAACTTAGACCGTATATATTCACAATTGCCAACCACAGTCCAAGAATGACATTCAAGGTGAGTGATATCGATCAGATTCTTGTCATAAAAAATTCGGATATAAAATTCGAACCTGAAGAAATTGAGACTATTATGTAATGGTATAATTAATGATACCCTTGAGGTGGTATGATCATATTTCATGTTATGTTCTACATTTTCTAGGTTGCTCCTTCCTTAATTTATTAAAGTCACTCTTCTGTTTAACCCTTACAACACTACGCTACGACAAGGGCCGAAGAAGCTCTCATTTTTAATCTCCTTTCTTTTAGTAGGTCGAGTTACGTGCTCTTTGGCTTCTTTCAAGTAAGAGTTATAAGAGCTTATACAAACATAATCTTTTAATCTCCGACGCTAGTAGTGAGATTAGCTAGTTGCTTATTATTGGGTCGAAATTGGGGGCATGGTGTTTGCTATTTCCTTTCCTACTGGCATAGTTAGCTTCTGCTTCTGTTTACTCTTTTTAAATTGCGTAAGAACGTTTTTCTATTTTATTTTATTATTTCACCTACGGTAAACATTGTAATCTATAATAATGGGACTTAATGGCTTCGAGGTTACATAAGCGCCAATAAATAAAAAAAAAAGAGTAAACAAACAGATTAGAAAACTTCGAAGGGCCTTGAAACGATCCCGTTCGTACTCTTCCGATATCGAGCGCTGAAATCTGTGCAAGGTTACGCGACTTATAATAGAATTATGTCGTTATTGCAGTTGTTAGTATCGGAAGATGTGCACTTAAAGGCTGTGAGTATAAATTCTACGTTAACTTTGTTTGAAAATCGATATTTTCGACGAATACTTTCCACTCTTTTTAAATTTAAGAATTATTCACTTTTCAACATTTTCTTTGTCTATAATTGCTTCTAACAAATATGTATGCGTTTTTCAAGAGTCTTTCTTTCCAACATCCCCCCGTTCCTCGTTTTCTAATCACGCGTTGACTTTGCTTGGGTATAATTTGCGAAATTATTTTCCTTTCCTATATACTTGACTTTTTTTCTCTTCGAACTCAACAACTTTTTATGTTGCATATGAAAAAAAATTCTTTTTTTTCCGAACATATGCTTGAAATGTTGTTGAACGTACTCGAATGCATGCTTTACGACTGTAAGTCGAAGGCATTCCGTTTTACATATATTTCAACATTTGTTTATGGCTGATTTTTCGCACTGAAAGTTATAAAAATGCTGCTGCATTCATTGTGTGATTCCATATCTGTGTGTGTGTATCTGCTTGTACGCAAACAATTCATTTGAGGCTTCATTTAACACGGGCCTACTCAGTGAAGCTTATTATACTATAGATTGACGCGGAGATAAGACCCTTTTCACCATGTGTGTTGTTTCTTATGTGATGGCAAATCGACTCGAAAGTCACGAGGGGAGTTAATGTGACAGAGGAAATTACAGAACATGTACGGTTGTGCAGTTCTCTCGCAACATAAATTTCGTTAGCTCGAGTTAATTTGTCGTAATAAATTTTTATACACATTTATGGAGTTTTGAAAATAAAAAGTAAGCAAAAAATAAAAAACATTCACATATGTATAGACGAATGTGTAAAAAATATGTGAAGAAATTCGAAATCCGAGATTGATTTAAGTTAAAGTGTTCTTTTTTTTAAAAGTGATTAAACCGATATTCTTATATCCATTATTAGCTTGATTTGAGCCGCGAAAAATCTTTAATACTTTGTTCGTTCACTGGGTGCCTTTTACCTCTGAAAAGTAAGTACAATATTTACCTAAAAGACAAAATATAGACCGTATACTAGTAAAAAAAGCAGCATGTAATGATATACCGTATCTGAAACCGTGTATCAGTCTAAGATAAATACGATATCTAATTGCAAGGTAATACGATCAACTTATACTCTAAACAAGCCAGCAAAATTTTTATAATATGAAAACGATCTTTGTCTAGAATATAGGATATAACGAAACGTCGTTTGTATACCACATATGACCGCATATCGGTTAAGCTAGGTACTACAATTAATTAGAACGTCAAATAATATAATATATTAACAGGACAATCGAAAAGTGTCCGTAACGATATTGAGCTGTAAGTTAAAGTAAAGGGCGTACAAAACCTGGAAAATGTTAATAATGTACGATATTTGTCATGACATCTTCTTGGAATATAGATAACAAACTCTAAGAGCCACAATGCACTAACGATAATTATACTTTTTCGAATGAGCAGGTTAAACAACAACATGATACTAAAACAATATTAAAGTGCAGTATTTACGTGCCGAAGAACGTATATTACTAAAAATAAAAAATAACAAAAATTGCGAAATACTAACTATACACGATATATGAAATGGTGATAGTCGAAGGTGAATGCAATATTTAATTGCAAGGCAAAATGCGAAGATGGCATATTACTGAAAAAGTAACAAGATACTCTTACTTACGATATATGAGTTGACGTAGGTACAATATTTAATTGCCATATAAAAATATTTTAATAGGAAAATTTAACACAGCATTGAATTGTAAATTATCCGGATCATACACTATTAAGAAGCCCAGCAAAATATTAGTAGTATACGGTATTAGATCAATGTATCTTGTCGTCGTGCCTAAGAGCTAAACCGCATGTCGTGCATAATTTTGATGATAAATAGGTTAAATAAAAAATGCGTGAGCTACGCGCCCACCAAAAATGGGACAACAAACATGAAAATTTGGCAGGAACTTTGGACGTTCGTGCATGCAGATTGAAAATGGACCAAATCAGCCAAAACACACACCTACTCAAGAAAAATTGTGAACACCTTAGCTATCTGTTTTTTTTTTTGCTTGTTACTAATAAAGTCCAAAACATACATACATATAAATTTCCACTTTTATTGTGAAAATAGAAAAAATCAATCGCGCCCGCCCATCCGATATTATAAAGTATGAAAACCTAGTTGTTTTACATTAGCTTAGTGTTTTTTAGGGTAACGGGGACGGGTTTACACTCATATATATTTTCTTGCTTATTTTTTATTTGTGGATTGACCCATAAGCGCATTAAGCGGGCATTTAAACACGGAATGAGGACGAAATTGTTCGGGGAAGAAAGTCTCTAAACTCAAATTGTTCATCTGCATTAAGCTTTGAAATAGTGATCGTGAGAAGCAAAGACGATAAGACAACTCGACTAAATTGATTTGTTTTCGTGCTCGTCAGCTGTATAATCTTCTCGTAGAGTATTTTAATGCCTGACAAACTCCATATCTTACAATATTAATGCATTTCATAGTATCGGATGGATATGAGTTCCACGAAATTTTGAAAACCGTCATATGTAATATGTTTATTACTTCAATATATCCCTACAACAATTTCGACCATATGCTTGCGACTTGCGACTTATTGTTAGCGGTTCGTGTTGATTTTTATGGCTATTCACACTTTATTGCCATGATTATGATTATTTTGACAAGTGTCCTGTATGAGTAAATAAATATATGAAAACCCAGACAATACTCAAATAGTCATGCAATCATCGAACCAAGCAGCTTATAAATTTTGGAATTATACGACAATGGATTAATGTACAGATGGCGTTATGGTTGCAGCATAACAATAAACAAATATTTCGAGACACATGTTTTGCGACTTCATGCAAAGGCATAGAGTAGAGTCTGGCTATACGTAACATGAAGACATTAAATGCATGATTACACGTACATGATTTATGAGTAGAATTTATAAGTAAATAAGCAAATATTTGAAAGACGAGTAAGAAAGAAAGAGAGGGTGGCAAAGGCATGCAGACGATGGTGGAAAACTTTGAAATGTGAATCAATTTATTTATCTATAAATGTATATGCATTGTTAATGAAAACATTTGTAATCCGAGGCTATAGTCTCGCATAGACAGACAGCAAATAAAAGTAAATATTATTATTATTATTGTTTTTTTTTTTTATTTATTTATAGCCTAAATGTAAACACTTTTCTAGCACGATTGCAACAATAATAGTAATAATAACAATAGCAAAATGAAAACACTCCCCATTTTTGTTTAATTTTCAGTTTTATTATTATTATTATTTTTTGTCTTTCGTTTGTCGTATATTTTTTTTCTGTATATTTCTCTTAAATAAAGACGAAAAACATAAACTAACTACATGAACAGAAAAGGAATTTGTTACAATTTCAAGTTAAGCTGTGCTGTGTGACACCACCCTCAAGTAAAATTTCAGTCACGTTTCTTATGTATTGCTCTCACTCTACACATTCATCCATTCACTGTATTGTGGCTGCATAAAAGTATCGTATCTTGTTTGGCGTCGTAAGTTATAAAATTACAAATGTCTAAAACGTTGTGTTGAGTTAAGTTTTTTTCTTTTTCTTTTTTTCGTTTTTATTTTGTCTCTTTATACGGTGTTGAGTAACTCCGTCAATATTGTGCATAAATTTTATAACAATTTTCAAATAGATTTTTTATGAACGACTTAAGAACGACTTACTGGCAAAGACAATATTGGATTTTTGTTTTCAATATTGTCATGAATTTCATTTTCGAAGTTATACTGGATTGGCTTTCAAACTGCATTATGTCACGTGCATAACTTTAATACACATATAATATGTCTAAAAGCACTGCAGAGTTGCATTTGAGCTCAGTCACTTCACTTACTTATCCGTTTCGTTTTTATTCAACAAAATAGAAAAGGTCTTGTAAGTTTATAAGTTATGTTCATTTAAGAAAGTTATTTCGATTATAGAAAATGAAATGAATCCCTTCGTTCAAGGCCTTTTGCTGTCTTTCTAGTAACTTTATCACATTACATCCATGAAAGACACAAACCTTCCTAACAGAAAACTTGTGATAATAAGCTTTCAAGTCATTATCATTAGGCAAACTATAGATTTTCAAGAAGTCAGATTGCATGGGAAACACCACTTAAATGCTCGATTAACCTCTGTGACGGATTGTTAAACACAAGCGACCTCTGTCGTTATTTTTGATACCCAGCAATGTTCTAGGTTTTCAACAACGACAGCTTAGGTAAGGCTGAGAGGAAATATGGCTGCTATTACAAACGCATGTTCGTTCGTTGACTTCGCCTTTCCCTTCTTACCTCATCGACAACTGTTCAACACAACTTATAGATATAAAGTATATGTAGATTTGGCCAACGTACATTGTATCAAACGACTCAGAATCCCCTTTTCCAAAACGACAAAACTTCTCTGTCCGTCTGTCAAGGTATTTATTTACTTAACCTATGAACACTAATTCTTGAGATATTTTGGCGAAGTTCAGTACGTTAACATGTTTTAGTGGGGCGAAGAATCCTATTGAAAATGGATTGTATCGAACCGTTTTTACAACCACTCACCGTGTAAAATTTTATTGTGAAGTTTTCATGAAAGGAAAAAGTTTGCAGTATTCAAGATATCGGGACAAAACTTGTTGACGCATATTACTTCGGCATGTTAAATTGATGTAAAAGGCTGGGATATAATGGGACATTTTTTGAAGCATTTTCCATAAAAGCCCTTTTTAGCCGTTTTTATAATAAAGGGATTTAAGTTGTAATACTCTATGACGAAAATTGACCCACAAATAATAATTTGACATAACAATCGGCCAAATTGGACTATTTAGGATTGTTTTTTAGACACAAATTCTACATAAGAGGTTTCCTATGGCAACAATGCCCATATTAGTACTTTTCCATATATTTTATATGCTAAGCTCTTTCACAAGAACATCGAAAATTTAGCACATTTTTGGAGCACGCTTTTGGCCACCTCGTGTACAAGGCCCCCATGAAGTGTAGGGTTTTACATGGATGTAAATTATAACTTGTTGTGCCTTATCACGGAAATATATAATTTGGCTCTATATGAAACATGTAAGTGCCCGTAATGACTTCCATGAGAAGTATGCCTTTACTTGGAAGTAAGCTGAAACTTTTACTCTCTTATCATGAAAATGAATTAACAATTGTATTAATCGAAGTCGTTATCTTAAGCACTTTCTCCAGTTTTATCACTTGTTGACCAAAAACATTTGTGCTAAAAGATTAGCTTCTTAGGAAATCGTAAATATAAAAAACCTCTTCTCTACCGTCAAATTCCTAGCTAACAGCGTCATCCTTTCTCCTGCCAGCTTAGCTTCCCAAGTTGATCTGAGTGCTTAACAACTCATTTTTTATCGCTATTTGTCAGACCTTTTAAAAGACAACCAATTTGATTATGTATATCTCAACTTGAAATATTTCTAACCTCCGAACCAAGTGAAAAGAGTTATTACCTTCACTTTGCCACAGAATTCCCTTTTGATTAGGGCTTCAGTTAAGTATGTAATGACTGATAATGATAATATTGATAAGAGCTTTTCAAAATAATCGAAGCTGTATCTATGCGTAAACAACGGAAATACTTGCTTGTCAAGTTAATAACTTTAATGACTTCTCCTGAATATTTGTTTCAAAACTAACAGGAAACTTTCTTCTTAAGTTTCTACTTTCTTTTCTAACTTAAGGTCATAGAAAATTTACTTATTGTGACAAAAAGTTGTTAAACTTTTCATCTGAGTCGCAGTCTTTTCCTATTTGTTTATTCAACTATTTTCTCGCTAAGTAAAATCTAATTCAAAAAAGTGTTAAAATTTATTCTAAGAGTTTTTATTAAACTAATTTTTAAAAATTATTAAAATTATGTTCTCCTTCTTAGAAGTATGAATATTCCAAATACAATTATCATCTTATTGATGTAAGTAAGCGAAAGCAAAGAACGATCCGTAACTCTTTGTATTTTCATTATTAATATTTTTAATTATTTTCTCAGAAGTAATAACGAAAATTTCCCCTGAGAGCTACGCGAGACGACGAGTAAGTAGCGTGTGTAAGCGAACATATAATAAAAAGGATTTTTATATTCTCCTTAACGGCACAAAACGGTAGAGTTGTAAAGCGTTTAAAATATTTTAAAATAATTTTATCATGCGTACGCAAACACATTATATCCGCACGTATCGCATAGCAATATGTACAATAATACTTAAAACTCATAGGAAGAAGTTAGCGGGTTAACGGGGCTCTCTGTCGTTTCTTCTCTTTCTCGTTGAGCTTGTCTTTCCTTTGGCATTTAATACCAAACATCCGTTTGTTCATTGATATTAATGCTAAATGCTACAGAAAATTTGTGTACGACAATCGAACACAACACACAGTTGTTGATGTCGCTCAAAGTGTTACATACATATACGAATATATATTTAATTACTTACGTATATACAGAGATTTCTCTCCGTAATCCACTTCGTTTTCAATAAACACCAACGCAGCATGAACTTTACTTAAGCGAAATTATACTTACGGATGCAAAGAATGTAACGTCAAAGAACATGAAAATATTCGAGTTTTGCTAAGCCATTTGTTATAGACAGGGTATATACGAATCCCGAAAGTTCCCTCACATGGTAAGCGTCATAAAAAATGTTCTTCATTCTGCACGTCCATCCATCTAGCCGCGTAAACACGTCTGTTTTTATCAGTTCGTGCCTGTCTAATCATTTATATATTCAGAGATCTATCCAGAAGCCTATAAGTAAACTTCACGCCCGTCCGTTCGTTCGTCTAAACATATCTGTTTCTATCTTTTCATTTGCCTTTCTAATCATTTATCTATTCAAAGGTCTATCCACTCTCCTATAAGCAAGTTTCATGTCCTTCCGTCTAAACATATTTATATCTTGCCATTCGTATGTCTGCCTCCTTACTCATTTACCTATCCAAAGGCTTATCCAAAAGATTGTCCGTCCGTGTGTGCGTCTATCCTATCAATTTTCATATCTTCTCCTTCCTTGCATGTTTCTAAATGCTTTGTTTTTAAATTTTTTCATGTACACAAAATAAAACAGGACGCGGAAACATCTTTTAAATCTCTAAGTCAAGCACAAAAATGAAGCGCAATTTGACCATAAGCGCTTTTATAATAAGTAAAACAATAAATGACCTGAAAGAATCGCCAATTATTTGAAAATGCTCTTACATTTATCGATCCGAAATTTATGGAAGATATTACCCTGCAACCCTAAAGACTTTGTGAGAAAGAGCGATCGTAATCACCTCGTTAATATCGTTATAGTTATCGAAAAGCCATTGAATTTTGATATGCAATCATTGTAACATTATTAACTTTTCTTGATGCACATCCAAGCTGTGCTTATGGCGACTAGTTTTTGACGATGCCACTCTAGGTCGTCTTTTTGTACTTTTTTACTAAAAGCAAGTTTATGTTTCTATGTATTTTTACAATAAAGGAAAACTTAAAAATAGTAAAATATTTAATAAGAAATGCAAAAGCTTTTTGAGGCTTACAGTTAAACAAGCTTTAAGTGCCCTACATACATAATATATATGCGTATATCTATATAAGTTTTATACAGAAAAGCGGTCGTCTTATGTATTTGTTCCAATAACAAAGAGGCGCAAGCCGGTTTTATAAAAATTTTCAACATTTTCTTTCACGTTCGGCGATTATTGTCTGTATTTGAGATTTTTTGGAAATAATAACCAAATGTATTAGAAAAATTGTAAGGATCCTGATCGAACCACTAATAAGTACGTTATTAAACACAAAATACAAGGAATTGATTTTTACAACTAGTAGTTGACGAGAGGAAATTCGAATATAATTTTCACACAGTCACAGTATTTTTATTGCTTTCGATTTAAAGTCAAAACTTGGATCAATATGAAAGAGTCGGGCAAGGCCGACTTTTAAATACCTTGCACTACTTCGCCTAATGCATTTATTCGCAAAAGAGATCAAAAAATTTGCCTAATTGATTCAAATTTGATATAATTCGGTTTTACAACAGGAGAGAGGGAGAGGTGTGTTTGCAGCGTGGGAGATGTATACGCAATCACTAAATATTATACCCTCGGCCGAGTACAGCGCCCTTCAACTACGACCATACACCTACCGTAATTAATGTGTAGCTTACCGAATTACGGATCGGCCGGGTAATGACGACCTAGTCGGAGGTCTTCAATTATTTAACTATGCATTATTCCGAGACTTCGAACTCTCTTCTCATCTATCCCTTTCAACCACACAAAATTTTGTAAACAGCACAGTATTTACTGGAGGGTGCTCGACTATTTGATATCTCTGTGAATATTAATTAAGTGTATTTTATAAGACGACAGCTTTTCTTCGTGTGCTCTTTACAATAAAGATTAATTAGCCAATTTACCTTCAAAGTGCATGGTCGAGTGATTTTATTAAGCAATTAATACGCTACATTTACCTTAAGCAAAGGGGTATCGAAAATTCGTTTTAAAGCAACGAAACTTTTTCGCTTACTGTTTAAAAGTATGGGAAACTATTATGCGTTCCATAAAGCACTTAACACGTATATACATATATATTCCTGAGAATTTTATTGTTGCAGTTTGGTTAAGGATCCAAAAACTTTTAAACTTTATTATGAACTCGAAAAAAGTGTTGTTATGGTTTGTTAGTCTTCGACATGTTGAAAAACTGTACGAAAGGTAGAAAGGGAACAAAGGAAGTAAAAACGCCAAAAAAAACGAACCCAAAACACAATTTGGGCGTGTCAGAACTTTTACTCAGCAACACTAATTTGTATATGGAACTGACTCAAGGGAAGTGCGTGAGCTGTTTAATGATTCAATGGCAACGAAGTGAGACAACAAAAAGGTTGGAAAAGAAAAAGTAAAACAACAAAAAGAGAAAGAAAAGGAACCAGGTGACAAGGGTACTACTTTCTTTACTTTCAAAAATAAAGTCATTGCATTGATTCATATGCAACGTCATTAAAATTACATTTTGAATGAGCGGAACATAAGATGTTGAACATTAACGTTGTATTAGGCAGACGTATGAAGTTTTGTTGTTGTTGTTGATTTATGACAGAAAAGTATTAGAGAGAAGGCAAACGTTGGAATCTATAGGAAATATGCCTTTTGATAACTAACTGCCTGACTGACTGACTGACTGACTCAATGACTGGTAATGTACGCTGCACGTGTGTTTGCTTCGTCACATGAACCATGTAAGGTACAGCCGTATAACACAAACACACATTTATCAGAGCGACATGTACGTTGATAGTCTGTTAACTAAATTGTGCTATTTTGAGACTCTTCACACACAGAGTTTATTTATTCATCGTTTTCTGTGTGGGTTTACGTTGCTTTTTTCAGATAAAACGAAACAGAAAAGCGAAACGAAACATCTTATCCCCTTAACACACGGGCAAGCATACAGCTTATTTTACCAAAAAAAAAAAAAAGTCTGAATTTAACTAAAAAGCCCTCGTATGACTGACTGACTGCGTGAGTTGTTCGCCTGTCGATGTTCTGTGCGCTCTATGATCATTTTGCTTACGCGTTGGCTGACATTAATTTTATTTTTCACTTTACTTAACGCATTGTCATTGTACTTGGTGTTGTTACACTACACTATGCTTATTCTTCTTATACTTATTGTTGTCGTTGTGCTCTGTTTGCAACATATGCGTTTGTCGTTTTAATGTCGCTTTCATTCTTCTTTCATCTTCAACGTTCGTTCTCATATTATCGACTATAAACAAACACGTCTGCACCATCTTTTTTTGTTTTTTTTTTTGTTTTGTTTAAGTAGATAATAAAGGAAAGAGTGACAAGAGAATAAGAGAGTGAGGTAAGACAAGAGAAAGATGCGGTAGACGGACGGATTTAATGTTAATTTGGTTCGTTATTAAATTGTAACAGATGCAAGGCTAACTCTTGTTATTGTTGATGGTGATGTTGTTGATGCTGTTGGTGTACTGATTGTTAATAAACTAAATTAAATATGAAGGCGTTCAACATCAATTAGCATCATACGCGTTATGGATATCATTTAAAAATGAAATTTGATTCGATTTCTACAAAAAAAAAAAGGCAAAACAGGGATGAATGTGACAACGTAATATTTCTAGTTGTTTTAAAAAAAAAAAGAAGGAAATCCTACAAAAGTTATCCCCTTTTTTGGAAATGTTATGCGAAATCACAAAACTACATATAACTATGGGAGGGTTAGTTACTTTAGTTAAACACGCTTCATGCATATAATTTGTTCTCTTTAGTCTTTAGTTAACAAATTGAAAATCATATTAAACACCTCTTCCAAAAGATTTCGCTTAGCTTTTGCCAAGCCTTTCGCATCAGCTCTCCCACAAAGCAATATGTAGTACGCACTAAGGGGTGAAGGAAATTCCACTACGATGATTAGCTTTTGGAAATAGCGCATTGTCATGTAATGATTTGTCATAACTTTTTTCAAAACCCTTTGTGGTTGTGAAATGTTAAAAGTACTAACTCTTTTGAAGAAACTGTTTTTATATTTTCTGATATTCTCCCAATCCATTTTGTCGGCTGTAAAGTAAACCCTAACTGTTACGCCTTTACCAACGATCGAATAAACACCGTACTTGTGAACAGACATCAATGTTTCTTAAAGTATGGCCTATGGCACTGGGATTTGAATCCTGGCACGGCGACTTGATAGTCTGACTTCTCAACTATTTGGCTATGCGAAAGCAGTAATACATCCACGCTTTGCATGTGTACAGATCAGTCAAAATGTTACGCATTGAATTACAAATAGTGCATGTTTTTAAAACTCGCTTGATAGTCTTTAGTTTTATCGAACCATCATCAGAACAGGAGGGGTGTATTCAGAAGGAAGCAGAGATCTCATATAGTGTATATATTCTTGATCAGCATTAAATTCTGAATCGCTTTAAATATGTCCGTCTGTCCGTCTGTCCATCACAAAGATGAAGACATCGACGAGGATAACAGTGATGGTTATAAGAAGTTCGACCACAACCCAATATAATTTATTTACTTGTTCCACTATATGTACGTTTTCTGGTTATTATTCATAAGCTAAAGAATAGAATAGAATATTGAAAGATATTCGGTACATTCCACACATGAAGATGTGTTATATTTTTAAAAAAAATGTTAATTTCAGAAATAAATATAGTGGACGGTAGTAGACGGCGTAGGGAATTTACTTTTTCTTAGCGATTCATTCAATTACGCATCAAATAAAAGGACTTAGAGAATAGAATGCGACATTCTAAGGCTGTTAACTCTAAATTACCTATTGCGGACGTCACGACAATCCAGTTGATATGGGTATCAAATAAAAGGACTTGTAGAATAGACATTGATAGATAGGACAACGGTGATGGGGATGTAAGTTTCTTACTTGTTTGTTTTTCTTGTTGATGTTTTTTTGTTGTTAACCGCTGAACATTTGCTTAGATTGAAGCAAATTTGGGTTCCTATGGCATTTGTTTCCTTAAATAGTCTATACACTCGTGTATAGACTCGTGTTCGTCACACGACTCACAGTAAGTCTTCCGCAAACTTCCGCTTTGCAAAATTTAATTTGAAACAGTAAACTTAAAATAAAGTCTTTGTTCCACTAATCGTTCGTTTCATTGTAAAGAAATAATTACTTGATTGTACAGAATCTTTTAACTAAGGGTAACATTTTAATTTTCATATTAATTTTGAAAAGGTCAATCCTTGTGTGTGTGACAAGTAATGACTTGGGGGTTTTCAGGCACGGTCTTTACATGCTTGAATGAAATGATTGCGCAAGTAAGTAGCTTAAGTTATAAAGCTCGTTTTCATAAGAAGTTCCCATAACACGAATCAAATAATCGAGTATCTTCTATACTAACAATGAGGGTCAGTTTGATGTGAATTTTGGAATTGGCTCATACTTTCTCGGAAACAGTCCTGGTTTAATCCATACAGCAAACAAGTTGCATTAATGAGACGGGGTTTAATTTAAAATGGTATCTCTTATCGTGGAGCTCTACACATCTAACTGTAAAACACCTGGCGTGGCTGAAAATTCATTAGGAAGACAGTTAAAGAAAAATATTTTTCACTTTCAAATCTTCGGTAGATCTATTTAGGTGCTATAATCCATAAATAACTTCCACCTGTCAAAAACTTTCTTGATTGGTTCTTAATATTAAAGGTTTTGAAAATTTTTCGAGTCGGTTTAGGAACCAGTTTTGAAAAAAATTGAATTTTTACTTAGATAGATAGATAATCTCTAAAATTTATTTAGAGTTTTCTCTCCAAATTTTCCAAGAAATAAGCAACCGCTTTATTTAACCTTCTTTAAAATAACATCATGTCTGCTACGTGTACTCAAGCATTCAAGCAATGATTACATCTGTCGCAATTTTAATGAAACTATTTAACACACTGCCAATCTCTTGTCTTCTTGCTTTATATTTAAAATATAATCATTGCTTGCAATTTTTTGCATTTTTTCACAGTTGTCTTGAGAACTGGACATATTTATTTTTGTTATTCGTTTTCGCTTTTACCCTTTTATTGCACTTCGTAGATGATTCTTGAGCTGATATGATACCTTTAAGTGACAGATGATTGATTGATTTATATACAATATAAACGTGTATTACAGGACAGTGGAACCAAAAATAATAAAACCAAAATAAATAAATTTATAGATTAGAACGAATTTTTTGATACTTACATGTTATCTGGGATCGATTTAAGGTTCCCTTTAGCGAGCTGAAACATAAAAATAGACTATAATTGCCTTAGGTGTTAATGGTAATCGACTGCTTTCGTATCGAATTAAGTTTTTCGTTCTTTCCAACGAATTACTCCTAATCTCATCGGAATATATGCATATAAGGAAGCAATGGAAACCATGAACATAAACAAAACCCCGATTTTTATGATTTTATGAAATGTATTTTAAAGCAAAAAAGCTACGCAATTCCGAGTGCTTCGTTGCTTCAACTTGATATACAATCGCAAAGTATGCCTAAGAATAGTGTTCCAGACATTATCGTACATGGATTGCTTGAAAACGAGACAATTTCAACGGAAGTTATGTAGCAATCACAGAAAAACACAGTGCGAACATTGTATATGTCGCATACATTCAGCTCAAGCTTGAGAAGCGACTTTGATAAAGCCATAAACATGCCTGAAACTGTTCCAAATGGAAGCAGGCTTATCTTTAATATACTTTTATTAATATGATAAGCAACTGTTTGAAAATTACACAAGCTTTCATACGTATATAAAACATTTTAGGTATGAAGTATTCATTTAAAGTCAACTTTCATATTTTAAATGACTTAGAAGCGAGACTAAACGACAAAATTGACGAATGACTTATGGACCTATTATTGGAAGAAACCTTTTGAAGTGTCTATCTATCAACCTATCGATTTGATAAATATTATAAACATCGCTTCAAAAGTATTATAAAATAAAATTTTGGAGAATTCTATTCGTCGATTGTTCGATTTGTCTAATGTCTATTTTGGCAGAGTTTAGTTACTACGATCAACATCGAAAATTCTTTCCAAAGCGCAGCATCTACTGACTAATAACCTAACGGTTTGGTATTCTATATGGGTGTGAAGCAATGAATTTGGGAAAATCTTACACGCGGACAATTAAGTTTTGAGCGACGTCAATGTTACTAACTTTGCTCCTGTAGTCAATATCCAAAATTACCTGCAAGGAGTTAAAAGCGTCTAACTTTAGAAACCTTTATTAAATAAACTAACTGTCTGTCTATAAGTCCATCTATTCGAGCGCCCGTATGAGTATAAAGAAGAAATTTGGAAAAATCTTACAATAGCCGACGAGTAGCCGATAAGAAGAATCGCCGATTAAGAATCGCTGCTACCAAGTCAGTATTCGCGGGTTCAAATCTCAGTGCGATAGAATTTACTTTGGTAGTAACTGCAATGAGTTCTCAACTGCATCGGTAAAGACATAACATTTAGCGACATTTGTTAAGCTGCGGCCAGCACCACCGTATTTTCTTTCTTTGCTTCTCTTTCCTCCCTTTTTGCCACCACCGTGTTGCTTGAATAGAAGACATCCTTTGAGTGAATGGTTATATATAAAGAGGGAAAAAATTAACTAATTTGACGGCATCATCAAGAAGGAAAAATTTGAGAAAAAATTTTGATATTTCACATGAACTCTTGAATTTTTAGTTACTCGACAGCAAATCTTGTGGCAGGAAAATTTTTCATTCAATAATAAGAACAAAAAACTATAGTTGATCACGGCCCATCAATAAACATCATACACCACTTTCCCTAAGATAGTTATTCATATAATGACTTTATGGGCAGGTGTCGAATGGAATCATTTTCTATAGTGCTCGTCGTTGGGTCAAGACATGTCGTTGTATCACGTTTTATTAAAATATCTCGAAATTTGCGATGTCTAGGTTGAATAGAAGAAATCAACACAGATAAACAGACTTAAATCGGTTCAGAGAGCGTTAGTGATTCGACCAGTATGAAAAGTGAGTTTATCTCAAGTCCCTTTGAATGTTGCATACATCCACACAGATTAATATACCAGAACTGAGGTAGGCTATAAAAAAATTACAGCTGTAGGCTCTCGCTGTACTTTTTATAGCGAGAGCACATATCGATACATATTGAGTTTACTCAACATGGAGAACTACAAACCGGTCCCGAGAAAGGTTGCATTGAACGATAAGGAAAAAAATGATTGATATGATAAACTGGGATTTTATACAAATTTTATGCGAATTTCTTTTTCCTTTTTCCTTGAGTTTCGTTAAATACTCTGCTTGTGATATTGCAAAGATATGGGATGCGCATTAACTATCAATAACAGATCGGCCGGCAGCGGCATTAACAACGGGTACAAGAACTAAGGAGAGGGTTCTTTTTTAGTAATTCGATGAATACATTCACACATACAGCGAACGAACTTCCGTTTAACGAGCTTCATGGTGCACACCTGTACGATTTACAGATTTAGCCGGTGGAAGCTCAAAAAAATTATAATTGGTCCCCTAAGCCTGATTTGTGTCTGGTACTTCACAAAGGGTATACAATAAATAAATAAATATATTATATATAAATATACAAATATATACATATATATGTAGAAATGTATACGATTTATATAAATACATGTTGTCATATTCATTATGACATTTCAATGGAGACCATGATTATGGATAAATTTGTGATGTTGTCTTTAGCAGGAAAAAGAGAGAGAAAAAAATTCCTAAAAAATCATTTCAATGGTATTAAGTTTTAATTGGATCGAAAAGAGAAATCACAGAACATCAAACAACAGAATTTCCTGATAATAAATCATAAAGAGAAAAATAAATAATAATAAATATGTGAAAACAATTCCGTTTGATTTCATACAACAAATATAATAAATTTATGTCACAAAAATGAAACATTTTCCTTCTTTTTTTACAACTACGGAAAATCGGTTTAATAATTGTAAAAAAGGAAGACAAAGAGATAAGGATTTTATTTGTTTCAATTTCTTTTTTTTATTTTTTTTTTTTTATTTTATTAAAAACGATTATCATAAACATATATATGTGTGTATGGTGATGTTATGTGACGTTTACTTTTTAATAAATGAAAAGGTAAACTTTTACAAACGATAAGCTCATCGAGAGATATACATACGGTTCGAAAAGAAAAGAAAAGACAAGAAAATTGTAAGAATTCTGGTGAATTGTTTCAAGTACCGGGCGCCATTAATCATTTTTTAATCATGATGAGTGCGTCATAAAAGGAAACCTTTTCCATAAAATAAGAACAATAAGAATGTGCCATAAAAGCAAAGAGCAATAAAAACAATTCATGTTAAATAAGCGGAAGAGTTGAAAAACCGACAGGGAATCGTTTGTGTTTTTAGTATAAATTTTCAACGTCTTATATGCAGAAGTGTTCATTAAGGTTGTCCATCATTGGATGTCGTTTTTATATATATACACGATTCGGCAGTCGTCGGCAGTGTGGCAGCAGCTTCGACCCAGTAAGTTGTTAGCACTGTAAACGAGTATTAAGGAAGCTTTAGGAGCAAATTCGAACAACCTTTTCAACCGGGCCTTGTGCATAAGACACCATTTAGTAGAGAGATGATTTCTTTTAAATTGAATTTCTCCAATATTTCAGGTATGTAAACATTGAATTTTGAATACGAAAATGAAAAATATTTGAGGTGTAGCATTGTCCATCGCTACCTATATATTTCCCCATCTCTCTGGCAATTTGTGGATCTCACGGCAAACCATTCATTGTGTCATTTTCGTAACCTTTTGTAAGAAGCGTTGCTAAGCAAGGGCCTCTTGTATCGATACAAATAAGTGGGAGTCGGTAGCACTCAAATTTGGTAAGTAAGCCGTTTAGGCTAGCACTTCCCCATTGAGTGCATGTATCATAAAACTGTTTTGCCACACAGTCGAATGGACGGATGTCATGTGAAAAAGTGTACTTGTATTGCTTTTCTTGCTACTCTTTGAATTCGATTAATTGTTGTTCGCAGCATATGGCGTTAAGCGTTTTATCAGGCTTTAATGCCTAATAACAAATCATACACTTTTCATCCCACTAAATACAGACTATCCTCTTCATGTCAAAGCTATTCAATGTCGCAATCGATTTGAATGGTACGCCTGGATATACCGTGAAAGATTACATCTAGGATTCCCAAATTAGATTCGCTTCTTCGTCAGTTAGGACGCTGTCTAAAAATGGATTCTCTTTTAAATGCTCCTTATTTCGCACAAAACTCGATCTGTTTGTTTGTATTAGAAAAACTATTGGTTGCGTCGAAGCAAACAACATGAATACAACTTCAGACAGTGTACTATGATATCAATGAGCAAATTCCGGTTTCATACTTACAATCTTTCTGTCCTCTTTTTTATGACCAATCATTCAGGGGATATCCGCATTCGTGCAACACTGTGACGGTCAGAAAGACGAGAGAAAGAAGAAACGATGTGGCTGTGTGGCCACTCGAGAAATCTAAAGCCTTTACCGTCTAAGTAGTGACTAATTGACAATTACAACTTCCTTACGTTACGAGTCGCTTAATAATTCAATGTAAGCTATGTACTGATCGCTCATTTCACAAAATATTTTGCAATAATTACGTTTTGACTGAAAGTGCTGGGAGCTAAAGACTAGGCCTAACACGAAAATAACATATCTGTCCTTCACTTATTGTGTAAGTTATGTAAGTTTGTGCTAACATACACTCCTAATGCACGAACAACTTGTCACTGTTTGTAAGTGGAAGATGTTCAAATATTAGTCAAAGATGAATATTGCTTTACATTTTGAACGGCAAAATATCTCATAAGGCAACCTATCTTTGTTAATCAAACGAACCAGAAGTTTACAATACCGACAAGGGAATGCAGGGAGCATCGTAAACTCCTCTTACTTTAACTACAAAAATTTAGTTCAGTCATCATCGAAAAAACATTTTGCAATTTTTAATCAAATAAATTTTCATCGCTAAATGTTTATGTTTTTTTGCTGGCTGAATATCGATTGACACATGCAGAGCAAATGGTCTTGTTCGAGAAACGCTTGTTAGTTTTTGAACGTAACATTCGCAAACTAAACACATTCACGTATCAACCCTTCGATAAAATATTTATTATCTTTATAAAAAGTAAATGATAATTTGCCATGAGATAGACATTCATATAAATTTCAGATGAACACTTTTAAAGGGGAATGAGTGTAAGCAAGTGTGTGTGTAAGAGTGCTGAATGTGCCTCGGAAATTAAAACCAATTCACACCTCATTTGCAATACAACTAATGACGCCTGCTGTTATATAAACTCTTGGTTGGGTTGTTGCTGCTGTTCTTATTTTTTGTTTCGTTTTCATTTGTTTTATTTTACTTACGGCACCCCATCATATCTATAGATATATAGAGACACACACGCGCACACATGTACTTATCTGCATTTATATACATTGATTTATATTTTTTTTGAAAATTTTTTTGTTAATGTTGCAAATATGAGAGACACCAAAAAGCAAAAAAAAAAAAAAAAACATCGATTCAGTATCAACATCATCAAACATACGCGGAGGCGCTTATTTTGAAGCCCATTTAATTACAAGTGCATATTGGTTACGTGCGCTTGCGACGCGCGATTTCATGTTTCTCAGACTCACCAAAGCAACTACAGCGCTATACTTTACTTACACCCAAAGTCAGGCAGCAACACTAATAACAAGTTAAATTCCTGCAGTTTGCTGGAGCTAAGCAATTCAAGGTTGCCGCCGATCGCAATGAAAGGAACAAAAAACACAAGAAACGAAAACATTAAAAGAAAAAGCGGGGCACAGCGTAAGCAATAAGTTTGCGGTGTTATAGCACCAGTAAACTATGGCTCGTGAAGCTTTAAAACTTGTTTTGTCAGCGGCAAGGTATATCGATGCTTTCTTGTTGTTGTTATTGCTTTTGTTGGTGCTTTTTTTTGCTTGTTATTAAAGACTAAACCGCAAAAGCAGCAAATTGCTTAACATGCATGCATGTGTTCATATGAGTGATAGTGAATGTATGAGTGTGTATGACGATAGACCGCCAAGCAATTCGGCTTAGAAAAACACCGATCGTGGTCGCGAGATATTTTGAAAAATCAAAAGGTATAGAAAACAAAACCCAAAAAAAAGGAAGCTAAAGCATACAAAACCCATCTACCATCTACTCAACGGAACCGCCAACGTAAACCACCATTTATTCAGGCATCGTTCTCATCTGAGAGACGAGTAGTCTGTCTGAAGCCTTTAGGTTACTTCATGATTTTACACCAACTATTACATCGCCTCAAATCGGTGCTTATCTCTTTCACTTCATGTACACTCATACGTTTTTATCCCTTTTGGCTGCATTTTGATCATTACTTTGTATGAAGGCAGGCAACCAGGCAAGCAGGCAGGCTGGCGTACATATGATCATTGACTTCAACTATATTTAGAGCATGTATCTAAATATGTATGTGATCAACATCGTGATCAAGATCTTTTCTGTATTTCTTTTGTTGTTGCTTTGTTCTTTTTTCTTTATTGTCTTTTTTTGGTAGGCAAATTCATGTGGTTTCAGTTAGTGGTTTACGGTGATGGACAACCATATGAAAAACCAATTTTTTTCTATAATTAGCTGCACGTTGTTACTATGGTTACTATTGTTAGTGTTGCTTGACGACTAAATGCAAGAGGAAAAGCATTTCAAATTACGTTTAAAGAAAAATCAGTAAAGAAAAATATGCTAATTTTAAGCAGTAAGATAAATGCTTAGCGAATCTGTCTTTCATTCTGCAAGGAAACAAAGAGAAAAGAGACCACTTGTTTCTTCCCTTTTTTGCTTTTTGCGTAAACTTCTTCAAATCTCCTTTAAATCTTAACTTTTGCTAAAATTTCCTGAGAATTAAGTATTTGTCATTGTATTTGTTTTAGTTAATGCATGATGAGTGACAACAAATAACTTAACCCTGGTCTCGAAAGGGGTTCGCAATGTATTTTTTTTTTCTTTTAGTGTACGAGATACGAAAAAAAAGTAACGCTATTTCGCAATTGTGTGTAAAAAGTGTTAAGACCAATTAACGATCACAACTTGAGTTAAGCATAAATTTGTGCTATGCGCAATGCACAAGTATGCACACTCTTATATATGAATGATGTGTAAAAAGTATCCGGAAAATTCACATAAAAAGGAACAATTCATTGGCCCTTTTAGTGGATTTAAGTGATCATCTTTCAGATATATCTAAGTAATTTCAAAAGAGAGCAGGTAGTTTTTGTTCCAGACTGCTTCAGTGAATTTGAATTTGAATTCCATGTATCTAGTATCTCATATTGACTGATCTACGACAATGCTATCCACGGTTGTCTTTTGCTTCATCTAAATCCTTCTTAACCATCATCGACTGCGTTTGTATGCAGCACAACCTGTGGGCGACTAGTCATATTGAATCGCAGCAAACCCAGAAACTGCCAGTTTCCCTTGCCTGATTTGGTTCAAGGTTTATACATTACTAACAGTCAAATATCGAATCAAAGAATGATAAAAATTAACCAACACTTCTTGGGCATTTTCAAATAATTGATACCAACCACAAGTCCATACTTTTGGTATAATGGACACGTTCTAATTACGTCGGCAATTTGGCGTCTGAAATTTTCTTATAGCCTTCTGCTCCTCTGTGTTCATGTGCTATGGTTTCACATCGCGTGACCTCTATAAAGAACTCTTTCTTTAAAAAATTTGTCGTAACATTGCAAGCTTCTCAAAATTGTGACTAAGGGAAACACTCACCTTAAGTTTATCAATTAAGAGACTTTGTCCTTTAATTCTCTGCTATAACTAAGTAGTACGTAGTATCCCCGTACATCGTAAGAATAAAGCATGAAATAAAAATGTCCGGGCACAGTATAGATTGACCACATAAAAAACACGTAGCAAACGTAGCAAACAAGTCAAAATATTTCTCTTTTTCTTTGAGTTTGAAGTCGCACAAACCGAAACATCTTCAAAAAGGAGTTTTTAATTTTAAACACTTTTTTCTCTCACCGCTTTTTTCTGCAAACTTTTATGCAAAATTATATTTTATTTCTATTAAGCATGTTTCTACCTATTACAGCGGGTATATTATATTTATTAAATTTATATAGCATTCGCCAGGAAATTTTCGTACTTTAGTTTTATATAAATTTGTAAAAAAATGAAGGCAAGTGAAGATTCCCTTAGTAGCTTAGACATTTTTTTTTGTTGCATGGGATAAAAAACATTAGAATGGGAATACTCGAGCAAATCATTATGCATACGATCAGTCAGCTAACTGTGTTGACCTCTTTGGCTATGACGAGTATACTGGTCCAAAGCAGAGGATGTGTACGACGAAATTAGGTTGTAATGGAACGACTTGACAAAAAGACAAAAATATTTTCTGAAATATATTATTCGTAGTGGTACAAATACTCATTCATAATGGAGGATTTTCGAAAAAGTTATTCTTTTGGGTGATTGGTGAGCGGTTGAAGGAAAAATTTCAATTTTCAATCAAAAAAAGGAGGTAAAAAAAAATTGAAAACTTCCGTGCGTGTGTATTTCCACGAAAACTTTTATTTTAAAAGTAGTGTAAATTTCAAGTGAAAATATTGGGGGTAATGTGTCTTGCCCTATTAAAAGATCGTGTTTCGAATAAACGGTTTTATAAGTTTCAAATTCCCATACAACGGTTGTTAAATCAAATACTTGAACAGCTCACAGTTTTCTCGTGCCCACGATCATCTTCTTGTATCATTCTCGATATTTAAGGAATCCTTTAAATAAAAAAATATATTTTTTTTTTTACTAACTGCTACATTGTGATATCTAGTATGCGTGAGCTAATGGAATATTTCCAATGGCAGCAACGCATTACGGAAGACCTATAGGAAATCCCTTGAGTTATAGATACGCTTGAAAGGCTTGGGTAAAGCAATCAATGAACGCATGATGATTTCTTTTGCTTGTTTGCCTAATCGAATCATACCTTCGATCATAATAGGAACAAATTAATTTTTAAATCCTTTTTTTGGTTACAACGAACGCTTAGTGATGGCCATGTACGGACAGGAACGGAGTGCATATAATATTTGTTTTATTTTACCATAATATAATCATTTAATATAATTGAAAATGAAGAGAGAAGTAAGCTTTTCCTAAAGCTGGCTTAGTGAGCCATGTCCGTACGTCTATCAGTTTGTCACTTTCTTAAATTTGCTTTCTTGTCTTCAACATTTTATCCTGAACAGTAAAGTTAGCCTAATAGCTTTATTCCGGCCATATGACCGGCTACTATTCATAAGCCACAACAATTTGTTTTCTTCTCATAATTTTCATAGCTTTTTATCAAATTTAGTATTGTGGAGCAATAGTCGCAATGAAACTCTCAAATATGAATTAAAAGAAGAATTGTTAAGTCATGAAAATCATAAATAAAAAATTCCTTATTGCTTGTGACATCTTTATGAAGTTTTTGAGAATACCGTAGTAGAAGTTTTCCTTTTAGGCATAGGCATGCAATGGTTTATATCAGTTTATGGGTCTGTAGATACGTATTCATATACGATTTGAAAAATTCTGAATTACACATATTGATAGTACAATACTGCTTGAGTGATAAACATAATCTCATGCTAACGCTTGCGTGTTTCAACGCTACATAATCGAACGCCAGTGCCGATTATAATACCATGTTCATAAAGTAAGACCAATATTCAGGTTAAATTGCGCGAATATCAGATACCGATTATCAGAAATATTTCTTTTCCAAATTAGCAGCATTGGGACAAACATCACTGATTTGTCAAGCAATGTCATATGTTGTAAAAGAAAAAATCGTTCAGTTTTGCTTAACTTGAAAGGAGTCGCTTAAAATGCTTAGCAAAAGCACACACGTGAGATAATTTCTTGAGTTTTCATTGAAAACGAGCAAGTGATGGGTGACAAAAGTGTCATTGCAAGCCGTGTATAATTGTTTTTTTATTTATTTATTTCTTTTTTGTTCTCTTATAGCCATTTAGTTTAATCGGAATCTTTGTTTTCGAAAATCGCACAACTTTAGCGTTTTCTCTTCACTTTCTTCTTGTTTTGTTTTGGGGTAAAATTAAAACAATTTTCTTGTAAATTTTACGATGAGTGTGAAACTCAAGTGCAGCAAGAATTTGCCGAAAAAGACAAAAAAAAAAAAGAAATTTAAAGCAGTCTTTCATTGGCATCTGATTGGCTTACAAAACACCAGCCACGACAAAGTATGTACGTATGCATGTATGTATGCTTTTAAGCACAATGAAAACCACGCGAAACTAAAAACTCCTGATCATATGCCTGGCAAGCGCAAGAAATCACAGAGAATTCCTTAAACGAAACCAAATTAAATCTTGCTGCACATCATTTTGCGGTATCTTATGGTGGCCTTAAACCAAAAAACAACAATAATCCTCAACACATGTTCTTGTTATTGTTGATGTTGTTGTGCAATTCGTTTCGCTAAGTGTTGTATGCGGCCAAAAACTCTATAATTTTCCAATATAAATAATGAAGTGCAGTTTTTTCGTTCCATTTTGTTGTTGCCCAAAAAAGTTTGCGTCTTTTTCCCGATGGTGGTGGGTTTACTGTGGCCAAAAATAACTTTAAGTAAACTTGGCGATCTGGAAGGGAATAAACTAGGAAAGTTAAGATTGTAGATCTTGTTCTGCGCCTTTGAGAACATATCGCAATGACATACTAATAGTAAATGTTGGGTGTCTTTGCAGAGACAAGCAGTTATAAGTATGTGAGCATGTGGCAAAATTAACAAGCAAACAAAAAACAAAGTAACAAAATCTTGCAGATAGGTTAAGTTTTTTTCTTTTCTTTTTTTCTCTTTAAAGGAAGTTTAACTGTGATTCTCTATTATATAAAGATTTTTGGCATAATGCCCAACCAAGTAGATGAGATTCTGGCATTTGTTGTTCTCTTCGTTATTTATTGTAGCAAATAATTTATGAAATAAACATGTTCCCCAATAACTAGAATGGATATTTTAGTGAGTTTGTTAAACTCCTCAACAAAGCGTTGATTTAAACAAACAATGAATAGAAATAAAATTTGTAAACGCTTTTAGGTAAACATGGTTCTTAACTACCATACTCGTATTATCGTGGAAATGAAGGTTAAAAATGCCAACAAAGAACTTTATTCTTAGCAATGTAATCGCCTAAAAGGTGTGTTAATTATTACGAACAGTCTGTGCTATCTTAGAACCCTTTATGCAGCTGGATAACGTACACGGGTTCAAACCTCAAGCAGTCTAGGATTTACATTGGTTGTATTTATAGTGAGTGCTGAGTATGTGGAGACATAACACTTACCGATTATGCACACATCCATTAGACTGCTGGTACGGCCCCTTCTGAACGTTGGCGTCCTATGTGCAAATAGGGGACATCGCAGGAATGATTCGTCATATTAGGTATTGTGCTCTCTATATATGTGGACCACATAAAGTCAGTCAGGGGAACATCCAGTATGTAATCATACTCTAGATGTATTCGATATAGAGAAGTCTTAAAACCACATAGGTTCTCTAGAGAAAAACTATATATAGAGTACGACGTGTTTCAAGATGGAAAATCTGTATGATTACCACCGACGTGGTAGCCGACAGTTGTATCTACTCGGCTATGTGGCAGCCGCATGTACATAATTCGGAAATATGACATTGCTACTCTACTTTCAACAGTCAAAAATTCAAACTTATACTACTATAACTGATAGGAGACTACACTAAAATTTGCTAAAAATATTTACCCCTAACTCCATAAGAAGGTTCGGTGCAAAGAATAAAAATTAAACAGTCCAAGTACCCTCAAAAAATAAGATAACTTGTCATCGATGTATATAAGTAAATACATGAATAGACGAACCGCATTAAATAGTTTCGAAAACTTATTCTAACCGAAAATGAATACACTTTCCTAAACACGGTTGTAAACTTTCAAACCATAATGGCACAACTGCAAAGTTTTCTTTGTCGCCGGTGGTTGTAAAATTAAACGAAATAAGAAAAAGATCTAAGTAATCGACAATGTTCTTACTTTCATCATCATATCTCCCTTTAGATGGTCTACTTTCATCATTTTATACACAAATGGTTACAATTCATACAACAACAAAAAAAAATAAAGAAGAAAATACCTCGTAAATAACAAAACTTTACCTGTGTTAATATAATGCAAACCATTGGTGTTTGGCATTACACCCCAGCGCAATGAAGAAAGACAACTGCTGGCAGCTTCACTAACATCCGCCATTTGATTGTAATAAGAAATTTACGAGGAAATACGCACAATTTGAGGTGGGAAACAACCGCAACAACACCATACCAACGCAACGCTTATAATGCACATATAACTTAAGCTATAAAGAACACAAAGCAAATATAATTCACGAGACTTGAAGCTAAAGTAGATTTCTTCAATATATTTATAGTTTATTTTATAGGTGTATGGCATATTTGTAGGTGTATTTGCGTTTATTTTCGCAAATAACATAAAAGAGTGTAGTAGTAGTAGTAGTAGTAGTAGTAGTAGTAGTAGTACAAATGTATGTATACAAAATACATTTCTTCCTAAAGCGAATTTGAACAGGAAATTGGTTACTTAATAAGCGGAAAAACCAAAAATATTTAAAAAAAAGGAGGAAAGGAGTAAAAAAATGTACACAAACATATTCGTCTTCTCGATATGTGTGCATATACACAAACACATATACAACGCATATGTATAAAAATGCATTTGCATAATATTTCAATAAATTCTCTTCAAATTATTTTCTTGTTTTATAATGAACATAAATCAAGTTTATTAAGATAGTCAGTCAGTCACTCAGTCACTCAGCCATATGTGAAAGGTATAATAAGTTGTAACAAATACTACCTGGCATGAAAAGAAAAAATAAGGGATAACATCTGCCGATTCTACAGAATATAAGACGTTTTTTCGGTGATATTTTGCTACTCTGCGTAATATATATAATGGATCTTTCTTTCAAACCTGATTTGCTATACAAAAAAAAAAAAAAATCAATGTAATTTTTTTTTATAAAAAAAAAAAAAAAAAAAAAAAAAAAATTTTTTTTTTTAAAAAAAAAAAAAAAAAATATCAATGAAGTAATTTTTTATTTTTTTTTGTAATTATGTTTGGACGTCCATAGGCAAGATATTAAGCTGATTACGATAAAGTACGACATGCCGAATGCTGTTGTTGACAAATTTCACTAGCAAATAAAATGAAATCATTATAATAAATTCTTTAAATTGTAATTTAAAATAATAATTACATACAGTGAACACATCTGATAGCAGTCACACTAGAGTACTTTCGATGTTTGTACTTTAGGAGCGATCTTCCATATTATTGTAAGTGCAGTTTTAATCGGCCCTGATTGTGAACACGAATATTTTACGTCAAGTACAAATCTATCCATAATGGTCTATAAGAGAGCAGAGAGAAGCTCCGTAAGGTGTTACGAAAATGGTTTTAAATTTAAATTCAATTTTTGACTCGGAAAAATTCAATTATAAAATGACTTCTTAGGAATTGCAATTAATTTTTGTTTAAGCCCTTAATATTCGTATTATTTGTGAACTATCCGCCTGAACGGCCGGCTAGGCAAAGGCTCTCGACTAACCACTCAATGGTCGCAGGTTAAAATTATATCTGCGGTAGTGTTTTCAATAAAACCAAGAGCCCATAACAATAATTTACGAACAATATTTACGAACTATTGCAGTTACAACTTTCCACTGAGTAGCGTTGCGGAGAAAAAGTTTAAAATGGGTGCGGGTCTGTATTGTATGCAGTACTATAACCCCGAACAACCGTGACTGCCAAGTCAGTGTCTGCGGATTCAAATCAAAGTACGGTAGAGTATGCTCGATCGTAGCGGTAGTGAGTGGCCCAGTCGGCAAAGGCATAACACATACCAAACACGCGCGCACTACTCTACGGCCACTCCCTACATTTTTCTCTTTCCTTTCTTCTTTCTGACCGTTATCGTATTACAAGTGTTGGGGACTTTTCTTGAGTGATCGAACCATTAAAATAAATAAATAGAGCGAAGGTCAAGGAAAGATTGCTACCGCCGAACCACCAGAGGTTTTAATAAAACAAAGACAAGACGTGCATTGTAGCGAAAAAAAGTGACCGATAATCTTGACAAGTAAAGAGAAACCTGTTGCTGCAAATTGTTCCGATGACTTCTAAAAGGCAAGCTTCTAAGGCTTCATTGTTCACAGCCCTTGATGTTTGCCCCCAGTTGATAAATTAAGAACTATTAAGTAAGTTGTACTTTCCTGAACTTGGTTTTCAACAACTTTTGTTTTCTGTTGTTGCTGTGCTTTGCTAAATACACATATGCCCCAAATGCAGCGGTAATAATCGCCAATGATGGTCATGACCTTATTCTGTTTACTGATAGAAAAGACGGCAACGCCAACTGTCTGTGTTAGTTTTACATTAATGTAAATAATGGAAACATTTTAATTCTAAAATGCCCGCTGACGTAGACTAAATACAAACCGGTAACCCATGGGAGAACAGGAGAATTCCTATTAATCAGGACGTCCTAATACTCCTACAAAGCCACTTTAAGAAAGTGAGCAAAATAGCCAGGAAGGAGACATTTTGCAAGCAGTTGAATTATGCTCCTTCGGGTATTTGACTCCCCTGTTTGCCAAGATTTCGGTCACACTTTGCCCGGCTTAAAATCACTCTTCCCCGCAGGTTTTCAATTTTTCAAGGAGACACAAAAATGATGCGCGCTCTATTACGCAACTCCTTTGCTGGTTGGTAAGAATTTGTCTAAACCTGTTGACATTCTACTAATAATAGCGGACTGTCTTCAAGCAGACATCACCCGGTACTCTTCCTATCTTCTCTATGGAGAAAGATGGTAGTCTCCGGAGGCAGTATGAACTTGTAAACTATTTAATATTGACATAAGTGTTTAAGACGAGAAAGACAATGCGCAAATGGAGTAAGAGGGGTATAGGTATAGCGCCACAAAAGAAAAAAAAAGAGATCATATAAAATGTTCTGGACTTGCTATTGTTATAAAACGGGTTTAAGCCTTATTATCTCTTAGCAAAAAAAAAACTGAAAGATCGTAGTAGTTACAATGTCACACTTCAGTTTTATAGTAACATATGGTGACATATTTGAAATATAATGCTACGTATGGAAACATCAGTGTTGGAGGTAAACAAATTTTAAGTTTTATAACTTTCACTTAGGTTATATGATCTATCGCTGCTGCAAGGTCATATCGATTCTGCAGTCAGAAAAAGTTTAATGAACATTTTATTTTTTTTTTAATTGAGAATTCATTTATAATTGTTGCGAATAACGCTATCTAAACACAAACTCCGGCCGTACGCAACATCTTCGCTTATCACTGGGCATTTAATGTCATATATCTTAACACCTACTTTAAAGAAATTTTTGTGGTTAGTTACCAAAATAAATAAACTTTCGTTGCCTACGTTTCAGTGCACGACAAAAGCGAAAATGTTGCATATTTTTTTTCAGTTTTAAAAAACAGCTTTTGAGAATTCATTCATTTATTACTGTTATACATTTTAATCTAAAACGTAATTGTTCCGAAGAGAAATTTTTCGTTGCCTACTTTAAGATGCATGTTTATGGAAAGTTTACATCACCTATTTTTAAAGGCAGGAATGATTTCTGGCAGTGAACTCTTCAACCTTTTTAGGTTTATTTCATACTTTTCGTAAAATATACAAATTAAGTAATTTTTTGTTTACGTTACCTTAACGTTTTACGGTTTATAAGGTAAATTTACATAAACTATTATCGTTATATATATAGACATGCTTAATCATGTATTATGCATGTATATTTATTAAACATTTGGGTTTTAATGTACCTTAATATAAGGTCGGATAAAACTGTAATGAAACCAACCGCAACATAAACACCAACAACGACAACAGCGAAAAGTTGTTTTTGTTTAATTTTGTTCACATACGAAAAACATGATCGAGGCGTATGCGTGAATTATTCGGTCTTTTAATGCAGAAAATTAATTTTTGTTGATGTACAAAATCCGCCTCGGAAAGTATGATGCAAAAAATTAATATATTTTGTAAAGCCTAAAAGCGAGTTTTTAAATATTTTATGCAATTTCTGGTAATATGTAACTTTTGATGAATTCATTTTCTTTTCCTTTTACATTGTCGTTGCTGTTGTTGTTGTTGAATGTAATGAAATTTTAAAATTAATTTATTTTCCTCCTTTTTTTGTACTTTTCTATTTGCAGCGTTTTCGTATCGGCGCTTAATATAGACGCATGGCATTTAAAATTGAAACCACGTACTGGTTCTAAGCTTCACAACGTCAACGTGACGATATTTATCAACAAATGCAACAACACTAAATATAAATGTTTGGTGTATAAAATAATCAAGTGAACAAATAGCACAAGTTGGCAAACAAAATATAAACACTGAAAAAGAACGAGAGCCAAAGACCAAAGAACCAGAGAGAAGGAGAATTAGAACTGAAAAACAGAAGCATAAGCAGACATGCAGCAGTAACACTAAATAAATGTGTAATTCTAGGAGTTGTGCTGGGTTTTTGGGCCATAAAAAGTGATAAATTGCTTTGAAAGCAGCAAAACGCTCATAAAAACTTCAAGTTAAGCATTTCATGGTGAATGTCCGTTTTTCGCATCTGTGTGCGTGTGTTTGTGTGATATATGTAAGTGCTTAAATGTTTAAGAGCCAAAAGTGCTGCTAACGGTAGTTCTCTTCACATTCGTGTTTCCGTAAAACGTAATAACATCTTTTGGATGCGTTCGTTCGTACGTGAATTTCGTGTTCGGTGTACGTGTGCGACCCGTCTGTTTTCTGGTCGTTATTGCTACTGTTGCTGCTGCTGCTGTTTGTGTTGCCGATGCTGATGCTGACGCAATTGTCGTTGTTGTCTTTATGCTTCTCTCTAAGGATGTTCAGGATCAAGTGCAAGGTTATGTTTCCTGTTATACTCTAGAACTACCTCTAGACATTTTTGTGCTTGACATTCTTGCCGCATCTCTTGTCATAGTTTCCTAATACTTCTGCTAAAGCACAAGCATAAGAACCAAACGAACCAACGAACATACATAAGCAAGCCAAAGGAAACATCTAACAGAATTCACTTGAGATTGTGATAAAAATGTGTAATAAAAGCAAATTCTGTAAATTGTATAGAAACTGAATGAACAACAAAAACAACATTGTTGTCGTCAACAACACCAACAATCATAGCATAGTTATGCAATTGTTGTGCTTTTTTGTTCATGTTTAAAGGCGACTGCATTGGTTACTTTGTTGAAAAGAGTTTTATATACGCCATCCGTACGCTTGCGATACGTACTTTTTAGTGTAAGCGTGCCCGTGAATGTTTAAAGAAAATGTTATAAATATGCTTAGGATGGATATAAGCAGCAACTACTTAAGAGGCTGCTTTGAACGTCGTCATCAGTATCAACAATATTGTCAGGAGTTAAGGCGGCCAATGAAAAATATGCGCGACAATATCTTAAAATGTGGATTATCGTCAGGATTTTTATTATGGATTGTAATCATCTCCTTGGAGGGAGTTGAAGGTAAGCTTGCATTCTTCACGATTTAAAAATAGTAAAAATACGTCTTCAAATGATTTTAAAATATTTCGTAAATATATCGCTTTAGTCAGGCTTACATTAAATTTAAATTGTGTTGGTTGAAATTGAGAAAATGGAAGAAAAATAATAATTCCTCAACACTTGAGAGTCTATCGTATAGAGGATGAATATTATTACGTATGTTAGTATGTGTGTGAAAGCGCCATCTGAGGACTTGGATATGATGATAATGACAAACAGTGTCAATGACATAAAAGACAACCTAAGAAATAACCTTCACATACAAGTTAATCATTGTATGAGAGGAGCAGCAGCAAGGTTTCAGGCACTTGCACTCTTCGCATTACGTATATAAACGTTTTATATGTCAGTCAGCCATTTCGATATGAAGGCAACAACGAAAAGAGGAATTTCTCAGAAAATTGTAAAAATTTCAATGAATTATTTATTACGATGACCGAGGATGGATGTTACACAAGCTTAAGTGAGGCAGATGGTGTGCTCGTAACGAAGGGTAGTAGATAGTAATGGTAGTACTCGTACCCGTATTGTTGTTTTTGTTAAGTTCTCTGGTTCTTCACTGCATTCACATTATAACGTTTCATTATCAAGTCGTATTTCATCTTTATTGCAAAGCTTGTGTTCTTTTTGAAATGAAAGCAGAAGTTTTTGGTTTCAGTTTTTCTTTTAATGTGATAGGTCCAAAAAGTGCCAGGAAAGTTTTATTGCTTATGCTTCATTTTTAGTTCTTTCCAAACAATGAGAAAGACTTCCTTGAATGCACTTTTTTCAAAAAGTATCCTGTCAAAATAATGCCGGCTATCGTTTAGTCAAAAAAAAAGAAGCTTTACCGGTAATACTAGACTTTGTGTTCTTTTTAAAATAAGAGTCCAAAAAATGCCTTGTCGGTTATGGCTGAACCTAAATTCTTTCTAAACAATGAGATTCTTTGCTTTCATTTTGTATTTCATAAAGCAATCTGCAAAACGCATACCACGATTTACTTAATGCAAAAAAAAATGTTCCACTTGTACTGCTAAACTGTTCTTTATGGAAACTTTTTCAGGTAAAATGTTTGGTACAAAAATTGTTTTGCCCGACTTTACTTTCTGTTTAGTATGGACCCCAAAACTGTTCAAATGCATACTTACTTCACTCATATTTACTGTGAAGTTATTGGTTCTAGTTTGCTAGGATTATAAGATTGTATAACGCAACTTTCTATGGCTACGGTTAAGATTTCTAAGTTTATTTAAGCGCAAAAAGGGTTGCAATTTAAATACTTGCACATGGCTGATAAGATGCTTAGAAGCAGAATCGTATTGTTCACACCCTGGTCCTCCATCAACGCTATTCAGAGAAAAAGTGGTGTAAAAAACTGAAGCAAAGATGTTAAAAAGTTATCATTAAAGGTTATCAACGTTCGCTCACTCTACTCACTTACCACAAAAACTCGTCCGTAACTATTTCAATGCTTAGCTTGCCAAATTTTCTTGATTTCTTGTTAAGAGACGTCTTTTAATAATCAGCGTATTTTGTGGTATATATATACGTGGCCCGCGGAACGTCTGTCTTTTCCATATCAAAGACGTGAAATGCACAAGGAAGCCCGAAAATGGCCTTTAAAATATGCTTGAATACTTGGCTTAAATGTTGGCGCAATTTTCCGACTTCAAATTGTGTTCGGTTTTAAGGCGGTCGCTAAAAATCTAACAATAATCAACTAAAAGAGGTGGGGGGCAAAATGATTCGATTCCTGGAACTTTTTTCACAGTGACTTTGGTAAAAGCAGAAATTCTAACGAAAACTTCCCATTACGCTATGTTTAAATGCCTTAATGTTGAATTGTTTATAATGATTTGCTTTATGTCTTTTGTATGGTTGAGTAATTTAATGGATTTTGGTGCTTTTTGCTTTTGTTTTTTTTTCTCTTATTTAAAATATCTTGAAAGGAGCCGAAAAATACACAATAAACTAAAAATAAACTTTTAATATAATAATAGTATTGAAACTTTTTCTGTGAAATATTAGTTCATTTGAACGTATATGTGCACGGATATGTACATATGTATGGATCAGTCTGTTTGTGCGTATTTATACGGGTGCATATGTATGTGTGATAGAATATATCTTTATCTGTCTGCTGTGGCATTTTTGCATTCATAATGAAAAAAGAGAATAAAAATAATTTTCGAAAAAAGGGCAAAAAGAAGGACGGGAATAGCTAAGCTTCTTATAATTAATGACTTTTTCTAACTATGATATATGGCTACCGCACAGAATAGAAAAATCACCAACAACAATAGTAGCAACAAAAACAACGTCAACAAAAACAGTAATAATAATAATAAAACCGAAAATATGATAATATTTAAGGCGAAATTGTTCAATAGGAGTCGAAGAACGAATTTCGTTTTGGTGGCTAGAGATACGACGAAGTTGGGTAAGAACAACGACAGAGACTCTCCAACTTTTTAAAATATCTCCACGTATGATGAACGATAATGGAACGAAAGCCATTAACATCTTATGTACACACATACACACACAAGCTTACTTGAGTGAGGACCAACTTTCTTAACATATGTACACGTTGTCCAGACGCAAACATGTATAAATATATCCTTGTGTACGTACGTCTCATTTCTTCTTCCTCTTTTTTTTTTTTTTTGTTTAAAGATTTTTCATTTATTTATTTTTATTTCATTTTTCAAGCTTGTTGAAAAGTTATTACAAAAATAAATTTCACTCTAGGGTTTAAATATAGACAACACAACATACAGATAGATGCGTAGACGTAAAAACATACGCATATGTAGATAACCATTAATAAAGAATATTGTAGGAGCTAAACTTTTGGAGGCGGAACGCAATTGCACAGGATGCATGGAAATTTTGCTTTAGTTGAAACTTTCAAGTTTGACGTCATTTTTATTACTCCCTGGAAATGAAAAGCAAATACGACAGAAAAGCAGGCATTTTATTATACCAGAAGGCATAGCATTTGTAAAAGCATACAATAAAGTTAATGAAAAAATGAAAATAAATCAGAAAAATCGTTTTACAACCGTTTCCGAACATTTACATACGAGCATAAGAATTCCTCTTATATGTAATTATGAAAAACACTACAATAGAAAGATGTAAAAACGTGTGTGTATACTGGGCTTAGAGTAACATTTTTGTTTACATTTCTTGTTATTTAAAAAATGCTTTTTTCGATTAAAACATTTTTTTTTATTGGTGTAGAAGAATATGGATGTGAGTGTAACATGCTAAGTTAACGCAAGCGATTATTGCGCAATTAAAAAAACAGCCAACGGGAAATCTTTATCTGTAGTCAAACGTTAACCCAAAAGCATTGCATACTAACAGCATGGCCCGCGGTTCTTTAAGTTATCCTTGCCTTAAAATGTCAAAATAGTAATAACACACAGTCTCTTGGTAAGGGTGCCAGCAAATAAACAAGTGTCGATCAATTTTATTTTTCCAAGCTTTTCTAAGGGCGTTAGGCTTAAGCTAATATGCGACTCTTCGCTTGTCCAGAGTTTTAGAATACATCTGAAAATAGGTCATTTTTCAGCAGTATCTTAAGGTACATGCAAAGCGGAGATAGTCTTCAGTGTCAATATATAACACTTCACTCAATAAGTTCGTAGGATGGCATGCACATGTACGGTGGCCATTGCCAAATTCATACGGCTTTTAGGTTGTAACAGCCTTCGGGCGAAATTACGTCAAAATTTCATGACATTCCGATCATTAGCTTAAATACTAGATTTGTTCCAGTGTGGCGCTACGCACGAAATTCCCATTTTCCATGTGGATTTTTCAATAGTGACGACATCTATATGTCATCCTACGAACTTACAGAGTGACCTTGTACAATATACATATCAGACTAGAAGGCAAGTGCCAACACATATACAGGTACATATTCACTGAACTGGTGTAGGTGAACATAGATACTATCATTCTAAGTAAACGTAGACAATAGTGGAGCTCCAGTTTTATCAAGTAGTTTGCGTAGAAAGTACGCCTGAGTGCTGCAGTCTGATTGTTGCAATCTGGTATTTTTTAATATTCCCTTTGCTAAAGAGTGGAATGCAACAAATTATTGAATAACATATTTTTACACGATGTTCGCGTTGACTTGTAATGATCGACAAAAATTACTTTCTAGTCAGCTTAGTTGTGTTTTTAAGAAGCGAATAAGCAGCAGCCAGAAACTGTTAAAGCGTTAGCATTTGCCGATAAAGTTGCTCAACTATGTTCTTTAAGTTGGAAATAAGCCCAAAGCAATTTGTAGGCCCGATTATCAAATCTATATAAGCTTTCTTAAACGGGATGAGTTGCAAGCAAAATTTGATGAGCTGTGCTTTCTGAGTGGCTAACAAGCTCAGACAACAAGGTTCAATGGCGTTTTCTCCCAAGAGCCAAACTGGCAAATATTCGAAAAATGTGACACGAACGGCGAATATATCCGACAACAAGATAGCGGACGAAGCATAAGAGTACACTCAATGAAAACAAACTTCGGTGAGACATATCTTCCTTGGTGCATAGAGGACACAATTCATAGGACTGACTAACAAACTTATGAAAATCACATTAAAAGCGAAGAATTCCAAGTAGATTTGGTTGCGCTAAAGAAGCTTTTGATTGTTGTCACATACTTGAGTACAAATGTGTCGCGACTAGCAAGACGGTGTTGTCACGAGTTCGAATCTCAGCGTGAGCATATTTGCTCATAGCTATAGTGAGGGTTCAGTCAGCAAAGGTATAATACTTACCGATAGGATATACGTCCACTAAGTTACGGCCACTTCCTATGTCTTTCTCTCATTCCTCACCTATTCCTGATCAAATCTCGAGTAATTGGTGATATGAACAGAACAAAAATTCCTTTTCTTTAAAGAGTGAAGATCACACAGCCAGAAGCAATTAAAGTGACACGTTCCCGCTTGTCAATGTACCCACATTCAAATGCATTTTAGTGAGGATTACTAAAGGATTATTTTAACCCCTAGCAAACATTGAATAATAATTGGAAAAAAGTGTTTGTGGGGCGTCACAACAAAAGGGCATTCAATTCAGAATTTCGAAAATCAATTAAAATTTGATTTACTTACAAAAAATGCTCGAAGAGTATTTCCAAACAGAACTACATACATTAATCTTAAAATGCAACAATTAATTTCGAATATGCATCAAAAAGAAAGAAAAAAAAGAAGAAAACAAAAACAAATTTAAATCTAAATAAACTTGAAGTCTGAAAGGAAAAATTGTCCACACACATTTGTGTGTCTGGTTGCCTCCATTTGCTTATCTCTCTATTTACAATTCATTTTATGTTTATATCAAATTTGTATAAAAGTTTTCTTTTTTCTTCTCCATCGATTTGTAGAACACACCCGCTCTTCAAAAACCCGCACTAATCATTTTGTCGTTCTTTCATTTTTTTTCTTTTTATTATTATAATCTTTAGGAATAACAATAAATTTTGTATATATATGTATGTGGAAGTTTTTTTAATATATGAACTATGTGACACACAAACCAACTGAGACTATTATTGAATTCTTTTTTCGAGAAGAAAAAAATAGAAGAAACTTTTTAAAAACCTAACTGTCAAGAGACTCGCGAGACATTATTTTCTTTAACTGGACATGTGTTAGATTTCCCTCGTGTTAAACAATTGTAAACCTTATCGTTGTTGTTGTCTTCCTTACAATAGAATGAATAAATAAAGAGAATATTGTTGAACAAAGGGTTAAAGCATTCCAGATGGTATCTATGCAAACAAAATATTTTAAAGAATCAAAATCTAACATTTGGTATTCGGTATTTAATTAGAAAAAAATAAATAATACACAGGTCAACATGGGGCTACATGGGGTTATCCATGATCTCGAAAGAAAGATTTACAAAAATATGAAAATTTTCAATTACGGGTCTGTTAGTAGATCAAACTTATGTTTCACAGCCTATTAAGAAAATTCCATGAGCATTTCTCTGTTTTTCTTTCCCAATTTCCAAAGTTTTCTTGCTCATTATAACCATGGTTGTGTGCGCATTCCAAGCACAATTTTTGGAAATGAAACTGAAATGAATGCATTTTCTGTCAATCTGAGTCTTAGACAAATTTGAAATGCAAGGATGACAGGCGACTCCTTGAAAAACGACGACGGAAAAAGAAGAAGATAAAGTTCACTAAAAGTACATTCACGTTAGAAGGTCTCTCGCGCCCATTTTCCTGAATCGATTATACTTTGAATCGGGAAATTCAAAAAAACTGTTGTGTCAGTGCTTACATTTTTTATGTTCAAGAATTTTGGTCGACTTAACAAAATTTGAATTTTGATGTAATTGTTTGGCGAAAAAATATTGAGAAATATTTCTCACTAGACAGTATCTGGTGTTATATATTAAGTAACACTAAAAAGATTGCATTGTCCTGATACGTTTTTGAAAGGTGTCAATAGTCTACAATTTTCAGCACAGTGGTTCATCTATTGTTCATTTGAAGAAGAGCAATTTTCCTTTCGATATCTTTGTACTTCGTCCGTTGTTTCAAGAGTTCTAATCTAAAAATAAGTGAAATTTTTGATAAAAATTGATCATATTTTGGAAATTCCTATGCTGCCCACGCCGGGGAGAAAGTTGGGACGTTAAAGGCCAAGAAGTTTTTTTCAGTCTGCAACTCCAACGTGCACTTCGCGGTGGTCGACAAATTGCTAAGAATGTTGACGAAAAAAAAATTACAAAAAGTCGGAAAGTTATTAAATATTGGTCATAAAATAGTTTTAAATCATTTTGACAAAGCTGGAGAAAAACACACTCGATATTTGCATGCCACACACGTCGTCGATGAGAAATTTTTTGATTGAATTTTTATCAGCGGACCGCCACTTATACGTAACGATATCGAAAGAATTTTTTGCAAGTGATAAAAAATGGGTCAAATCCGAGAACCTAATTCGAAAAAGATCATAGGTAAAAAAAGGCGAAGAATCACAACCAACTTTGAGGCCAAAATTAGCATTTCTTAACAATATGCTTTGTGTACGATGGGAGTGAAGGGTGTCGTACATTATGCGATTTTGGAAATAATGAAAGTTCTTTCCTGCAGATTGGCATTGAAAGCGGAGCAAATCGTTTCAAGAACATGTCTACAATAAAAATTGGAAAAAAGCTCTGTTTTCATAAATAAAATTTGTTTTTTTCCACATTATACGCAAACTACAACAAAGACAGCGACAACATTTCCCTGCGCATTGTGTAGACGATTCTATAGTACCTGCATGAATAGGGGAACAATTGACCACGCCTACCCAGCGTTATAGACAATATTTTTTTAAGACGTTTGTAACATGCAGAAAGAAATCTATATGAACTGCTTATATTCTGGATCCGTTTTAAATTTGGGATCCACTTAGGCGCAACCGTTGACCAATTTGGCCCCTTATCAATTTCGGCGCGCAAGAACTTCCAATTTTAATTGGAATTGAAGCCGACATATTCACTTTCGCGACTGGAAGAATATTTACCACAAAGTTTATATGGGTGGGAAGAGGGACAAGTTTACAGGCGGACATACGGACAGACAGATGAAGAATAGGTTGATAAGCGGACAGACGGACATGCTTTGGTACGAATTTAGTATGCATCAAGAATATACACCTAATAAATGCAATGTAACATAAACTGAGAACGTCTCTGCTTTCTGGCTTTTTTTGCTGACTCCTCAAAAACGGTAACAGGCACACAATAGAAATTTCCGCTATTATTTTAGAAAAATTTTAAAAGTCCGCCACACCCACTCAATATTATCGAAGGATTTCCTTATATTCTTATTTTTTCGTCTTTTTTTTTTAAGTAAAGGTGATGGTAGATTCGTTCGCAGTCGAATACAAATTTTTTATTTGCCTTTCTATTAGGGAAATGCGGATAAAATTCTTTTAAATACTGACAATTAAAAAAAAAAAACCAATTAATTGTGAAAGCTTCAAAAGAAGGGAGAGAGTACCACTTTGAGAATTCATACCCATATCTTAATCTTCGCAAAATAGATGGATGAACACGTTCAGATTTTCCATGTACGTGAAACGCTTTTGCCAGCACTAACTAATTTATCGTTGCTATCATTTCTTCCTTTAACTAACCTTGACCAATTGCTTAAGCTCTTATGCACTGCTAATTTGGAAATAACTAAGACACTACGACTACGACAAACTACTAACTACAATATAATACAGAAAAGGGTAAAGAAAGCAAAAAAAAAAAAACAAAAACAAAAACTAAAAGTAAACAAACATAACGAAAACGAGGAAATGTTAAACTAATGTTGTGCTGAAAAACGGGGCAACTCCTTATAAAAAAAAATGCTTATCAAGTCTTGCATCAACATTAAGAACGACGGCTACTGTCTGAAAACTACATATGCACGCGCACACACACTTGCTTACACCACAAAACATACACATAACCAAACGCACGCACACACATCTAACGAAACATACAAGAAAACTTTTGTATTCTCTGCAAGCAGGCACAATATAATCATATAGACATCTCTGTGTAACGGTGGTCAAGCTAGCAACAAACCAACAAAAACAACAACAACAACAACAATGACAACATTAAAAAAAGACATCTACTGCTGTTGGCCAATGCCGTAAACGTGCGACAACGTTCTTGTTTTTTAACAAATAATAAAAAACATATAAAAAAATCTGTTAAAATAGTCGAAGGTAGACCAAGCCATATACCTACATATGTATATGCATTGGAACACAGCTACAAACATGGCTATAAAAACCAAAACTTTGCAATGCAGAAAAAAGACAACAAACAAGTAAGAAAATTAAATTCGGTCGGGGCCGAATTTTTTATACTCATCACCGTTATCCTAAAAAAGACAAAAGAAGTAGAATAACAACATTTTCATGTTCATGGAGTTGGCGCAGCTGATTTCGTCTATTTTCCAAACACAACTTTTTGTCGTTGAAGCATGTGGGCGTTGTGGGCGTGTCTTTTGAAAAGTTTAGACCATTTGCAAATTTGTAGGCGATATCTTTATTTTCGCTAAGGGGAAAATATTTATCACAAATATTACAAAGTTGCGCAAGCAGATAGACAGACAGACCAACAGGCGGACATTTTTAGCAGTATTTCAAATTTGAAAGGGGCCAAGAATTTGTTTACTTTATGGGATTTTTTGAAGCTTGTTTCTGCGCGTTATAAAGGTAATGAAAAACAATTAAATTTTGATACATTACAATATAGAGTAGGTGTGGTCAATTTTTTGCGTTTTTGTCCATTGTAAAGAGAGCTTTCAAATTTTTGTACATTTGTTTGTGCTGTAGTTCATGACTAATGAACAAAAATCTAATTTTTCATTCCCTTTCAAAAACAGAGGGGTTTCTAGTTTGCGTGGTGCTTTGGGCGTGTCCTTCGACCGATTTGGCTCATTTCCAATATAAACCTGCGTTCAAGAACTTCCAGTTTCTGCCGAATTTGAAGTCGATAGCTTCATTTTTGTTGCCAGGAGAATGTTTGCAACAGACATTGCGCAGACAAACAGATTGACATGCGTAAATCGACTTAGAATTTGATGTTGATCAAGAATATATACACTTTGTGGGGTCTCTGATGCTTCCTTCTGGGCGTTGCAAACGCTTTGACAAATAAATGTACCCCTCATCCTTCGGTGATGGGCATAAAAATGATTTACTAGCCACGACGTTTTATATGTTTTTTATATGAAAACTCTCTGTTTGCAACAATATAATATAGCAAGAACTGAGAAGAATAACATCGGACGCATACAAGGACAAAACCCACAACAACAAATGATGGCCATGTCGATATTGTACAATGATATAATATATATATATATATATATATATATATATATATATATATATATATGGGCATACAAAAACACACAAACATAGGATGCTATTACAAGCATACAAGCGCAACCGTAAACGCGAACGACTGAAATAGCAGACTTAAACAAACCAAATCAAGCCAAACCAGACGCGACACGACCGGAGACCATAACCGAATTCTTTTTATTTTTTGTTTTTTCTTTATATATATTTATACGTATATATACACACATATATATGGAGCAAAGAATACTTTATACTCTATATGTTTTATATATATTTATACGTATATATACACACATATATATGGAGCAAAGAATACTTTATACTCTATATGTATGGCTGTAAGTGTACGTTCAGAGCATAATGTTGCCAAATTGATGAAGTGTGCTTCTCGTATAATATAACAAACATTACTGCGTTGATATTTACGTATGCGTGTTTGTGTGCGCCTCGTAACCATAAATGGTATTTAACAGAATGTATTTATTATATAAATATATATAAAAAAGATTCTCTTTAAAGATTTAAATTAAAAATGAATTTTTTTTCAATTTTTTTTCTTTTTAATATTTTTTCTTTTTACATTCGCACTAGATAATGGTTATAAAATGCGCTTTAAGTGATTAGTTCGATACAAAAAGTTTACTTTAATATCAATTTAACAACAGGCACAAAAGTCCTGTTATCGCGCAAAAAAGTACGTAACAAAACATAAAAAAAATGAGAATTAATTGCTTTTTAATTGACATTTTTTATAATTACGCCCAACACTTGAAACCGCAGTAATTAATTTAATGAAATTGTTATCGCTCCGACTAACACAGGCCGGCTGGTCGTTCAATGAACGGAGCTTTTGCTTTTAATCCCTGATATCAAATTTCAATACAAATAATCGAACTGATGCTAAACTGTTAGTATTGACAGCTGTCAAAACAGAAAAGACCAGAAACAGAAACAGAACAATGCTCATAAAACAGATGTACATACATACATAAACACACACGCACACAAACAGGCAAATCATTGATAAAAAGTTATGCGGATAGTGTTGCGGATAGCGTATATAATAAAAGAGAAAAACAAAAAAAAGAATTGAATCTAACCAAAGCAAAAACAAAGACACATAAATTGCATTTGCTGAGCATTTTTGTTCGCAAAGCAAACCTGACTACCATACGCCACATCACCATCAACAGCATCATCAGCATCATGAGTATTATCATCATCATCATCATTATCATCATCATCATAATCGTCACCTTCATCGTCGTCATCAACACCGGCAATGTGTCGATTGCGCCCGAGGGAGGAGCGGCGGTTTTGTATTCAAGTGTCATGCCTTTCATGATTGCAATGAACGAATAATTGTGTTAAGCATTGTATTTTGGAATTTTTTTTTGCGTTTTAATCGTTGTTAGTATGGACCAAAAGGAGGAAAACAATGGTTTTTGCTTCACATCTACAGAGCGTTTTGAACCATGTGAAGTGAAAATAAAACCAAAATCTCTGTAGGCTTAGCTATGGACTAGGACGACAGTGAGCCTTAAAGTGACCCACGACTGTCCCAGCTAGCATTTGGAACTTACACCGCTGTTTGACAATCTTACTACTAACAGATGTGATATAACGTTTTCATCAGCACTCACATTACAGAACGTCTTACACTTTCTCTAATTAAAAAGGGAGTCCCGCACTTACGATTCGCTGTTTCAAAAGTTCACTTTTAGTGCACATTAAAGAAAATAAGCTTAATTTACCTTAGTGTTGGCTAAGTAGCGAAAAGAAACAAGAAACGTGTAGTTGGATGATAGTTCGTTAAACTAAAAAAGGCAGAGGTTATATTCGGTTTAGACCACAACAATTATGCGTTTACTGTTTCGTTCTCTTATTTCACAAATATGTTCCAAAACAAGCAAAAACGAAAACAACGCTTACTGCAATTATTCATATAACGACTTTTGCTAATAAGGCGTTATATGGAAAGTTGTCGGAAAGGTGGATCGACTCGAAGCATTTTCAAAGACGTTCAGCTCGTCGCTGCGCTCGATTTACTCAAAATACCTCAAAAATTACGACCTGTAGCTTGAACACAAGAGAACAAGATAGACCGACGGACAGACGAGCTTTGATCGTTTCAAAAATGATTCTCACTAAAATGTGGATATATCTTAAGTCTTTCAGGGCGTCGCATAGATCCTTACAAATATAATGTCCTCTGATACCACAAGTGGTATAAGTTAAAGAGAGAAAAAACGTAATTTGTTGAAAATATACAACACAAACATATAATTAACGCAACACTCTGCGTAGGAGTTATTATACTCTTGCATAATTGTTGCATATATGCCGTGCACATATTAGGTAAAGGGAAAACTACGTAAGATACTTGTGGCAAAGTTCATCTGGTGTTTTTTTTACATGCCGAATGAATTCCATTAAATCAAGTACGCGTCATTTTCATCTATAACATTTCGCCACTTTCCCGATGAAACCGGTATGACATCACTGCAGAGCTGTTGGTTATTCTAAGCGAAAACCCAAAACAAACGTATTTTGCGGGCCTTTTTCGAGGTCATTTTTTCATTAAAACAACTATGTAAAGAGGAAAATAAATGGTAGTTCAGTTAGGCAAAGTTCGGGCTAAGCGGTGATTGAATTAATATTTCTCAACCAGGATGTTTTCATTGCCATCAAGTCGACAAATCGTTACAATTCGTGTACTTCAGCAACGATTCGTAGATGAAAGTTTGGTGCATCAAGCTCTTCACTGTAAACTCATACGATGTCAATTTATCGAACTCCTTTTTATTTCTAGCCTCATGCCTTATGCAAATGATTCACAACTAGTTTCTAGTTGAGATAATTTATTGACAGAGAAAGATGTCAGCAATCGTTTGACCGACCAGGTTGGAGCAGCTTATGATGTACGCTTGCGTCCGTATGTTGAGCGTGAGACTTTTTGTACTGAAGTTTTAGATGTTTCTTTGAAACTTTATTTTTATGTTCTCTTTGCGGGATTTTGTGGAATCAACAACATTTCAAATCCGACGTGTGGTCTCGGTATGAATTTATAAGCACTTCTGAGTTGATTTCTGCCAACGTACCTTCCAAGAACAAAAAAAGAAGAACCAGAGAGATGGCCTGGTGAAGGGGAATGTGTGCATATACATCACGGCGTTCGTACCATAAAGTATTTCAGCATTTCCCTACAGAGAAAGTAATTAACAGCTTGCTTCGCTTTTCTTGCAGATAATTTTCTTAATTCAGTCAGATTGTCAAAAGAATTTTTTGGATAAGTACACTGCACTTCCCACTAGAATACTAAGAGAGTCTCTGGCCTGATTGGAGATGACGATGTTTCAGAGTGTAACGTGGTATGTATGGTTACTCCGAAGTCGTTGGAATATTAACTAACGAGATATTAGACAAACCTTGACGCTGGGTAGAGCGTAAGAAAGATGGCCGGTATCAGTTTTTCTTTCTGCGATCTCAATAGTGACAGGAGCACCTCTTGTTGGGGTTGCCCCAGTTCCTGAGAGGTGCCGGTAAGGGATAAGGGATAGGCCTATTATTCCAGGCACGTCCGTAAAACCACAGTTGGCGCATAATCCGTTAGTATTAACAATTTTTTCCTAAGAAATTGTTAAAAGATTCTGGCCGATATTTATACCTTATACTTCTTGTAGTACGAGGGCTTATTATTTTCCGCGTGTATGTATAATAGTGGAGAAGACCTGAGACTTCGATTCAAAATCACTTTCTAAATTGATCTAAGCTTGTGTGTCTCTTTGTCTATCTTGTGATCTTGTGTTCGATCTACCGCTCACAACTTCTGATATGTTTTGACAAAATTTGATACCCCGACGTGTTTTGATCTAACCATTTTGTCGACCACCTCCCATATAACGCTTTGTTTTGAGCAGTCATTACATGAACAACTTTATTAAACAAAGTTGTTTATGGCGTTTAATAGTGGGACGTGTTCTACTTAGATCAATAAATCAATCTATCGCATAGTTTTTAAGTGCTTTACGCCAATATTTTGAAGCTTAACTTACTTCGCTGTTTTAGTTATTGCAAATTTTTTGATCAGAGATATCAAACCTTCAACTCTGGAAATTTTGTTCATTGACATAATCCACGAATAAATAAATGAATCTTCAACTACTTGTTTTAGACCCGACTGACAAAGCGAAACACATCTTAAACGTATGAAATCTTTAACAGGTTGCTAATTAAATGACAAGAGTAATATATTTTTATTCTCCGGTGGTGGGTGAAAGCCAAAGAGAAAATAAAACTTTTTATAAGTTTTCTCAAACTTTGTTTCATTTAATTTACAAGAAAAAAAAAAAACTTCATAGCCCACCTATTTCGTAATAAAAACAAATGTAATTTTCTTGAGCTTATTTTTAAGGCTTTCTTTTTTGGCACTTATCAGATTAACAAGAAGTAGATTTAATACTCCGACCTTATCAGATTAACAAGAAGTAGATTTAATACTCCGACCTTAATAAGATTTCGCCTACATGTACAAATGGACACACACGCAAAGTAGCTGAGGGAATACGCACAAATTCAACAAACGAAATGGAAACTGAAAGCGACTTAAAATGCCACATGAAACAATTCAAATCCTTGGGGTACTTTCATAAGAAAGGCACACAAACACATAAAATACATATTTCATTCCTTGGATTTTTACTACTTTTAACCTAAAAGCGGAATTTCTGTCTCTGTTCTATATGTGCAACCACTACTACCGACACAATTGTATAATGCTTAAGTGTATTCTTATGCCTATCTATGATGATATCTACAATAATCCAATTACGTTTTCTGCGTGATATTCCTTTCTCCCGCCTCTTATTTGCAGGTACATCAGAAGGAAATAATCAAAGTTGAGGCCATAAAACAAAAAGGACGAAAAATGAATTTCGTTCTATAAAAACCATAGTGGGGCTACGACGGGGGAAATACGTTAGAAAGCCAGCAATGGGAGCACATGAATAAATAATGGGAGAAGGGAATAAATGCAAAGGGGACGGGAGGTATGCAATAAAAGCATTTTAGCCAACAAAAGTTTAGTTAATGGTATTTTCATGGTTTGGGGCTAATAACTGTTGGCGAAGCGTCCTTTAAAAATTTTGGTTAATTTCCTTAGTGAAAAGTGGGAAAGCAAAATTTTGTTTATCAGTTTCTTAGTGAAAAGCATCTGAATATGAGGAGAAGAAGGAGGAGGAGGGTACTAGCGAATTGCTGCAAAATATTAAATTTATTATATAATACACAAAAAAATTGAAAGGATGATTACTTAACCCACGGCTCGCTGTAATTATGTCAGCAATAATTACAGCTTCGTTAAGCTCGAAGTCGATGTTCAAAGCAAATCAATTAAGAACGATTTTCCCCAATAGCGTAATTTTGCCTTGCTAATGGGCTTGCCAGTAAATTATTAAGGACTTTCCTTTTTTAAAAGTCCCTATTCTGATATATAAAATTCAGTTCGGTTTTGGATTTGGAGGGCCGCGTCCACATCTTAGTTATACTCTAATTATGAGATGGATACAGGATTACCTAAGCCTACTCCGGAGAGCGTTTGGGCAAAAATGGTATCGACAAGAAATATGATGGTCTATATATGTAAATTAGAAACCAATACGTCCGATGTCAAAGTCTGTCCGGGAAAAGAGAAAAGCGGGTCTTTTCTACAAAAAAAAGAGAAAACCCGTATTGCTTTGTGACCAATACTCAGAAGTTTAGCTAAACTTGCTTCTCCTGATACGAACTCGAACAACAGGCCGCTTTGTTTAAGGACTGTCGTCTCCCCAAGGCCCATTGCTATTTGCTACTATAGCTAACTGTTAGTACAAGCAAGTCCACTTTATATATAACACAGTTTATGACCATAAACCTACCTAACCTAAGCGTGTACCATACTTAAGTTAATTTAATCTATGCTTAATCCTAGATGTTGAAGCAAATATGATAAACAGTTTTTGACTCTTGCCGCTGCAAACGTATTTATGCTTAGACTTTATTTTATGTCATAAAGAAATGTTTTAACATTTTTTTAAAACATTATTTGCATATTAAGGAATTTTTTGAAAAATTTAAATGTACGAAAATAATTTAAAAAAGTATTAGAAATATGTTATGAAATGCGTTTTGTCATTGCATATAAGAATTTACTCTTGTCCGGTTTTGCAAGTAATGCCTTTCTATGTACAAAGTTTTGGTTGAAAGCTAAGAAACAGTTAATCATATATTTTTTTGATCGAAAATTCCTTTTGATTCTCGACATTACTTGGTTTCCGTAAAGGAATAAATAATGAATTTATGCGGTGTTGATTTGTTTGCGATTATTATACGAACTGATACGCGAAACGACCAAAAAAGTTGTAAACAACAACTATTTACTTAACAGTGCATAGGCGATCAACTGGTTTTTGATGATGATAGTCTACTAAGGCATCCATAAACGAGCACACAAATACACAGAATAACACACATGCACATGTTATTTACGCAAGTTTCCAAATTAAGTAAGAAAAAAGATGTTGAGCGCGTGTTTACCTTACGAAACTTATAAGGGGGACATGATTAGAACACTTGTGTAATAAATCAGAAAGAATTGCAAGAATGCTACCAGTTTTTCTTTTTTTCTTTATGTATATTTTTAGCAATTAAGGGGATGTTCATATACTTTAAAGCCACGAAATTGATGATGTGCTAAATAACAAAAAAATTTTGTTTATGCTATGCAAAGAAAAGTTTATTACATAAAATTTGTTATTATTTGTTGACTTCACTTTTTTTCTTGTGATAAAAACGTTTAAGAACATTGTAGTGTGTTACCAGTCAATAAATTCTCTCCTTGACTTCATGCGTTTGTATGCTTGACTTCAACTCTTGAACTATCATCCATTTAACACTTATCACTCACTTACATGTTTGTCTTTGCCATCAAACTACACGTATATAGTGATTGGTGACGGCTTGTAAAGTTCATCATACAGCCATGCATATTGTGCCTGCCTCTTGCACATTGGCCTTTATATTATATGCAATTATTATTAAAAGCAAGCATCACAATCTCTCTCTGTTTGCCTCTCTGCCCCTATATACATGTATATATGTATATATATCTATCTTACTATCTTGATATACTGTGAAGTACTTAACTATAAAATTTATGCCTTGAAAATAGTTAACTATAATAATAACAACAACAAAGTCAACAACAACAACAACAACAACAACAACAGCAACAGCGGTTTTAACTATAACAGCAGGATATCAAGACAGCAGGATAGCAGAAGAATAGAAAGATGAAAGCAAAAAAAAAAAAAAAAAGAAGAAAAAGAAAAAACCGTAACTTGAAGGAAAATGCTACATAAAAAACTCATAAACTTTATGCTTAAGGCTTTTTCTTGTCTCTCTCTCTCTCTCTCTCTCTCTCTCACACTCTCGCTCTTTCTCTCTCTCTATCTCTCTTGCCCTCTGTTCTTCCCTCTGTTGAACTTCCAAACTCGTAGTGCTTGGTATTGTTCGTTATTGTTGATGTTGACAAGCAGTATAGCGGTGAAGGTTTCGGTTTTGTTATTGTGTTAAATTGTTCTATATATCTATAGTTGGTGAGCCAATATAAACTGTAACATATACGCGCATACATTCGATTCAGTAAAAAGTAACATGCAAGTGTCAGCCAAACACAATGTCTGGTAACACTTGCAAAAATGCTGACATTAAGAGCACCTACCCCACTGAGTTGACAGTGCTTGTGCACCGCTTTGCCTGCACTTACAACTCAAGGATAAAATGCAAATAAAATGATGATACTTCAGATTTAAAAACGGGAAAAAAAACAGAAAAGAAATCAAGAGCAAAATCTGCGCTTAAACCGAATCTTATTTACCCGACGACTATATGTAAACTCTACAAGAATATAAACAGTGAGCAGAGAAATTCATTACGAGTGACTTTGACTTACGTGAAAACTTGGAAAGTTCGATCATTTTTAAGCGACGGGCAAGAGGTTATGGACGGTAAGTTCCAAATGAAATTTACTAAACCTAGCAAAGCCAACGACAAGGGCCATCTGCACTGAGTAAATAAAGTGAAAAAAAATTGTTAAAAGGGGGAGGATCTGCTTACGTCCATTTCAGTAATGCAGTTTTCACTACAGTATGAAATAACAGTAACTTGCAAGTTTCATTGCTTAAGAGTTAAGGCGAGAAAGATTGTGAGAGCAAAAATTTTGACTGGACTCATAGACAGACGTAACTCAAATTATCGCTTCTGTGTTAGCATGTCTATTCTTTAAAGCAGCTGTCTACATTCAAGCATATTTAGGCGTGACGAAGAGGTTAAGAAAATGATTAAATTCTTAATACTTAGGGGTTTTGCGTATAAAAATTGAACTCAAACTCACTTTCAGCTTTTTTTTCCTTTTTGACAAAAAAGTCCTGAAAAAAAACGAAATGTAAACAACGCTATTATATGCATGTGTATGCAGTTTATGTTCTTTCATATTTGTTATTGCAATTATTGCTGTTGCTATTTGTTATAGTTTCAGTTTAACAGAGTGACGATGATGATGACGATGATGATGATTATGATGATGATGTCGTGAGTATGATGACATAGTGACGAAACGGTGGTGATGGTTGAGATGATGTTTATGACGAGTGCAACGTTATGGTTTTAGTTTGAACAGAGCAATAACCGCGCGTATACACATCTCCTATACACATACACATAGCGTACGCATATCTACACATACATATGTATTACTATACATGTGTGCATAAGTAATATTACAACAGTATGCATGCATACATGAACGTGTGTATGCGATACTTATAACTTGTGTTTATTACAATTCTAACGAGACCTACTGCTGTTAAGTTAAATAATCGATGGTGTTGCGTTGATAGTTTACCATATAAGCACACGAAAGCTTATATAAATAACGTGTATTTATTCACGTTCATACATATTTACGTATTGTTGCTAGGTGTAACAGTAAACAAGAGGGATTATTTCCAATAGTTATCATTGCAAGCACGTCCACACGAGCCAGCTCGTTTTGTTTTCGTGTTTCACAACTTTGTGCGTTTTCGTTTCTTTTTACACCTTCTGGTACAAAGTTGTCGGAATTCGCCCATCGTACGATTATTCATATAACTACTTTTCACAATAAGGCATTATATGGGAAGTAGTTGGAAAAGTCCGTATCCTATCAAAAGGTAATGACTTTCATGATGGACGGACGCATGTGCTTGGTTCTGAAAGTAAAAAAGGTATAAAATAAATAAACAAAAAACCAAAACGGAGAATTATCGCAACAGAATCTATTTAGAAAGAAAATAATGCGTTGCTTTTGATTTATATAAACAAGTATTTGAACTTTAGCTCGATCAAAAACTGAATAGGATGAGCTAGGATGTGAAATGTGGGATATAATAAAGTAAACGCGATTTACCTCTCAAGTATTGAAAAAGGGACCCGATTATTTAGCCTAAGAAGTGGAAAGCCACTTAAGTTTTTACAAGCGGACCACACACCTATGCCGCACAAAAGAATAAGAGGCGAACAGTTTATTTTAAGAAAAATAACAGTTTTTGAAGAGCGAAGTTTCCAAGACGATGAGAGCTAGTTTAGAAAAGCTTTTCCTTGTGCTCGTGAGGTTTTTCTATTGAAATGATAAGTCAATCAGGGCAGCATCTCTGTCCGTTCAGTAGAGCAGGGGAGAGAGAGACAGGGAGGTAGCTAGGTAGACAGATGAATAGGTAGACAGATAGACAGATAGATAGCGAGAGAGATAGAAGCAATTGATAGGACAATTTCCACAAGTTACCTAAATGACGTTGAAGGTGTTACATAGTGAGTCATTGCGTTTTCTTGTTAAGATTTGCTTTGATTTTGACATCGCGACTATTATCAGTCACACCCAAGAATGTATGTACATACTTATACGCCTAGTTCTAAAATACTTTGCGAGTGCTTTGTTTTCTATCTAAATAGCACAGCTTTATTATTAAATACTTTACAGATTTCGTTTTTCATAATTCCTGCGGTTCACAGTTGACGATTAACGTAAAAAAGAATTTTTTCAAAATTATGTTTTCCACGAAATAGTTACGTGATGCAGCTCACGAAGTCTTTCATTCTTGGTAGAAATTAAATATTAATGGAAGTGTTTATAGAAATAAAGATTAAAGATTAAGAAATTTTGACTAAATATCCGCTCCAACCACTCAAATAATTAAAACATCTTCGCACGTTATAGGCGGAGAAAACTCGACTATTAAAAGATCCCTAATAAATTTACTCACCTATTTTGGTTATAAATGCAAAAATAGGTGAAGAAAACAGACATTTATGGTGCAAATTTAGCGATGTAAGTTTTGAGCCCATGTAACAGTTGTAGATCAGCTTCCATCAAAAAATATTAAAAATGAAAGTAGTAGAAGGGGCTTCGAAAAATTGTTCCGCATTGACTTATCATGCCAAAATATAATTTTTGGTTAATTTTTCTCCCGATATATAATATAGTACTAACAAACTACTAGTAAACTATGTACATAATACATATATATATATATAGTACTAAAAATGAAAGAATGTCTGCAACTGTTTCCTTGGCGTCCCAAGTATAAATTGTTAGGCAGTTGTTAGGTAAAAATGGGTAGCTAACAATGAACAAATGGGTAGCTAACTTGAACAAAATATTTCTGATCAGCTTTATGATCAGTAAATGTGTATATATATACAAAAATCCCGGTTTCATATTTACTTATCTGATAAGTTGCGGTCTCACTCAAATATTATCTCTTTCTCGTTTCCATTGAAAGCATATTAAGCGGCTTTGTGTTCCTCCTTTTAGTCTATTTCGGTTTACATTCAAGAATACGTTAGCAAATAAATTAAGTTAATTTTCCGTAATTTACTTAACAACATTTTCGAAGCGTTTTCACATTTACTTTATTGTTTATATGCATATATAAGCTCGAAAGATTCGTGTTTAATTAATTGAAATGAAGTTTCTTTTCCTATTTTCATCACTTAAATTCTTATATTTATGGCGGTCATTAAATCGACTGTTTGTCTGTTTTTCGTTTTTCGTTTTTCTTATTACAACGCTCTAGTTTAACCACTCCATTTACTTTGGATTACCATTTAATGCCCGCGTGTATCTAGCGTTCGCATATATAGATGCCAAAAGGGGAACAAAAAAAAAAAAAAGTTGCTCAACAAAAATCATCATCATTGTAAAAAATGCAGAAATTTTCTTTTGCTTCTTATTCTTCACTGGGCTGCACAGTTTTATATGACTTTATTTAGTTAGCTACGAAAATAACGAGACTAACTAGAAGAGTAAAATATCATTATTATCACATACAAAATGATATAAAATACGTTTCTGGCTAACAGAAGTTAATGATAATGATACACATTGCTACTGGCTGGTGTAAATGTATGAAGATAGCTGGCAGGCTGGCAGGCTGGCAAGTTGTGGTGGTTTTGCTGTTTGGTTTCGTTGAATGGTTGACTATGAGTAGTTTGCTACCGTAATGTGTTAGTTTGCATCTCTGTTAATGTGCTTATCGCAAAAACTTTAGATGCATCATCGTGAGACCGAAAAAAAAAAACGAAAAAATAGAAAAAAAGATGAGAAGAACAGGAACGGTCGCAATAATAATAATAATAATAATAATAATATAAAAATCTACTCTGATGAAAACCGATTTCACACATCATATAGATATATATATATGAATACTAGCACACACCCGTGAAACCCATAAAAGTGTAACTAATTTTGTATGAGTGCATATATCTTGCAGGGTTTCTTTCCTATAAGGCAAAGTACTCAGTTAAGAGAAGAGTTTATCTTGATATTACTACTGTGCACATATGTAGCTATATATATACATATATGTATATTATGTATGTAATGTTCATGAAATTTTTCTGCTTTCCTCTTCCACGGTATAAAATCCATTAAAGGGATTTTGTAGCCTTTTTTTTATTTTTTGCCTTCTTTCTTAGGATACCCAAGGGAATGTATTTGCGGCCGTAAGCGTATGTTTGTATGTGTGAACGCTTTTCCATTCGGTTCTCCGTTGTAACGGAGAAAAATATGGAAAATTGTATTAAAATACTAGAAAATGTTCTTTACTTCCGTCTTAAGTATATGCAACGGCGAAAGTACACACATACGCGTGCACAGATTCTCTTTCGAAAAATTTTTATATGTTAAAACATCCTCCTAGAAATTTAGTGGAAGTAAAAATATCAAACAAAAGATGAGTTAAGTCTTGGCGACTTTTTGACTGCGGGCCTTAATTTGAAACATAATGAGCGTCCGTTTAAAAAGCATCACATACCTTGACAAATGGAAAGAGGAAGGAAAAAGGAGAATGGGGAAAGCATAGTTATAGTTCCTAAAATAAATATTTTCTTTTTGGCTACACAACGACTTTACTCATATGTAAACCTATAGAGTCCCTTGGTTGCTCTCTTCAAAATTTTCTAACTTTCAGGAAGACTGTGGAATGGTAGGGCATTCTGTTGATAATATCCACAAGAAACCTTAAAAGAAAACATGTCTCCTTTAAATGTTCTAGGTTCTGAACAACATCTATATTTGCGTGTCTGTGTGATCGTCCATATTGGTTTGTCGAAATTTAAAATAAAGTAAATGTAAAAAATTTAGTTTGAAACGACTCAACTTGCTTCTGCAATCAACGCCTTTACGTAGAAAAAGTGAATTATGTTTAATGAAAATTGAAAATTCGAGAATATCGTGTTGCTGGTCTTAGTCAATTTTATATGCCCGAGGAATATATACCTTCTCTGTCCACTCGGCATTCCCTCATCCTGATGGTTTGCCTCTACATCTTTCTGGTATCAGTTCACTCGTCCGTCTGTCTCTCTTCGACCGTTAGCAAGTTTGCCGAATGGCTATCGTTAATGTCTTCAAAAGATTTTCCACAACTTTTCTTAACAACTATGTCGGTTAATTCTTCAGTTATTGTACATCCAAGACTTTCTTGAATATTCTTTTACGTATTTTGTTTGCGTACCTTCGAAAAAATTTTTTTAAAATAATTTGGAAAATTCTTTAAGAAAAAAACTTTTTTATTCAAAAACGGGTTGTTAAATAAATTTGGTAGCAATAGGGGCCCGAACACCAAAGAGCGCCCCGTATGTCAATTTGCTTGATTACACAAAACCCCTGCATGTAAATATTCTTTACTTGACTCTAAGGTTATATTTTCCATAACATTTTAATAAAGAGAAAAGTTCTTCGTCTCATTCAGCGCCTACACTTCTGCTGCTTCTACGTTATTACTACTTCATGTGCGTTTACTGTATTTGCATAAAGGCGTGAGGGAGAGAAAGAGAGCCACGCTTACAATACAGTCGGTGGATATAAATTTACATATAATATGAAAGTTTTGCTTACACAATTTTATGCGGCATTGTTGTTGCTTTTGTTGTAAACATTTGAAGAAAGAAAGTATTTGTGCAAAATGTAGAAAAATTTTGAAGTTTAAATTTTCTAACATTAAATAAATTCTTGTACTAATATATTTGAACGCATGCTTCAGTCATGGAATCAAGTCTTAAATTCAAAACAAAGATATTTAAATTAATTTTATGTTATTTCGACAACTAAATAAGTGAACTCGTAGTTTTGGTATTCAGTCTTCTTTTCGTAAATACAAATTTTTTGAAATATTTAATGAGCAAAATGAGAAAATTTTTAACATTTTAAAAAGTAGTGTATTACTGTTTGTTAGTTGCCAGCACCGTGCGCAGGTCCTGGTAATGCAATGTCTTATCCAATTATGGCTTAAAATTTGTATGTGGATACCCCTTAAGGAACATATGGTTTTACAGCTGATTTTATGGTTTGGTCAGAACGCTTGCAACGTTCTGAAGGACGTTTCGGGAATATTATAAAGCACATGTTTCGACAAATTTGAAGCCGATGCAGTAATTGCTCTTTGCAGATGTGACAGCCGTGAATAAATCAATTTAGAAATTGGTATTGAGCGGGAATTACCAAAAGCCGGTACTGATCGAAATGATCAACTTTTGTGTCGCTCTGGGCGTGTCTGTCTTGTCCGTTCGCCTACATGTTTCTCAGGGGAAAGCATACCCTTAGTTACGAAAAGGAAGATATCGACTTTAAATATGCAAAAACATTTGTAGTGCTTGAACGTAAGTTGGCTGTGACGATTGTCCAAATCCGTCAAGAGCTTCGTTCACAGTACGTCAAGTGAAAAATTGAATTAAAGTTGCAACAGAAACAGAAAAAAAAGAAGAAAATACAGAATTAATTTTTATTTCCAAAATTTGTTATAAATTTCATTAAATTTATATCCTTAAGTTTTAATACCCTCTGTTCGATGTAAGCATTAAATATGCAACGTCTTTAACTGTAACATCGAGCGAAGTCACCCCTATTCAATATATAGGCTTTAGCAAACCTACCTTTATAAGAAAATACGTTAACAGTTGTAGAAATACATATACGAGTGTGTATATACATATACTATATGGGACTCACACCCTATAATAGATCTTAATGATGTGTCAGGAAAAAATCCATTTTTTGAGTTAAGCTTCAACACCATAACAACCGCCATGAAAAGAGAACAGCATTTTCTAACGTATACCATACTTTGCAATGGGTGGATAGATGGATGGATGGATGAATGAATGGATGGATAGATGGGAGGAGAGAGAGAAGAAACAGAAATTACAAAAGCATTCAAGAATAATTAGAAAATCTCTATGTCCATGTTTCTGTACGCATAGATAGAAAAACATGAGGGTAGAAATAGGTAGATAGGAAGTTAGGATATACAAAAAAGAAACCAACAACAATAATCATTTCGACAGCATTCTTAGTTTGTGGGTATTCGTTTGATAACGTTTTTCTCGTTTGTGAAGCACACACAATAAGTTCATGTAGACGGCATTTCATTCTTATTATTCGGGGGAAAGAAGATTTGAAAAGTTTCACAATCAAACCGCTGATGATGAGGAGGTTTTATTTTCTGTCGAGATTATTATCACTGAAAAGTTGTTCAAACCGCAAAACCTTAACGTTAGATACTTGCCATCCCTTAAGACAGATGGAAAGAGAGAGAGAGAGAGAGAGAGAGAGAGAGAGAGAGAGAGAGAGAGAGAGTTAAGTATTACGGTCAGAAGCACATGAAGACTTTGCTCTAATTTTATTTCTTTACAACGGGATTTCATGTCATTCCATCGAAAAATGCAAACGTAAAGCGAGCAAATGACTGATTGCGGTGGACCTCAATGAGAATCAAAGAGCACAGCAGGCATTTCCAACAATCTGCAACACCATTCGTTCATAGTTGACCAAAAAAATTCTTCTGTATTCATTAGCAACTGCAACTGACATATTGTAAATCATATTTTATTGATTACCCATAAGTATATGCATGTAAAGGCGAATAAAATTTTGCAAATTTTATTCACTAATCTTTTACCGCAACCAAAATAAATTTAGAAGCACAAGCACGATAGACAAGGTTTATTGAACCGATTATCTGATTCGAATTTGTGCAAGCAAGCAAGTAAGAGGAAATTAAAATAAATAACAAACGAAAAAACAACTAAGAAAATTATATTCGTTTGTGACCGAATATTTTCCACCATCCTTTCGCTAAAAAAAGACTCAGAAAGCCATTATTGTAGGATACACGGGGAAATTTTGATTGCATATTTACAGAGAGCTTAAGCGAGAGAGTAAGAAAACTCAGAAAATAGACGTACGCTCAGTTCATGTTGCACTGTCGACATATCCTTGGACCGTTGTGGATGATTCTTAAAACCAATCAACATATGAGAAATACCACCTCTTTTGCCAAATATGAAGCCAATAGAATTGTTATTACATCCAGAAGATTGCTTACCTCACACATTACAACGACGGACAGACAGACACGTTTGAATCGATTCAGAATTTGATGCTGATCAAGAATACGTTTACTTCTGATGATGCTTTTTGGATGTTGCAATCGCTTTCACAAACTGGATATACCCATATTCTTTAGTGGGCGGTATAAAATGTATATAAGTTTGAAGGCGAATTCTTAATATCGGTCATTTCGATATGAAAATCTCATCGTTTTATTGTTGTTGTTAATTTTGAGTTTGTGTGTACACAAAAAGTTACATTAACTTTTTTTTTATATGAAGATGCGCTCTGATTATAAGTAAACAATTCTCTCTATTTTCTATTTATTATTTTTACTTTCAAAACAGGTAAGACATTATGGAGGTAGCCGTGGGCAGATCATGCCTAATGGGGCTTAAAATAAGGCTATAATTGCCGAGTTTCATTTCTTGAGTTCATATACAGAGCGTGCTCTTACAACTCATGGGCGGATGGACCCACGGACCAAAAAGTAGATCTTCGATCTTATCCCTTAGGTCTTTTCAGAGAAGTTGACCATATTTAATTTAAGAAACGCATTCAAGGTTTTCCATCTGTCTCGATTATCATTTATTTGCTCTTTCAAAGGTGCAAAGTGAATCGTAAGTTAAACATTACATCTTATACTATTGGTTTAATTTCTCTCATATTCAAAAACACACACGTACGTCTATAAAACTAAACACAAGCGATTATAGCAAAAATGAAAAGGTAAAAAAATATTTATGTTAACAATCTACGATCAGCAGCAAATTAATGGATCAGATTTGCAAATTATTTAAAGTACGGTATTTATTAGAGACTTACAAGCAGCCTATGCAGATATAAAACGAATCGGCAGACTTAAAATATTCAAAATATTATGAGGCAATCGAAAAGTATTGCGAATAATACTATGAGTGGTCTAATGGGTAAAGATCGCGACTATCAAGTCTGTGTTTCAAACCTCAAGTGCGGTAGAATTTACTTTGGCCGTAACCATGGTGGCCGCTCAGTCAGTATACTATACTTGGTGGTAGCAACAGCAAATACATAATCGATAAAGGTACAACACTTACCGATTAGGCACACACACACAAGGCGACGGCCATTCTTCATTTCTTTCTAACCGTCACCCTCTTATATACGGATAGAAAATTATTTTTCAATGTATTTAACTTTCAACTGTTGAAAAGTGTTTTAACTAAGTTTCTATTACGATTTACATTTACATTATTCAATGGCTAAAAAAGCTTTTTCATTTAGTGTCATTAATACTTATTATTAGAGAAATTTATTTTAAATATATATACAGTTAGAAGTTGACCAAGTGCTTTGACTTTAAAATTTAAAGAAATTCAAAATATTTTGTTGATCGTTTTGAGTTACAAGACGTTGATGTATTAAGTGCTTGCATGAATTCTGATAATTTTTTCACTGCAAAAAGGCATTTATCGAGAAAAGTTGGTAGAATTAATCAAAATTTCTTCATTCTACAACTTTTTCTCATCTTTATGGCAACATGGCAATACATGGCAATCGTCCAAGGGACGACATTGGTTTGGCAACGATCATAGCTCCATTTCCGCACTTCTTCAGCATTTCGAAACGATCCAGCCAAGCCATGCTGCATTGATCTGAACAAGTGATAATCAGAAGGCGCTATATCCGGCAGACCTTTCCATTCGAACTGCAAGAGCGCTTCCTTCACAACTCTTGTAACGTGTGGCCGAGCGTTGTCATGCAAGAGGATAGCTTTGCGTGTGTTTTTAAAATCAAACAACAAAGGTAATGAATGTCGAAAATGCAATGCGACCTATGTAGAGAAAGAGCAAATAATTGAATTTAACAGTTGCGCATTACTTTGTCGGTTTCATCAGTAGATGTCACTGATCAAAATACAGGCATACGTCTATTATTTAAGGCTTTCTTATACAAACAATTTTGTTACTGCATAGGTGTCTGTAAAGAATACGATTGTAAGCGAACGCGATTGCAAGCTCATTCCGTGTTTCAAAAAATAAAAGTATTCATAAACACCACGAGATTCTAAACCGAAGACCGGGTCGTTCAATTCATTTGTCTTAAATTACGAAAATTGAGACAGAAAACTAAAGCTTTGTTGGTGAATTTTTTACAGATATAGACCCCCTGGGAAACGGTCAAAAGCTAAGATAAGAAAAAAGCTTTGCTTACACTTTGCGATAACGGCTCCAAGATAAAATTGGGTTTCATGCGTCTACCAATAGGCCTGCAAGAGTGGGAAAAGTTTAGCTTGATTACTTATTGAACGCAACTCAATAACTGAAAAATCTGTCGTATTAGTTACGGCCTATTTTTTGGACTGTCGCAAAGATCTTCGATTATTCCAGAATTCTTTGTGGTATGCATTTTTTCCTTACTCTTTTATCTTATAATTTTGTTTTTATACCCAACACCACTTGTGATATAAGGTTTATTAAGTTTGTACAAAAATCAGAAGGCATTCAGATAGACCTACCGTTTATTATACCGATCGATCAAAATCGTTCTTTGAATTAATGAAAGCTGCCTTTCCATGTTGAGATATTTTGAGTAAACTTGGTACATCGACGTGTTGTCACCCATTGAAAATAGTCCGGATCGGAACACTTTTTCGACCACCTCCCATATAACGACTTATTTTGAGAGATTTTTATGAGATATCGCCCACGGCAGACTGTAACATTTTTACTTGCTTTCCTCTTTTTTACAAGATTTACGCTAGTGTCCGAGGATACATTAGGTAGAGCATATTGCGCCTGATAATAGATTATAGGAAATAACAAGCGTCAATTTATCCAACTAATCAAAGTATATAAATTTTGACTTGCTCATCAGTCCTCATTATTTGTAGAGCTTTACATTACTTTGATCTTATTATTGATTTACTGTAATTTAGCCTAATATCTTTTTGCTCGGATTTAGCCGTCACATCATCATTACAGTACAGGTAACGTAGCAAGATGTAACTCTGTAATCGAACACCTTTTCTTTCTGATGAGAGTATTCAGATTTTACTTTGCAAGTTAATTAAAGCAATTATTTGGAAATAATGTTGAGATTTCTCTCAGCATGTGCGAATATAGAGCACACTAGCCGGTTATTAGCCTTGAGCAATTGTCACCGTTGATTTGTTTGATATTAGTCTCTAGCTTATATCAATTAAAAATTGTGGGCATTCAATTAATCAAAATTCATCTAATAGAAAAAAAAAAACACAGTTCTCTACATGTATAGTTTGCGGTTTGCATGCCATTCGCTCATTTGTCTTGTTTGTAAGAAACAACGTTCGTAACTCAAACAAGAATATTAAGTGACAGAGTAAATAACAAGTTTTTGTTTCTTTATTAAATCAAAGTAACAAATAAACAGAAACAGAAAGACAGGGAAAGCCTCTCAATTGTATACAAACACATCTACGTGTAAATGTTCGTAGAAACGTAAACGTATACGTATGTCAAAATGGCTTCATAAGCCGCTGTATCTTGTTTTTGCTAAAACAGTAGTTTAGCTAAATGAATTTCTCGTGTGCATTCGAATTATTGCTCCGCAGAAAGGAGAAACGAAAAGGAAAGAAACGGAAAAACGATCAACAAGCCGCAACGAAACTTCTCCATGTGTATGTTAATTGATTTTTCCTTACTTTTTATCAGAGACTCTGACATATGTTGTGGTATACAAGACACAAACATAGGCGAAATAAATTGCATGTGCACTGTGCTACTTACTCTTTTTTAGTAAAACTGCAGTCGGCAATGCGGTGTACTATGTTCGAGCACTTATAAATCTCAAGAGCTCCATCAAAATGCGAGCCAATCTCAGAAATGTCATGTTGCTTAACGCCTCTAATCTGTTATTTGACATTTTTAAGTGAATTTTTTTGTTACGCTCTTGGTGAGCAACTTTTCGCCAACAAATTCATGTCTGAACACTATTGTGGAAACTTTCAATTTGTCGGTGATGGCAACAATTAGCGATGCCACTCGTTTCTGTGTTGTGCATGACTATTTTGTAAATAAATCACCGAAAACCGGGTTTAATATGTGCATTGAACAGTAATCGTATCGTAGCCAACGAAATTTGATACGCACTTTGGTGCACAAACTGATCCAAATGAATTTATAACGAATTTATTGCTAATTTGCGATAATATTGAAACACAATTGACGCTAATGAAATTATTTGAGCGAACCGACGATAATAACTCATTGTTGGAGCTTTATTAGCTAACCTCGTTAAACGAAATAATTAGTTGAATTATTGGTCCGGCTCGTGATGCGTTAAGTTTTTCTTTAATTATATGTAAGCATACTTCAATCTCTGCATCATTTCAAATGAAATTCATTTTTTATGCTCGCCAACGAAGGAAATGCTGTTTGCGATAGTTATAGGCGGAGTTGTGCGCGTCTATTACGGCTTGTTCGATCCACTTATTTATCTATCCGTTCGTATGTCCATGCCATTCTCATGTTATTCGTCTCTTTCCCGTTTGCCTTTGCGCTGGTCAATCCGTTCCTCCACTTGCTAGTCCATTTATTCCTCAACTCGCGTAGTCGCTTATGTCACCTATCAACTTCACATCGATTCATCAGCGCATCTCCTCTTCATTTTTCTATCGATCCATTTCTTACTTCGCCTTTCCTTTCGTTTGGGTGAAGTGAGTCATTTCAGAGAGCTAACACACAATTAATTTACATCTCGACAATACAATGTTCTTATTATTGCAAGAACACAACAGAAAATTTAGGTAAAAGTTGAATGTTAAATTCATGTAAAACTTGTCGAGAATCCCGTATTTCCTAAAAGTGCCAAGTAGCAGTTCTCAAATTACGTGAGCTATTAATGGAATAGCTAAATTTCCTGGGCGATTACTATTACTAACGGTTTTAATACATACTATGAAAGATATTCAAAATTCATGAGGACTGACTGAGCAAATATATGCAAATGAATTTCTTTCTTCTTCCTTCCTTCAGGACGCTTCTTCGGTTATCTGAGCTTTCCATTTGTCCATCTATCTCTTCTTCATTCACGGATCGCCAGTCCCTTCTTCCGTAAGTTTTTCTCTAACTCGTTTGGTCCGGCTACGAGCTTTTTATTTTATCCATAGTTAGATATCTTCGTCAAAGCCTCCCACGTCCTTTTATCAGTCCAATATTTGTTACCTTTCCTTAAATATTCAGCATCAATAGACTAAACATCACGATCGCCAGCGTAATCTTCTTAGATACTCGAAAAAGCGAAAGTTGAAAAGCTTTTGCATCTATCGTAATATTTGGTACCAGAGACACACCTTAAAACGAATCTAACTTTCTTCCTTGTTCTCTTTACGAAATTGTTTTAACTGACGACCGTATTAATTGCTTACAATTTAATCGAAATCGTTAATTCGGTAAGTTACAGGTCACTTGAAGCCATTTCAAGCTGAGACAAAAAATTTCCTTTAATCAGGCATTTTTGCCTTTTTATATGCATCTAGTAAGCAATTAACACAGCCCAGCCTAGAAACCTAAATTTCATTCTTTCAATAATGTCGTTCATTGTTAACAAATGAACTATGTATAGCATTAACAGAGTCGACAGCAGCAACAACAACAACAACAATAAAAAATGAATGCAGCAATGAAAATAACAACGAGAAGAACTGCAATAATAATCTGCAAAGGATTCACCTGTTTTGTCAGCTAACAAGGTGACCCACTTTTCATATAAACATTAAACAACACATACTAGCAATGTATGCAATACATGTACGTAACGAACATGACATTAACAAAATGTCAGTTTTTGTTAATTTCTTTTTTTTATTTCTCTTTTTACATCATGCGTTCTCCTGAACGCATAACCTACAAAGAACATATAAATGAGTTGTAAGCATGTAAATATATGGGTGGGTGAGCATGTACATGCATGCTGTACAAAGCTTTATAAAACTAAATGAAATGATATGACATGTATGTGTGTGTGTGTATATATGACAATTTTGTTTACTAGCACGACACTGGTTACAAACGTATACATGACTGCAAGAGGTTCTGATTGAAAGAATAGCAAGAGCAACTAATGCTTTATACAATAACATCGTATTATAAATCTCTTCTTTACAATTGTGCTGGAGTTAACTTCCACTACTACTATACTGTTATTCAACAACTTTGCATCATACGTTCAAAAGAAAGAAGCTTTTGTATTAGGCATGTGTCTACACCTGGGTGGACTCGACATGATGTAAATGAATATATCTACATATCTACTGCAGCTGCAATGTTTGCGTTAGTGGCGTGAGGAGATGGTTGGCTCCCTTTATGACATGTAACTTTCTGTAGAATGTTGTAGGAATTGTTTAACAGAAAAGTATGATAAAATTGAATTAAATGGAAATGTTTATAAATTACTTATCACAAATTTGAAAATAAAAAGCATTGAATATAATCGCTGCTGTTAACTATATAGCGGAACACGTATCTGATCTAAGAAGTTATATATTGACCTAAACAATTATATAATTTGAGGGGACTTATGAGCACAAGAAAAAGGTATGTCTTTGAATGCCTCGAATCCAAAAAAGTATTTCTGGAACTTTAGGACTAGCGCCAGCAAGATTTATATTAACATCTTGTGACGGCATCTAAAAACGGCATGCTTGTCTTTTTAACCGGCAGGCGAAGAACAGTTGCTAATAGTAAAAGTTATCGAATCTTAGACGGTACGATAAACCCGTCTTTGCATAATGCCACAAACATATATTATAATATTAAAGTATTCCTAAAGAGTCCTGGCCATAACATTCGACCATAACACGGCTCATTCAAGTGCGTATGTAGGACCATAGCCCTTATGTTAACCACAACATAATTGCAACCACATTTAATGGCGGTATTATTGTATTGTATGAGATGGGATGAGCGACTTTGCGTACCATTTCAGAACAGAGAGATATAAGCTGAAGCAAAGCTTACGCAGAACTTGCATAAAAAAATAATTTTTTTCTTATATTTTGAAGGTTTTTGTTATTATGATTAAAGTTATAAATATATATTCGAAGACTAAAGTCTTAAAGCACTAGCATCTAATGCTAGCGATTTTAAAAAAAACTCTACCGCGCTTCAGATTTGAACCCATCCGGGCGTATATATCTTTTTTGAGTAAAATATAAGTAAATTTCAACTATAAACAGAAGCAATACTATCTTAGTTATTGCCAGGATTCTTATGTTCCCGTTAGTAAGATTAGGTTTAAAGAATTCAACGCAGTTAGCTTTATAAACATTATCGTAAATGTAATGTGGGGTTTTGTAATTCTTTTTCTTCACGCTAATCAACGTTGTTAGCCAGATAGAGAAAAATAAAATATTTAATTTTATTGACATTTGGAAAAAACTTGTTCGGTATCGGTGATAAGAAAACATATTTATGAAAATGTTGTCTTCATCTTAGATATGCTGGGTAAAAGCACCTAAGAAACAAATTTTTAAACATTTCGCATCTGAAGAACCGAGTCTTTCATTTAACGAAAGATTTCCAATCAACCTTCTCAAAGCAGTTTCTCAAAGCAGGTTCGTGAAAGACGTAGATAACCAAGCATTCAAAAAAATCCTCCAATTGAAAATTTTTCAGTCCCTAGACTTGCAACAGCTGAGGCCAACCAAAACAAAACATGAACGTATTCGCGTTGTGAGTTAAGCCGCTAAATTTTCATATGAGCTTTCTAGACTTTAGAACACACCCTTTGTTTACTTATTTATATGCTGGACATGAATTGTATCAATATATGACAGATTTCGAAGGGGCCCAATATTCTTCATCATGGTTTAACAGTTGTTAGTCTAACGAGTTATTACCACTGAAATCTATCAAACGTCGTATTCAAGCCATAAGTTCCTATAGAATCTTTTGTTGAAGAAGCTAACCTTCCGAGGAGGTTGGCCGACGTCAATTCACGTTAGGAAAGAACAATCGGCAAAGAAGCTGAAGGCTACACTTCATTTGTTCCGTTGTTAGTGCAAGAAAGACGGGGTTAAGTGCCTTCGTAATCGACTTGTCACCGTTGTTGCTTACTTTGCAAAATTTGTTTTGATGATTAAACTTTTATTTCCTCAATATTTCTGCATTCTTCTTAATCAAACCTAAATTTACCGACACTAGAGAATTTAACGAATGTTTGAGTTTAAATATTCAACACGGGAAGTATGTATCTTTAAATATAATACAATTATTGACATATTGCAAGGAGTACATATGTCTACTTGTTTTGCGGTGACACGCCCACTTTTGCCATTTTGATGCAAATATGATTTGTATGCTTATTTTTACCGGCAGCCGTCAATTTAGTGAATCTTCCCGGGCTCAAAAATTAAGATAGGAAATTGCAAATTGGCACAAATATTGCTTGATCGATTAAGAATATCTGGTTGAAAAATTGGCACGCTCTGTTCGGATGTACGCCCAAAATGCAGAATAAACTAAAATAACTTTGAAGAACATCAACAATGTTTTCAAATTTGCGTCTATAACTTTCGATTACACATTTTTGCTGTTGTGAGAATTCACTAAATTTATCTGTCAGTTTGACAGGTGCCAGTGAAACTAGAGTTCAAGCAAGATAATATTGCATTAAAATGAATTCTTGGACAAAAAAAACGTTCTTCAAAAAACTTTGGCATGCAATTGCTTCGTCATAGAAATATTATGTATATATATGTAGAGTTCTTATTAAGTCACGAGATCTCGCTAACGTCGTAAAACGCAACGAAGAGTGTTATATAATTCTAATGCTTATAATATATGATTGTTATTCATCACCTTTTTCTTCAAGTTTTAGTTGTTTCCCTTTTTTGTGCAAAGTTACGGCAATATTTCCAAAGATTTGTAAGAACACTACGGGATATCTTTGTTAGTAAAGCTCTCAGCCAACCAAATGACTATCAATCAGCAAATGAAACATAATGTTAAATTTCAAGTATCACAAGCTGGCTCCTAAAGTGATTGTGAGCTCAACATACGTACGTATGAAGCGAAAGAAAGGCGTGTCTTTCCAAAAAGGATAATAGTAATGGGTGTGTGGTGATTTAAATTATTATAAGCACACAGACAGACACGTGCACACATGCAGACAAACCGGGCATAGAGACTTATTCGAAACGGTTTCTGAAGGAATGAACAATGAAGCAACACAAAGCGTTCATTTTGCGGCCCCAAAAACTCTTTAAAGCAAAGAAAGCAATTGCGTTGTTATACAACACTTGACCACATTTATAAAATGCTTTTGTAAATAGTGTATGTAGTGTGTTTTTTGCTGTTGTTTTTTAGATAACATATGTGTATGTCTGTCTGAGGTTAGTTTGTATAAATATTTAAAGATTTTTATTCACCCTCGCCCATCTCTGCTCTGGTAAGAAAACATAATAAAATGCTATCAAGAAAAGAAAGAAAGGAAAGAAAGACCAAACGAAGAAAAAATTTATGCTTTATTTGGATTAATGTCAAAATATTACACAATATATTAGACATTCTACATACATTCGTACCGTATGCACATGCACGCTGTACGTACGTTATATACAGCAACATGTGAATACATCGTTTACACTAGCACACTGGTGTGACACTCAGCCCTGACATTGTGTTTGAAAAGAAAAACGGCCAACAATTGGATTAAAAATTTTGTTAAACTTATTATTTTTATTACAAACTCTTGACATCGAAAAGCTAAAGAATTTCCCCTCGTGTCCCTATGAGTGTATACGATTCCGCTTATGAAATATGTTAAATTTTAGGATTTTTAAGAGTTTAAGCTCTCGATGCCATCATTGCCATCATAATGACGACACACAGTGATCCCAGTGCGATGATCTAATAAAATGCTTGAGAGTACGTAAGTAAAGTTTATGTCGTCTTTTACAAGCATTTTTTCTCCTCCTTTTCTTTAATGAATATTGTCTGTGTGAGCTTGGATATGTATGTAAGCATGCGTTTTTCTTGTTATTTAAAAGGTTTAAAACGTTGTTGTTGTCACTTGCGACAATTTATGCTGATTTCTAAAGATTCATTTCGGTATATATATATATATATATATAACAGCGATAACAAGAACGAAAACAGCTTAAAAGATAAAATTTCAAGTGTTGTCATGCAACTTAATCGTGTTCAAGAGTTTTGTTAACAGTGAAAATAATAAAATGATTGATGCTATTAAGTTGTCTAAAAAGTGTTGGGGCTTTAGCGATTAATATTCGGAGATTGCGTTCCGAACCCATAATGGTGAATAGTAATGGAAAACTGTCCATTTTTAATGCAACACCACAAAATCTAGACTGCAAAGCTTCTCCTTAATCAACTTTTAAAAACACTGAAAAGACTACCATGAAGTACCCTACACCCCTTGACGTAATGCAGTTACTTATACAATGGCCTTTCAAAATAAGGCATTATTGGATAATTAGTCGGAAAAGTGGTCTGATCCGAGCCATATTCAGCAGTGTGCGTCCTTGGGGTGTGTTGGCTCATTGCATCAAAATTTAACGAAAATATCTCAAAAATTGCTACCCGCAGACTAAAAACAAGAGAATAAGATATACAGATAGCCAGACAAGTTTCGACCGATTAAAAAGTGATTCCGAATAGGTATAGTAGAAGGTGGGTCTATCTCAAGTCATTCTGGGTAGCGCATCCTTGTACTACAAGTAGTGTATGGTAAAACTTGTAACACTAGCTTCACACCGATCACAAGATCATTAAACCAAAGATTTGAAAAGTGCGACAAAGGCAAGTTCAGAAAGCTCGGAAACTTCTCGTTGAATTTTTGAAATTCAGATGCCTTCCTAAACATATTCATGGCGTGACATTTTCAGCTTGGTATACGACTCCCGTTCTGATGATAATTTCCTGATGTATTTAATCTAATTGTTGGGTTTTCCCTACCAACTAAAAGTAGGACATTTACATATGTTATGACTTTCCATAGTGATGCGACCGGAAAGATCCAAGTGGCAAAGTATCCCGCTTATAACTACTTTGATATGAAAATATTAATATTTTTAAGAACTAAATTAAGTTTTTATTTAAGCCAATTTTTAGATCCTGGGACTGTTTGAGCAGAAACCTTCCCTTCTTTTGCTGATGCAAAAGTTACCCCATTGCCCGACCACGCCAGAATTGTTTTATGCGGCTGCCGCATTGGTACATGCCTCCGTAAAGTTCCTCGCTAAAATTACTCGATGCTGAGACATTTCGCTGGCGCATTTTATCGCTTCGCCTTCTCTGGCGACAGAAAGCGTAGCATGACCTTCCCGGATGACAATGTGACTTTGTTCACAATTTGTAAGCGCTTCGACGGCAATTGCGTTGGTTTCCACACAAGGTGCCGTTCATTAAGCTTTTACGATTTCTTCTTTCCAGTTACAAAACCGATCCCTCACATCTCGAAAGAGTGTCACAAATAGACTTGAATTGGGCTTTTTTCAAAGAATTTACCACTATTATCGAAATATGAGATAAATTTCTTTATGAAGAGAAATATTTTTATTTGTTCTTCTAAATCCATTTCATCGCCTTCATATCGTTCACGCAATATTCCCTGTTAACAATTTGTTTTGGCACAAGAAAACTGTTAATATGGCCTTCAACTTTTAGCGACTTTGACACGTTTTTTCGCTCTTGGTTCTGCAAAATGTTTGCTTGATGTGCCGATTGTCTCCGATTGTGTAGAGGCAGAAACAAGTCTCACTTCTCATAATGATCCGTTTGGTGACGTCTTGGTAGTCAAAAATCATTCACAGACGTAGTAAAAATCAAATTCTTGAGCTTTTCACCTCCCAAGTCATATGCATAGACGCAAGTCTCATTTCCAGTAATAGTACGTTGGATCACATCCTGATAGTCAGAAATTGTTGTTCCACGGATGTAGTAAGAACCGAAAATTTCACAAAATTCACATGTGACAGTACATCCTCTGAATATATTAACATAAAACTCCATGAATAGATGTTAAAGACAGCATTACCAGCTCAAAAAAGAAATCAGTTTGCAATTTCATAATACCTGCGGCGTTTAATTAAAAAATGTAGCTCAATTTTTGGTCACAGTGTTATCACTATTTGTTTTTAAATATTTAGATATAGAAGATCTGTCTAGTATTGGATAACTCTACTGCGCTTCAAAAAGTCTTTTTATTTTAAAGTTTTGATGTTCGACCAACAAGCAATGGAATGTTTCTTGCACATGAACGGCTTACGCCAGTTAGCATTGCCTAATACATCGAAGTTTTTACGACGGAGGTTGTTCACCCATTAAGCATCTTTTAAAAATTCTGTCATAAGCCTGCAAAGGTGATGTCACCTTTAACCAAAGAGTAACAAAAGCTTAGAGGAAAATTCGCGGCAATGTTATTAAGCGAAATCTTTGCAACCTTTTTGCAGCTACGAAGCCCCGATTACCGTTAGCTAATTAATTCCCGATTTTATGTTTCGGTAACACCGGCATTGAAGATACATTAATATTATCCTTTTAGGGCCAGCTATCAATATTTTTTCCTCTGTCTGCATAAAAGAAGAAAAAAAAAATTTTTTTTCTTTTTTCGTTATTTAAAGCCTTGAGGCTTGAAAGGCTTTTACTTGTTAAGAAAAGTTTCTTCGTTTTTTTCTTTTGAAGTGAAACATTGTTTTCAAACGAAAAATTATTGTCAACTTGCCAAAAAAAAGAACAAAAGAAAAACTATGAGCAAAAATATTTAAGTTGTTTCCTCTTCTTTTTTGAAATCAAATAATTTTCTCTTTATAATCCAATAAATCTTGAAGCGTTTTTGCAAATTCTTGCACAGACTGAACACGTCGAAAAGACTGCACTTGGTTTATATCTCTGTCAAATTATCCAGACAGACGTAACTGTGAACATAAAGCACAGAGATTTTAATACCGAGTATTTTCATTATTATTATTATTATTATTATTATTTATTTTTTTTTAAAGCAATCCTCTGCGAACATTTTAAACCAAATGTTATATGTTCCACAGCTGAACCGCTAGTGTGTTCAGGGGAGTGTTTGTATATGTATTTGTATGCGTGTGTTTGTACATGTGTTTTTAATCTCTGCACACATATTTTCGCAGTGTCGTGTTAATAAAATTAGCTCATCTGATATGATTCATTCGTACTATTAAAAAGTATTATTTTTGTACAAGCAACGAAAGGATTGAAGTTCTTTTTTTTATACCCATAATACAAGATATATTTAGTTTGTTAAACGTGGACAACGTACGCATTGGAGGCTCCCTAAAATTGTGATTATAAACGAATTGACCGCAAGCGAAGCCAAGCGAGCATACAATATGTATATGGCTACATACGAATATATAATGTATGCGTACGTACGTATGTATGTATGTATGCATATATTCTTTTTTTGGATGTGGTGACAGTGCACTGCCAACTAGTGGCCCTATACTGAGGTGAAAACCGGACTCGCTCTCGCATTACCTCGAAATGAGTCCCTATGGATCGTTGCCCGTGAAAATATTATTCTACCTTCTCTATCCTCGCATGAGATTAGGGATTCGGATGTCGCCTTCGCGTGGCTTTATACCGAAGCAACTGACGCATTTCTTCCTCGTCTCCTTATCCATCAATATAACTGCTAGCATGTTACATGGCATGTTTCCTTCTTCCAGAGATCTACAAAAAATATTCCTCAAATACGTGCAAGCCGGAAACGGCAAGAATAAACCGCGCAATCTCCATGATTCGTCAAAATTTGGGTAAGAAATAAATTGACTTCTCAGCGTTTTCGCCCCACTCATTGTTTAAAATTTGGGATGAGGATGTAAGTCCACCTATCTTTTGTGTCGTTTCCCCATCGCTGTTGCCATTTCGTCAAAATGCTCTGCCGGATAGCTGTTTTAATTCCGCGGATGTCTATATTACATTCTTTAGCTGTTTTCGTTTCCTTTTTCGAATTCAGGATATGCAGCTGCTTCTTAAGCTGCAGCTTGATGGATAACATTCCTACTAAAACTGTTGTCGCTGACGTTGAACCTGTACAGTAGGCCGATATTCCTCTCAAAGTGCAGAACCTTTGAACTGCTTCAAGCGTCCGTAGGAGATATTTACTTTGCAGTACTTTTTCACCCAGTGCGGCGTACATCATTTGTACATAGGCTATGTTATATGTAAGTTTTGGCCGCGGTTGCTTTGGTTTGCTCATGTTCGCGCAAACTGATTGCAGTTGCCAATGCTTTGTCCGTAACTCTCTTAATATGTTTCTCAAAAGTTAATTTCGTACCTAATTGCACTTTTAGATATCTCAAATTGAAATTGAATTCAATGCCGTGCCTATCAACTTCTATTTTTGTCACTTGGAAAGCCCTTTTATCTCTCGCCAGCATGGCTTCAATTTTCCCCATGGCAAATTTTAGTTCCCTCTAATATAGCCACCTACTTAGTGCACTTAAGCTACCATTTGCTACGATTTCTGTTAGCGATGCCAACGCTTGCTATACAGTCCGGACGATTTCATTCGCTTACCCTATCAATCTTGCACCCCCTGGGAGCCCCAAGTTGGACAGGCCGTCATACCTGAGATTTCACAGGAAAGAAATTATGATAGAGCCTTGGGTTACCCGTGCTGTAATCTTATAGTCTATAATACTGTCGTCTGTGTTATACAGCAAGTTTTTATTATGCAAGCGTCTATCATTTTAACCTAGTACGGGGAGAATTGTATAATTACGCTTTCTATAATGGTTTCCCGAAGGATAATGTCTAACGTGATGACAGCGCAGGACTCTCTTGCGTCATTGCTCTTTTGTGTTGATAGCGCCCAGCTTATGCATATATGTATATATATAGTCATATTTCTTTAGACATAGATGCATTACACTACCAAATAGTGGTTCTACCGTGTTCGTATAAATCATGCTAGAATCATGCTTTTTCGTTGCACTTGGATAAGAGCTCATGGATCGCAATTAAGGGAAAACCATGTTCTACAACCTACGCGTGTTCCTTAATTTAATATTTCCGACCACTCTATAAACCAACGTTCCGCATCCTTGAATGAGATTAGCGGTCTAGATGTCGCCTTCGTCTGATTATATTCCGTAATATACCGTTAAAAATTTTTTTTTAAAGCTGACGCTCGTTTCTTTGCTTCCTTATACGTGTATAAGCACGATAATGGTCGTGGACAACGGAGTTGCAAAAATGGGATAGAAGGGGTAGAAGGTCGCAGACAGACTAATGTTTTCCCGATCACCAAGGATTATAAGTTACCGACTATTGCCACGACTCTATCCGAATCGTAATTAAAGTATGTTCTACAGAGCTGGGTACTGAACCCGGGTATATCGACTTGATAGTGGCTCTTTTGAACTACTAGATTATCCGATAACCGATGTATTTTCCCAAAGTTTCCGTATTCCCAAACTTACCTAAGAATGGATTACACAGTGAAATTTCGATCTCTTCTCGACGTGAGAAGATCTGCAGGTTTATAACCTATATCTTGTTGATTGATTAGTAATTTTTAATCATGATCATAAATACATGCCATGCTTATGCTTTTTCGATACCACAAGCGTAATGAGAGATTAGCAACCCCTGGTAGTTTTATAAGTAATAGAGAATAAAAAAAATTATTAATTTAACAAAATTATTAAATATAAAATGGAGATGTTTTTTGTAGGCTTTGAAATATTTTTAATCGAATATATATAAGAACAAAGCGCGGGTCTTCAAAAAACTCAATTTCAACCGAATATAATTTCATTCTTGTCTTCACTTATGTGAACGTATGTAATTTATTATAATTGATTTCAATGCTTTTTATCACTCTTTCTTGAATATTATTCATTCACAGGCCACTTCAGTGACGATAACCTTTTCCAATAATCTTTAGAAAGTTTCTATAAATACATATAAGAAAAGAAAAAGTTGTCTCTTGCATATGCTCATTATCACGCTTTCGTAATTTTATGTATTTTTGTATGCGAGATAATTATCGAAGTGTAAGTTTAAAGAAATCATAGGCAATAATAGTTTTCTAACTTGAAGGATAGCAAAACATCAGGAATTCTGAACAATCGGTCGTAGGGAAGTACGCCTTTAACTCTTTCACTAGGAAAACCACTAATCGACGCCATATCAATTCATTTGGAATTCCGGAGGCTAAAGCAAAATGCACGAGAACGTTAATATATTCCAGTTGTTTTCCCAAAAATGTGGAGTTTTCAACTGATAAAGGAATACTCTCTAGTCCTACATGTCGAGACATGATGTTTCCTCCCTGTAATGTGGAGAATTTATAAACGAAAGTATCATCAAATCTCCAAATTTTCTAATCTTTGGATTATCGGTTACGAAGAGTTATAAGAAGTTCTAGACAAAAAAAAATTGGCCCCCAAGATTATTAGCCAAAATAGTGTACCACTTCACTTTGATGCAACCTTTCTTGTATATATAACACCAAACACCCTCTCACTCTTTTTTCTGATTGAAGGTCGTGCACGGTCAAGTTTATTCCGCTAGAGTCAGCCACTTTCTTAATAAAAAGGCTTTTCTTTAATTGCCAAGTAAGAGGAAAGGCCCAAGACGGTGAACACAAAAAGGACTAAAATTCTTCGGTTTGTTGCTTGATTGGATCGTAGAGCGACTCTCATGGATGCTGAACCTTGCAATTTTATAGAAATCGTGATATAAAAATGGATTGACTTTAATCTATTCTAAGCTAATTACACCAATATTATCGCTCAAATATATGTGTGCGAACATTTTGTTCAAATTATCAGTGATACGTTGTCAACAGGCACAGCCTTTTTGCGTTATGTGGTGTGTGCCTTCCATATAACTTTCGGGACTGGAGCGGAAAGTGACATTGCTTAATGTCGACACATATCGACTTCTTTAGTAACTATAGAGGGCTTTTTTGTGTTCCTTTTTTTGAAGTAAAGTTTACACAACACAGTGATATCTCGGTCGACACACACTTTTAGTAAAGAAGACATGATGAACGTTTACTATCATTATATTTACGTACTGACTATGTGCTAAAATGAATAAGCAGCGCATTAAAGCTCCACTCTACATCTTTCTAGTGCAGATTTTGCTAAGTCGGCGATTTTGACACGTTTTTCACCTTCATGGCGGTTGAGCAGGACGAACAAAGTAGGGTTTATCATACTAGGGTCTTTCTGAAAGTTATCAAGCCCAACTCTCCCGTCCGTTAATAAGAATTGGCTACGGAGTTGTTCAACACCACTTTCCCTCTCACAGAATTCGTCTAAGCGCTTCCTTACTTGGAAAGAGCAGTGAAAATGACGTGAAATGCTATAACAACGTGATAGTTACAATAAAACTTAGTTTTAAGGGAACACTTTCTCTATTACCTTGATTTCGTCATTCTAGTCACTTTATTCGTAATGTAGGCAGCGGAGCGCTTTCTCGAGTGACATCTTATCTTCGAAAGGTAAGTTAAATGGGCTTCAAACACACATAACTTGGAAATTCGCATGGAGTCTTTCCTTAGTATTTTCTGAAGAAACCTCTAATGAAATTTTGAAAAGTACTTTCAGGAGGCGCTTTCAAATATTTTCAAAACATATACAATGTTTTTAAGTATATTATACCATAAATCCTGATTTGTACAATGTAAACGCTCTGATGCGAATGAACGTTATTGATGAACAAGATTTGCCACTTTTTATATGTATATGTACTTATGTTATGAGTGTTTTCTTCTTCTTACGCGACTCAGCAAATCAACAACAGATGATTTACGGAGGTTATGACTTTCTATTTTTTTTATTTCCTACAAAAACAAATTTATTTGAGTTGAGTGAGCCCGATATGTTTATCTTTTATCAGATCTTATCGTCTGTTGTTCGATTGAAAAATCCACTGATATAATGTAAAAACAAGTAAATGCATGCACGAGAAAGCGTTCCAAACTTTTCAACGAAAAACCAATATCTTCTCACTAAGTTATTGACCCGCTGCAATTTCGAGTTATTTTTCATATAAAAAATGCTGCCAACTTCAACTTTCCTCTTTTAGCAGCACTTTATTGTATATAATATATATGTACATTATAAGGTTACCTTTCAGTTCTTAGCAAAACCAATAAAATCGAATAAAAGTTTAATAATTACATAAAATAATGATGCCATTTACACAAATTAATTTAATTAAATTCATTGCTATAATCAGAAAAGCGTGTAATGGTTTTCATAACATTAAAAAAAGAAAGAGAAAGAAAAGAAAAGCAATTGACTGCAAAGCAAAATGTCAATAAAATTTTATTCGATAATTTGTTAGAAATGTGTAGTGAGCGAACGGTGTTGTTTGTGGGTGGTGGTGGTGGTGGTGACGATGCATTTTTATCCTTATCATATATAGATGGGTGCGTACGTATAAACCTCTATGAGCTGGTGGGGATATGTGAGCATAAGATACAACTCTATTAATATTAATGAACCTTCCCTTGAGTGACTTATTCAGAAAACTTCTCCAGCAACGCGGAGGATAAATAGAAATTTATTAAAAGTTATTGACTCTTCGATACGGGTACGATTCAACTCAATGCTTGCTTGTTCATGTGAAAAGCATTTCAGGGGTATTTATGCTTTTCTACCTAAAATACATATATGTGTGAATGTTAAGCTATTCTAGGAAAAAAAAATTAAGTTCACGTAACATTTGGCGAAATGGAAAATCTTAATTAATTTGCTAAATATAGCGAATAATTTAAAAAATCCAATAATATTAAACCAGGTGCTTGTGTATTTAGGCAACGGCAACGGTTAGTCACCTTTTCACCTTTGCTTGTCATTAACTTTAACACCCTTTAGATAAATGCAATTTCTCCCTCATTGTCTTAAAAAAAAGAAAGTGAAAGTTTAAACAATGATTAGCAAAATTGATATGGCAGATGAGGGTGTCTCGGTTGAAGGGGTTACTGTATATTTAAAAAGCAATCAGTACTATACGTAGGAATAAAAAAGTAACGAGCCATTTGCAAAAAACGCACACAATTTTCGCTTACTTTAATGGTGGGCGAAACAAAAAAAAGGAAGCAAAAAAAAAATCTCATAAGGTCTTCTGCTAAAGGTTTCTTTTCTTTTTTTTATAACATTAAGCGCGTGAAGAATTTCAAGTCATGACTACCGTAAACAAATTGTATAGTGACACTACTGGCGTCAAGAGAGTTGGTGGCAGTCGATTAGTTAGTGTGTATTTCTGATGGAGGGGATATATAAAAAAGTTTATTTGTTGTCGTCAAGTTATTGTCGACATGAATTAAAATATCACTCGACGAAAATAAAACGTAAAGAGAACTTTAACCAACAACAGGACAATGACATGTTAATTATCCACAACTACAATTGCCACACAGTTCCGATGCCACTTTATCAAAATATCCATAAAAAAAATAAATAAAAGAAAAGGTGTGTGCGTCATGAGTAGTAAATATTGTACTTGTGTGTATGAGTCTTGTACTACTACCGAAAGCAGGTGGTAGTGCCTTGATGGTATCCGTAAAACTATCAACGTCGTTATGAAGCAAAAAAAAAAGAAAAAGACTTCCATGTCAATGATTTTTCAATAAAAAAATTAAAAATAAACGGTTCAAATACACTGAGGGAAAATAAGTGCGATTTTTCTTTAGCTTTACATGCTTACGTGCGGCTCACTTTACTCTGAATTTTTGGCTTTTAGTTGCAATAATAGATATACGTGTACTTTGCCAGTTGGCAAAAGGAACCAAAGATATAGCGAACAGAAGAAAAACAATATTTTTTTCTTTGTTTTTAAAGATAAAAGTTGAATTTTGCATTTTAGCCAATATTTTGATATCATCGACGTATGTTTGTATGAGCACAGCTTTTTGCCTTTTTATATCAGTCATTGAATAATATGCCGCAGTAATACGTGACTACTTGAGGATTTAAGCCAAAAGAATTTCACTTGACTGGCTTTGATAATTTCGTAAACCGCCCATGCTTGTGCGAGCGTGAGTTCTTAACTGACGACTTCTTTGCAAATTAAAGATGATATAAAGATATTTTTAAGATAAATAAGAAAACGAAAGAAATTATACTCAGCTGTGGCCGACACTTTCTATTCGCTTCTTCTATTTGAAAACGTCTAAAAACATTGTAGCGGATCTTGCACCAATTCGATTCGAACGGAAATGTTCTCGGCTCAGGTTGTGCTATAGGCATGTCCTTTAACTCATATTGCTCAAATTCAATATCATCCTTCGTGCAAGAACCTCTCATGTTGTTATTGCATTGGAACCTTACATCTTTATTTTTGCGACGGGGAGAATGTTACCCATGCATAGTCTGCGCTAAAGGCCATACATTACGTTCTAGTGAGTTTAGCTGTACAATTTTTGGAATTGAGAAGGCATTGAAAGAATGTATTCGAACTATTACTAATGGAAATTGAACCGGTTGATTTTAATGGCTAGAAAGGGATAGAAAAGATGTGGTCTGTCGCGCGGACAATGCTTGATGGAACTTCTTTTAAACGGTGCGAAACTTGAAGCTTTCGCCAAAGGACTGTTAACGTACTCAACGTTTAAATCGGGCCCATCTCACACTCACAGCAGTGGCCTGGCGTTATAACCGCCCACAAAAAAAAAAAACAATGCGTACCTTTAGTTTCATAGCTTATGTGATTTCGTATCATTTTAGAGATTCCGCAAGTAATAGCCGCAATAAAACTCCTCCATAACAATTTTAGTGCACAATAAGTTTGTTGAAACACAAAAACCTTTAAGGCTGTTTTGCCCATTGTGGCGTCTGTATTGAGGCTGCCAATGTATGAATTAAAGATATAAAGATCATCTAAAGGATTTTCAGTTGCATTTATCAGAGCATTGTAACAAGCGTTTTAATTTTTTGACGAAACTTTATAAATGTTTTACGACGGCATTGGAAACAGTACAGAGAGTTATTGAATAAAATTTTGTTATTTGTGGAAAGTTACTAAAATGCGCTTTCTATTTAACGTTAAGGGATCATTCTCTACTTCTTAGATAACGTATTACCTCACAAATATTTTTATACCCATCACCGAAGAATGAAGGTTGAAAATGGGCTAAATCGGTCGAAGGCCACACGCACAACACCATGTAAACTGAGAACTTTTTTAAAAGGGATGAAAAAATGGTTTGTTCCTTATTACAAAAATTTCGTCACATATTCTATGGGCGATGCTGTAGCATTTCTGCATGCAATTGGAAAAAATTGACCACACCTACCCAATATTACAGTGTATCAAAATTTAATCGTTTTAAAAATTTAACATTTTTTCAATACCTTTATAACGAGTAAAAAAAAGCTTCAAAAACCTTAAAATTCTTGACCATTTTCAAATTCGGAATGCGCCTAAACATGTACGCTGTTCGTCTGTCCATCTGTCCGTCTGCGTAATTTCGTAATATTTTTGGTAAACATTCCCCCGTTAGCCAGAATGAAGATATAACCTACAAATATGCAAAAGAATTTGGAATATAACGCCCGCACTCCTATGCGACAAAAACTTTTGTTCTGAAAATAGAAGAAATTAGCTTCGCCCACTCGATATTATAGAGCTCGAAAATTTTGTTCATCTGTTTCTTTTTTTCTTTTTAAGGACAACGGTGATGGGTATAAAGAATCCGGTCCCGACAGAATTTAATTTTCGTACTTCTTTTCATATAATTATAGATTTTTTCAAAACCAGAATTCATACGAATTGCTGACTTATTTTGAAAACACTCTGTGTTTTAAAAACTTGGTTTCTTGCTGGCTTAAAAGTGCGTATAATTTTTGCAATTCTTGGGAATTCTTTTCATAACTTTTTTTTTTTAATAGTACACATGAACGATTCATAACATAGAAGGTATCTCCCAAAATAAGCGGATGTTAGCAGCTTGGGCTTGATAACGTGACAAGAATCGAAAATGTTCGTATTATTGTACTTAGTGTCAACAGACAACGATTTTTTCTATTGATTTTACCTTGAAAATAAAGTGAATATTAAAAAGGAATTTTGGAGAACGTTGCCGACATTTGCTACGCATTATGTAAAAGGAGCAACAGTGAGTAGCGAAAGCTTTTTCCTAAGATTTGCTCTATGACAAATCGAGAATATTTCCACTTCACCAAAGAAGCAAGATATTGTTGAAACGTTTAAATTATAACTCACTTTGAGACACCCTTCACAATAACTCGAAATCTGTATTCATTTCAATATACGTACATAGTCTTGTTTTCATGGCGTTTTTAAAAAGTAAAACAACTTTTTTAAAAAGGAACTTTTTTTTAGTGCACACAGCAAGAAAACATAGAAGACTTTAAAGAAGCAATCGATAATGTGCTGAAAATGTCTCATTAAGGAAACGCAAGTTATATGTATAGGTGTGTACAGAAATAACTTGAAGCCACGGAAAGTTGCAGTAAATTTAGTAAATTGAAGTTCTTCTACAAACAGCAATTCCATCAACTTAAACTAAAAGAAATTCTTAGTAAACAATTTTCCAAACCACCATAGTTTGCAATTTTCTTCAAAATATTTTTCGTTTAATGTAAAATATATAAAAAATATATATATTTTATTTTGAAACTTGGTAAGCAGAGTTTTTCAAACTAATTTTTAATAGCGATTTGTGCAAATGTTAAAGCAATGCGTGCAATGCGCGAGGCGCTCACCAGGATTGATGATGAAGAGAAGTCATAGTGAATGCCAGAAAGTTGTTTATTTATATTTGTTTTTTTCTCTCCGAAACTGGAAGTTATTCTTGAAAACTTTTAACCTAAAATTTGACGTTAGTAGAAGCAATTATTAAATTGAAAAAAACAGTCAAAAAAGAAAACCAATGTTGAAAATTGTGGAAAACTACACATACATAAGGTATCATTGTGGGTAAAATTGGTTCCAAAGTCAGGAACCGTATAATTTTTCCCTCATTACATCGGTGTTTGATAGAACTCAACTAAAAGGATTTGAAGACAAATGGAACCTGACTAAGATGTTTACCAACTAGTAGGGACATTTAGCAAAGGCATTTACCAACTACCGTAACGTAAATCTGCAAACACTCTAACGTAGCTCTGTTAAGTAATTATATTTGGTACCGTACTCCGGCCAAAGTAAGAAACCACTTGAATGTAGACCAAAATACCTTTGAAACGATATAAGAAAACAAAAGTGATTATGATGAGGCGAAGATAAATGAAATTTTCCAGTTCCACCATGAGGGTTAATAGAAGAGTAGTGCTGATGATGGAATTGTAGATTTCCTTCTATAATTTTCTCTGTAACTTTTCTTCCAATGTATCTTTGATGATCCAACTTTTCCATGACATCATCCATAATTAGACATGCAAAAGCACCATACTTCGCCCCTCGATGAGATACCTCATTTCCCAATAAGCCGATATGACTCGGTACCCAAAGCATTTCAATTTTTTCGCCGGTGCTCCATCTCGAAGTAGAAGGAAGGAAGGATGAAGACCAACTCTGTCGAAAGCTTTTTCGAAATCAATTGAGAGAATTGTTGCATGATTCTGCTGGCAAATTGCTTTGGTTGTAAAATAATCAATATGTAAAAGAGCATCGATGCACCGTCTACCCTGCTTGATACCTCCGACGGCAATGCACTTATTACTTTTGTTAATTCTTTGGGTTCCGGTTGGACTTATTTCCCGCTACGGGCGTGGCGCTTCGTCCATGCTACAGTAATTTTGTGTTTTGATTTTTAGAATTTCACGCATTCGTACATAACGTGGTCATTGTTTGTCTAACGCCGAGTGCTGATCGTTGCAATTTATGCAGAAACTATGCGTACAGCTTTCAGCATGTGGAGGAAGACCACAGTTAGCACAAACTGGAGTATTGTTGCATCTTTTTGCAGTATGACCCAGGCGTTGGCAGTTTTTTCATCTCAAGGGATTCGGATTGTAGAGTTCCACTTTACACTTACACCACGCCATATCAACTGTTTGCGGTAACTGATCAACCGATCAACGGTCATAATTATCCTTCCTGTAGGAGAGTGGGTTTTTCCGTCGGCATTTAATTTACTAAATTTATAAACTTTAGTCACGCCTTCATTGCCCATTTCGCGAACTATTTTGTCTTCCGGTACATGTTTTAAGCACGGGGCATAAAGTACGGTTTTAAATTACCATCGCGTAGAATGAACATTGTGTCTATATACGTTGTAATGCATTGCCAGGTAGAGAGTTTGACTGGGGCGGTACATCTCCCAAATAATAACGCGATGTCTCAAGGCAAAAAAATTTGATTTGGGAAATTGTCGCAATTGTCACTGTGCATCCGTTGAGGAAATAACCACATATTTTTTGTCACTCGGAATGATTGCGCTGATTGGTAATACCGGAAATCCGAATTTTTAACTTCTTCCCTCTGCGGTGATTTGTCTGCTAATAGATGAAATGTATTTGAGTTTTTATCTGGCGCCCCCGGGGCTATTATGCCTTTTTGTTGTGAGTTTATTATTTAGTGATTTCGGAAAAAACCGCTACTGTTAAAAGATTGAGAACTACTAAATAATAGAAAATGTCGATTGACACTTGTCCCCCCTTTTTTTTTTTTATATGTAGAGAAAACAAAAGCACACACCGTATCCGTGATAACCAGTTTAGCAATAACCCTGAAGAGACGGGAGCCAAATACACGAAAACACTGAAATAATCAAAAAAGCGCAGACGAAAAGAAAACACGAACTACTCAGAGCACAAGTCGACTACGAATGGACAAATAAATAAAGAAAACAAAATATATGTAAAAAAAATTGTAAAAAACACAATTTTTGGATCCTACGCAACGGATGTTTCAAACCCATCTTCTCAATCAATCGATTCAAAATCACTTTCCGCACCGATCTAAGTTTGCCTGTGCGTATGTCTGCCTTGCATTTTGGGACATTTTGATTAGATTTGTTGCACCGACATGTCTTGGCTTAAAGACGAACATCATTGAAAATGGTTCGAATCAGACCACTTTTTCGACCACTTCCCATATAACACATCATTTTGAAAAGCCGATATATGAATAACTATAGGGTGGTGTATGCTTTATTGCGCTGTATTCGCGAAAAATACGTTGGGTCAACACAAAGTATGAAACATATGTCGTTGAAGCAACTAACGTCCAAAACCTCAAAAAGTTGAAAAATAATATTTGAAAATTTAAGTCAAGTCTTGAAGTAACTGTTTTGAAAACAATGTTAGATTCAGCGAGAGTAACAAAAAGGTTTTAATAAATATTTTATTTACCTGTTTCGTATGTGTTTTACAAAGAACTTTAAAAAATTTCATATTCAATTTATTATTCAAAATTAAAACATTTGAGATCAATTAACAAGAGAGGTTGGGCGATGAATGAAAGTACAAACTTCTGTAAATCTAGATTCCTTTTTTTTTTTCTTTTTGATTAAAAGCAATACTTAATAGTATCTCTGCATAAATTTGAATTCACTTATTAATCGTCGAACGGAATGTAAATCATATCAGCCAATCTATCACTTTCCCTATCAAATTTCAATCAACTTAAAATTTACTTTGTTTAATTATGCCGTCCAAGCCATTAAAACAATTGCTATGAATTCTGATAAAGCGAATAGAGGGAAAAATAATTTTTAAACGTAACGTAATGGAAAATATACAAGAATAACATTAGTTTAAAATTTTATAGTTTATTTTAAGTTTCACTTTTTATTTGATTTTACAATTTTGTATATGTTCACTTAAATGATCATACTTTCATCCATTTCATAAAATTAAAAAAAAAAACACAAAAATTTATAAAAAAAGGAAAAACTTTATTAAACTTTTGCACTTTGTAAAAACTTTTATGTTTATTTCATATCCACTTCACTCTGGTTTACAACTTCATAGCAGACAAATTTCTTCCTTTTTAGCCACTTTCATGAACAGCGCAGCCAGAGAACAACAGAATAGCAACAATAACAATGGGTTTCACTTATAAAGAGTTTCTTTCGGGTAATAATCGTAAAATGTTTTTTATTGCAACATCAATGTCATGTCTAAATGGACATTTAATGATGGCGATTTAGTGATTATGATTATATAGTGGCGTTTAGACATCAAAACATGAAAAAAACAACACGAAGACGACGCGAGAAAGTTATAATAGCCTTAGGGCGAATTTTAGACACTCATCAATTATGCATGAAATATCCATCAACTATTTCCAGTGTAATACGCTTAATACATTTTTTTCTTTTTCACATAAAAAATTATCCTATTCTTGTTACGTACACTTAGGCAACATGCGTTGTAAGCACAGGGGCCGGTTTATGGTTAGCGCATATCGAGTGAACTCAATAGCTACGCATCCGCTCTAACGAGTAGAGTGTTTACAGATCCACATAAGATGTACACTTTTCCTGTAAAATTCTGGTCAACTAATATAAGTAAATGCCGATCGAGACCGATAAACCGAATCCAGAAATTTATATTCATGTAATGGACATCATCATTATCGTTTATGGGGTCATATGCAAATCTTTCAAAATTCATAAAATTGTTTTAGAAGAATGCGGTGGAGTTAGCAAATACTTCAGAGTAACGACAATAAATTTAGATCATTAGTCTTACACTCCCGTATTTTGTGTAGTCTTTGTGTTCGTTTTTTACTCTCTCAGCTCACTCTATACAGCGATACACGGGTGCTACATAACAAACTTTCCATTAATTGAATCACTTTTTTCCTGAGTGTGGAACGTTATCTTATCCAAAAAGCTCGATACAAACAGATCATAGAAATTTTTAGTTCCTTCGATAAGTTCGGCCCATAATTGACCACATCACCTTCTTCCCTTCTTGGAATTACGTGCAATATTTTCCCAAATTCGTTTACATATACATGTATTTGTTCAAAAGACCTTGAACATTGTTCGCTTATCGGGACGATTATATTGGCTATAAATTAATATCACTCACTATAAAAGTGAGTCAACTCCAATCAATTTGCTTTTCAATTTTCATAGATTCTAAAATTAATAAAAGTCCGCAATTTTTTGACAAAAATCTAAACGCGATTAAATGATAAGAAACTATCCTGATTGTTATATGCATTATCATAGTTAGGTGCTATGGGCGTGGCTGTAAGCAGACGATATCCACTTTATGCAGTTGAGTCTCCTTCATTTGTATAGCGTTAGCAAAATAATAGGACTAGTAGCTCTTTTCTCAACAATATCCCGGAGGGTTCGCAAATCACAAGGCGGTCGTAACTGACTTTCGTTTTATGGCTTTCGTGATTTTACAAACTTCTTTTGCGAAAAATTTGATATTGAGAAATTTCATTGAAAGGAGGGGCGAAATTCGGTCCGTGATTTTACTCGATTAGCCTGTCCGGTATGTAAGTTTCGTCTGTCCGTCTGCCTTCATAAGGGGTTTAGCACCTGTATCGTCTGTGCAGTGTCTGTGGTATAAAGACAAAAAAGCATTGCTGCCGAACTAGCTAGCCTTTCGATGGATCTCTCCATTTGAAGTGTCCGACCTTTTGACTTTTCTGAAGTACGTAATTTTGTCTTGTTAGACAAAAAGGGCAAGACATGTAAGCAAAAAGTCCGATATCACACCGCAGACATCTATGTTACAGATTATCGCATTAAATGTTGAAGATGTTGACATAAAATTTAATGTAAAGGTCACTTTGAATATTCTTGACCTAAAAGAAAAGACAAACTAGTGCTAATCGTAACGATTTAAATGGAAAAAATTCCATACTCTACTGGCCGCAAGTCGAGTTTTTCATTTCAATTCTGCTTTTCTTGGAATTCAAATAACAACAATGAATATATTTTTGTTTAGTTGATAGTAAATCTCAGCACACAATCATTTACTTACTTTGCTCTATAGCTAACGCATATATCCAAGTTTATCAAAAAATATTGTAAAAGTTATTTCGCTGTCTTTTGTTGAGCATTCAATCAGATTGCAAGCTGAGCTTGTCAACATATGATCTGAGGAATACCATTTCATTGTATTTCAACCCTGGTCCTCTTCTTCTTCTTTTTATCAACCCCTGAATAGATTTACAATACTTGCAATTCCTTTACGAAATCATTTATTTACTGAAAGTTACAAATGATGCGATAAATTTATTATATTTCCGTCATCGGATAATGGGCGTAATAAAAAACGGAAAAGCAACGATGACGACCAAGCTTAAAAATTTATTACATTTTAATGAGAATGTTAAATTATTATTTACTTCATGCGATTGTTAAACGATAGTTAAGTGTAAACAGCCTGAGCCTAAAGGCAAGCTATTAAATTATAAAAAAAATATTATTTGCGTTTATATTTCTTCTTGGAGATTCTCTAAGGAAATGTATATATTATCTTATAATTAATTGGAAAAAAATTCAGGAAAAAAGATATCAAATAAATAATAAACGTTTTACTTCTTCTTGGTATTAAGAAAAAAAAAAAAAGAAAAAAGAAGAGGTTTTTTTCGTATAAAAATTAATAAAATACTTTCATAGAAATAAGAAAAAAGTTAAGCTCATCCAAGTGTACGCAGCAGGTCATGAACATGCATTTTCTGACTCTATTAGTGGTTGGTTATATATGAGAATTGATTTCTCTTCGTTATAAATTTCTTCGTCTTTTTTTTTATGATCATTCTTTAGAGGGGCTTTCAAGTTTTATTGCTCCTCTAAGTGTTTTTATATGGGTAGCATTTTAGTTATTTTATTATAGATTTTAAAATTTCTTTTTTTTGTATATGTTTCTCTAATCTTATGACATTATTTTTGAAAATTTATTGTCAGTCTCTAATGGCACTTGCTTGTCAAAAGAATTATAGGAAGATACATGAGCGAGTGCATGCAGGGAAATGTTGCTCACATATCCGGCTTGCCTTGAACGAAAAAACATTTGCTATGCTTTAAAAGTATATGAGAAATTATGATTTGATAAAAGCGCTTAAAGGTCTGGGAAAACGAGAGATATAAGTGTTGCTAAGCACAGCTTTACATGCAAATGAAGCCTTCCAAAAAAAATACGGCTATAGGTTGTGAGAATAATTCAATTTTCCAATAAAAAGTATTCTAGTTTTTTTTTTTCAATTTGATTCCTTATTCAGGCAATATGCCTTATCCATGTAATGCGGTGATGGGCAGAAGGGCATGGGGAAGGAAATAGGGAAGTGGTGGCCGCTGCTCAGCAGGTGGGCATCTGCCCAAAATGTAACTTTTATGCTTTCACCAACTAACTACTCACTGCAGTTATGACCAAAGTTCACTCTTTCGCAATTGACATTTAAGCCCGCGAGCAGCGATTCTTATCTACTCAGGTGCTTGTATTTAGTTAATAATGAAGTACTCTATTAAAAATTGAAATAAGTCTTTTGCGATAAGTTTTTATTAGAGATTTTAAGCAAAAACAAAAAAAGATATTATACGAGCTAATCAATGCATACGGTAAAGTTTATACACGCAACTTAAAGCGTAAATTAAACTTTTCCCTTCCCTTTCTAATACACAGACAAATCGCAAAAGTTATGCAATCTCGCTTGACATGTTCCTCCCTTTGTTTTTTTCTTGACTCTTGCGAAAGTGATATCGGATGTAATGGATGTGCTTAAAGTTCCATTGCACATAATCCTCGTCTGTTTTCTTTTTTTTGTCACCGCATGCGTTTTCTGATAGTATTGGGTACGAAGTTATATTACTAACTAAAGCTCAAAAATTTTCTCATTTGCTTGCTGTGTGTATGGTTCTCAGTCCTGCCTATGCCTCTATGCCCTTCGACATGGTCTTCCACGGAGTTCATATATTACTCTCCACGTACCCACGTACCATGTATCCAAAACACGCAGAGTTTTTAATATACTTTGATAATTTACGCTCGGAGTTTATTCGTGTCAGCACTTCGGTATTCCATATACGATAACAGCATATTCCGTAGAATTCAAGTCTGTTCGTTGCATTGATTTTTAATGTCCATGATTCTGGAGCATACAAGGCCACTGCCTATACAAAACACTTTGTGCAACGAAGCCGAAAGGTTAAGATAATTGCCGTTTAGCTACATTTTACTGATATTTCGAGTACGTTGGCATAGCCGTTTCTATTCTCCTTCTTCTTTCTACGAAGCTGCCCTGTTTTCGAAAGGTGAAAAAAAGTGCAAACCCTTTTGACACTTTTGCTATTAATTGATAGAGCGGCACTTGCAGGTGGAGTTTTCGATGAACTAATTATATATGGTTTTGCTGATGCAGAGGTGTTACTTTGATCATTTATAACTTCCACCCTCGTCTGCAGATCCTGCATTTTGTTTTGGAATAATTGGGTCGTCCACAAATCGAAGGCTATTGATGAATTGTCCTTGAGCTTAAATAGCCTTTTGAAAGATTATCTAAGAGCAGACATTAGAGAGAAGAGACATTACTCTGTGATCACTCCACGCAATGTCCGCTGCAGATAACGTTGACTGCAAAAAAAAAATGCTGTATATACAGCGCAGTATAATATATCGTCCAATAGTTTGTGAGACCACATAGGAAAAGTATACATACGTACATATATACATATATTACTTGAAAATTTCGACTTTATTCGTTAACATAGTTTCCTTTAAGAGAAATGCAATTAAATGAAAGTCAAAGTTTCTCTAACATTGCGATGGTTTTTTATAAATCGATTTATCAAAACCTTTAAAATTCTCTCAGTTTCCACGACCACCCAATTATTTCTACCAAGTTTTTCCAAGTGGACATCCTTTTCAGGTTAGCGAACAGACAACGCAGTGACTGGGTGCCAAATCTGAAGAACACCGTAATTGGAGCAGCAAGTTGGACTTGACCACACGGTACACTTGTTTCATTGTGCTATCTGTTTGGAAAATATCTTGTCATCCAAGGAAATTAACGAATATCCCGCTTTTTGGATCTTAACTATCTCCTCCAACTTCTCTTTTCGATCATCGAGAACAATTTTCAGGATTAGTTGCTATTTTTTGATATAACCACCTCTTTTGGGCGCCCATTGCGCATTTTTCCTTTTAAGAAAAAGGCGATTCAAATAACTCAGGAAAATCGAATTTTTCCAGTATTTCGAAAGTAAAAATAGAAACATCACTAAAAAAAAAATATGACTCGTAAACGAACGAAGGACATGATTAACAAAATATAATGTGCGTTCTTTGTTAGACCCGATGTCTATGTATCATTCCGAAGACTTTTGAACTAATTTGTTCAATTAACGTAATTTTTATTTTATATGCATTTTTTTCTATTAAAGAATAAGTTTATTGGTGGTTTTAAGGTTTAAGGTGAACGCGTGTACCCACCATTAAACGACTTTGGGGCAGAAGCACTCACACCAATATCGATCAAGTTATAGTTTTTATTATTTTGTTTTTCGCAATCTTCCGATAGGATCGTTGTTACCATAGCTTGCTCTGTAGTAATTTATTTTAAGTATTCGACAATGCTAGGCACTCGTTTGCGGAGCATTTAAGCATATTTTAGATACCAGGAATTAGATATGGCATGCGGAAGCTTATAAACAAAAGGCACAATTAGGAGAGCTCGTTTGCTTTCAACGTACGTGGATAAAAATTTTAGCCGAGTTCGTCCGATGTGATAGAGTATCAAGTTGTGGTACTCCCCACTCCGTTCGGCCACTGTGGGATGTAATCTTCATCCTTTTGCTTTATGCCCAAAATATTTTATTTTTTACAAAAAAAAAAGGATTTAATAAGCTATGAAAGTACTACGTAATGGTTCATCCGATGTCATGAAAACATCAGTCTGCTGTTCAGCGCGTGTTAAGGTTATAAAGCGTATAAGTTGGAAAAACTGAAAAGTTAAAACTTGGGAAATATGTATTTTTGATTGTACCCTTTAACTATGTCCATTAATAGCATACAATTTGTTACAGATCACAGCAATTGATGGGCTATGATTGCCAGGCCGATTATCATGGGTTCATCAGTATACTTTGGAACGGTGAAGGGTACCTAAGAGTCATTTTAAAGTGAATATTTGTTTCTTCAGTTTTTATTCTTAAAACAGAAAAAGAAAGAAAGCATCAAAACACCATCTTAGTTAAAGAGTCTAGCATAAGTAAAGTTAATAAAAATGTCAATTCTTTTTAAGAGACTCACTTCAAATAATATTTTAACCGAAACTTTTCAGAAGAAGAACCCACGGCATGTAATAAATTTTGAAACTTTCAACTTAATTATGTCGATACATAAAAGGGATTAAATAAAAATGCGTTCGAGATCAAGTGAATGTGTAGGTGAGGCACAAATATTTCAGAGGAAAGAAAAAACAAAAACTCCTCACATTCGAAAAACTATAATTTATGACATCTCTAAGTATCTAAGAAGTAAGAAAATGCAGCTTTTCTTTGCCTTGTTCATGGTCATCGTTTGCCCGTTTTCTTTTCATGTCGTCTTGCTTGTTTGCTGCTCTCCCTTGTTTTGTAACTTACTAAAACCGATTTCATTGCTTTTATGATAAGAAATTGAAGACAAATATGACAGCACCATAAATATAATATATGTATATGTTAATATGTATGTTGTAACACTAATTTTAAGAATTTTCTACTTAACCTTGCCTAATGTATGTATGTAATTGATCGAAAAGCAACGAGTATCTTTTAATGCGATATAATACGAAGAGCAATAGAATGTTTACCTACAATATTTAAGGTATCCCTACACACATATCGACCGACACAATTTCTCTAATTATTATTATTATAATTAATTTAGTCTGAGAAGAAATTCTAAGATGAAGTCTTAAAGCACTAGCACCTAAGCCTATCAGCTTTATTGAAATCTCTACCGTACTTGAGATTTGAATCCATGACCATTGGGTATTAGTCGAGGCTCTTTGCCTAGTCGGCCTACTCAGGGATGTACACACTTTGTAATTTGGTATACACTGACGGAATTCTTCTTCACTTCTGGTAATCGATGTCGTCTTTATCTTATTCATCAGTAAAAACCGTTGCCATCTGAATATTGGAAGACCATATCAAATTTATCGTAGGCCATATATTCTTAGCTAATGGCCCCCGATTAAGTCTAAAAAGCGATTTCAATGGGGATGAAAAAATCGGCAATTAGCAGCCTAGAGAAAATTCCATTCTCTCGTTTGTTATAAGCTTATTGAAAGTTTAGCTAAAAATGATCCTTGTTGACTAATCCACACTGTTGTTGTAATCTTTATCCTGAGCGGAACTGCGTGAATTCAAGTTCGGATTGGAGATCCAGATCTAACGACTAACGGTTTCATTGCTTGCCAGGCAAAAAAAGAAGAGTTTCCTGTAGCGTATTCTGACTGGCGATAAGAAGTCTGTACTACGACAATGCCAAGCGTAAAAACTTATGGGTTAGACCAGGAAATCCATCCACTAAAAGATAATGAAACTGTTAGTGGGGATGCCTACCCACGTCAATTAAAGAAATAGAACGACGTGTTGTTGCACAAAAGATCAGCATTAGCGATTAACAGACGTAAAGTCGTCTTCCCGCATGACAACGCTCAGCCGCCTTTCACAAGAGTTGTCAAAGATACCTTATTTCAGCTCGAAAGGGAACTCCAGCCACACCCGCCACTAGACATAGTTCTTTCTGATTACCACTTGTTCAGCCCGATGCAACATGGCTTAGCTAGCTGGCAGGCCGTTTCGAAATGTTGAAGAAGTGCGGAAAGAGGTCGATAATTGAATCACTTCCAGAGCAATATCGTTCTTTCGACATGGTAATGCCATGATGCCATGATGGGAAAAAGTTATCGAATATGATGGAAGAATTGTTGACAAATATATATTGCACCAATTTTTCTCAGTAAAAGCCTTTTCATGCGAAAAAATGATCAAAATACATGAACGAGCGCCTAGTAATATAATCCTTTAAATGAATACAAAAAAAGTATTTTACTGCATTTTTCGTTATTTTGTGAATATATTTAAGTGATTTAAGTGAATTTATTTATATTCCTCATTAGTAATATAGCAATTTCAGCACAAACAACAAAATCGAATAGACGTAGAAAGACACATTTGAAAATTATTATTTTAATTATCATATAATTTGTGTCTCTAACAGAATAAACACACCTTTGAGCAATTTTCAAAAGACCTCCATACCCCCTCCTTTTGTAGCACAAGGAAGCACGAGTGAGCGCATATACATGTAAGCATAACAACAAGCCCTTCGCACAACAATTACAACAAAAGTACAATAACAACGTTAACTTCAAAAATAATCTACCTTTAAATTACGAATAGATAACATTAGGGAAGGAATAAAGAAAGAGGAGACTAGCAGAGCCAGGAGAGAGAGCGCAATTTTGCCTTTAACGAGTTGATGGGTGAACCGGGTAAAATTTCAAGCATAAATATAGTAGAGCAGTAGTGGCTTCAGCTCTTATTTGATATGCGTACATAATTCAAGGTATGTGGTGTAGGTTTGTGCTTGTGTTTGTGCCTATGCAATGTTTCATTGTAATTATCATGTTGCCAATGTTACTTGTTGTTGTATGCATTCTACAAGCATACACACTGCACTGTAAGTCCGCGTCTCCATGTAACCAACCAAGTTTTATATGCTAATTTCGAGTGTAGCAGGGAACAAACACAACAACAACAACGTTAACGATGGCAGTAAGAACGACGAAACGTTTGTTACCACAGCTACTGCTACGAGTATCCACGCGGCTGACTAAAACAAAAAAAAAACAGTAAATAAACCGAGACAAGTAACCAAAACAACTAAACACTCAAACCATTCTCGGTAACTAAACACAATGTCTGCTACTTTGACTGTTTTACGTTTGCTTGTCTGCCAACTTGCCTGCCTGTTTGCTTCGCTTGGTTGTGTGTGCGTTTTTTTTTAACGTAGTTGTCTCTAATGTCGTCTATGTTTCATCATTATGTTTAACCATCATTAAGTAAGTTTAACGTAGATAAGTTACACACATGCAAGTAAGTAGTCGTCGTTGTCGTCGTCGTCGTCTTATTACCAAGAGTTTTAAAAAGGATTTTAAAAAAGTCTTCGAAAATGTTCTAAATTTGAAAAATATGTTAACAAATTCCGTTTTCCGTTTATATAAATGTCAAACTACTCATAACGATGTTGATAGTGCTTTACTCTTTTATTTAAAAATTTATTAATTCAAAAAAGTTCCCTTTGGCAATAACGTAGTAACTGCTCTTAGAGAGAGAGACAAACGGGGAAATAGTTAGAGTCTTATGTTCTTAATAATGAATGTAGAAAAAATGAAAAAAAAATAAAAAAATGAAAGGAAGAACAGTTTCTCTCACCGTTCGACGTCAACGTCAAACAAAATATAAAGCATAATGCATGAATGAATGAATGAATGAATGACTGACTGAATTAAAATTGAATGAATGCTTTGCCAAACGAGTCTCACTGACAGACAGGCAAACTGACTTACTGTCTATCCATCTAGTCAAGTAAAGTAAATTGAAACAGTTGGCTTCTATGTTTACCCGTAGCCAATAGATACCGACCGCCGTACATATGTAGCTTTCAAAATTTACAAACAAATGTACATACATATGTTATATTGAACACATAAACGGCTATGTTTAAACTGCAGCACATTGAAAGATATTATCTACACGGTCGTTGTCGTTTTGTCGTGTTCGCTGCATGTATTTGAAGAGACATTCATTCGCTCACTCATTCAGTCTTTTACTTACTTTTACCGCCGTTTTCTCTAACCATTCGCACATTTTTCTTTTCTTTTTTTGAATAAATGAATGAAAGTGTAAAGAGAGGGAGGGGGTAGTTCAGGCGATCGATGGTCTACCGATGGTCTTTCCCAATAATAATAGTAATAATAGTGATGTTTGTCTTTCTTTTTCTAATAATTTGCTTAACATGCTTATCAATTATTATGATTTTGCCATAAAATGTTGTTGAACATTAAACGTGACTCGCATACTTGACGAATTTTTATTTTTGAAATATAAAATAATTTTTGCATATTTTATGACAGACGGACATAAAAAAATTCTTTATATAATTATCTCGGTAATTGCTTCAATAGGAAGGGAAGGGAAGGAAAACAATAAAATTCTTTCTTTAACATAAAGATTTAAATCGAATTAAATGCTTTTTCCTTCCGAATTATTTCACTCTAGTTTTACTTATAAAAATTTGTTTGCGAAAATGAGTAAAAATTTTTAAATTTTATTTAATTCCCGCTCTTTCTTTATTTCTTGTTTTCTCTATATTTTTAGCTCAATATCAATCGCCTCGTATTATTGAGCATCCAACTGATTTGGTGGTGAAGAAGAACGAACCTGCCACATTAAATTGCAAAGTTGAAGGGAAACCGGAACCGACAATTGAGTGGTTTAAGGTAAGTAACTCTGACAAAAGAATTATCTATGCATGCGGCTGACAGATCATGGGATGCAGACGAAGCGAGTGGTGTCCTTACAAACGATGACACAAAAAAGAAAATAAAAAAGACAAACCACACCTTTGAGAATTGATTGCACGAGATAAAATAAGAATGAAAATTATATTCAGCTATAAACGAATCTTTTATGACCAGCAAGTTTTCTTGAAAAACATTGCAAGAGGATTTAAAAAAACCCATTGAAATTTCAATGCTCTATAAGATTGGTTGAACGTGTGACTGAGTTTTTTCCATTGTCCATTTCCATCATGGAATATGTACGAGAATATTTTTATCGTCATATTGGTTGTAGTTCGAGAGTAATGACAGAAAAAACGTGGAAACCAGAGATGTTTTCAGTATACAGTGCACTGTAAGCATGTGCTGCAAGACGACATGCTATGAATTACTAGAATTTTCGCCCGACCAGAGGAATGTTGAACAAAACTAAAACTTTCGGAATCTGCGAAAAATATGCAACCATATGGCTAAAGAAATACCTTCTCCATGAAGTCACTAAGTTCAGCTCACCGTCTTTTCACTTCTATGTTTTCTTGCACCCATTAAGAGGAAAAAATTATAAAGCGCACGCACTTACTTGTATTTCTTAGTGGGAGCTAACTTCAGAATATTTGTACTCTCAAAAGGTCTTGTGTATTACTTAACCTACTCTTGTGAACACGTTTTATGATTACCATAATAGATGCGGCAAATTTATTGTAATACAATCCTTTGAACTTTTGCTTAATAGAGAAAAAAGGAATAAAATTGTTTTTTTTAAAGAAATGTTATCGACAAAAGAAAAGGAGAGAAAAATATTTTTAAATTTATTACTGAGATCGCTGTCGTACACCAATAAATTTTATTCACTGTTGGGGAAGAAGATATCATAAGAAATTATACGAAAATATTTTTTCTCTATTTTTTTCATTTTCCTTTTCTTCCTTTACTTATTTCAATTGCAGGACGGTGAACCTGTAAATACCAGTGACAAAAAATCCCATCGGGTTCTATTTAAGAATGGTGCCCTATTTTTTTATCGCACTATGCAAAGTAAAAAAGAGCAAGATGGCGGCATTTACTGGTGTGTAGCCAAAAATCATGTTGGAAAAGCTGTGAGTCGTCATGCGACCCTACAAATCGCTGGTAAGATTGTAATGAAAAATGTATACACGTACACACATACACAAAGCACGCACGCACATCTACATATATAAAATCTTTAACACCTCATAAAAGTGTGCCGTTGAAGCATCATAAATATTATGGCTTTTATGTGCGAAAAAACGGCTTTAGAAGAAAGGAAAAATATTTTTGAAAAAAAAAAAACACAATTTTAGCGAATTCACGCATTTGATCGTAAATCTATCATTGAAGCTTTTGGATGTCAACATCAATTGTCGACTCTAACAGCGAATTTACCATTGCGGGACATGTTTTTCTACTAGAATGCCAAACAAGCGAATTGTAAATAAAAAAACTACAAAACATAAAAATAGTTTAAGCTGAATATTGAGCACCTGCTTAAGTGAAATAACTATTTGTTAACTACTAAATTTTACTTTATATGGGATTAGGTGACACATCTACAGCGTAAGACGATTAGAAAACTCACACGCACTTGAATTGGCAAGCTTTTGCTAAGACTTGAGCCCCTTGGTCAACACGCTTTGATGTTGGGGTGAAATTTACTAATAAACCTAAAACTTCGTAGGTTTGAACTGCTCTCTAACTACCACTAGTTGTTCAGTTTCTAGCTTTTTTTATATATGGTTTTGAATCTTCTACTTTGGGCAGAATGTGTGTATCTTTAAGAGGTCTTATAAGAGGTTACATTGAACGCCATTTGATAACTAGCATCTAAAGTTATGAAGACGTGCGCGATTTTAGGAAATCTATCTGATTGTTTGCAATTTCATATCTATATGAACCCATAGACCGGAGCAACCAAGTCCGTAAAACAAGCCAGCGTTCATTGCACAAAAATTATTGTTTAAGCAGGCAGTGGAGCTTTGAAATTTGTCGGTTTGCAAGCCTTTCTCTTACTATTTACCGCTTGAAGGACAGTTCTTCAAATGTATTCCCAAACGTCAAAAGAGTGAGACTATTTTTTCATTCTGGTATGGCATGGCGGCGGACATTGAGTACTCACTCACCGCTTATCGCTTTGTATTTAGTGCTTATAATATCGGATGCTGTGAAATTAAGCAACACAACAACCACAATAACACTGACAACTTCAGACATAGTAGACAATACGTTACATAAACCAATATATTTTGATTCGTAAAGTAATTGACTTTAATTGAAAAGCGTAGTTTAGGACGCGAATGAAGTTGCAGACGGTGTGAAGGGGTTGACGCGGTTTGAGGTGTTGAGAATTTAATTAAACAGCTCGATGTGTTTCAATGCCGTCCGTATCAATTTTTCGCTTAAACACTTCGTTGTGATTAATCAAATTTTCTGCACGAAGCATAGCGAATAAAAGCACGCATGCTTTGCTTCGCTGAAATCTTTTCAATATTAATCTTCAAAATCTCTACATATCTGAAGGGGCGTCCAAGGGCATTTCCAAATAGTACGAACGAAGCAATGAACAGACGACACCGCTTACTTCCAAAGCTGTATAGACAAAGTAGGGCACAATAACAAGCAAAACAATATTTTCTAAAGATTAGAGCGAATGCGCTTTGGGATCATTTAAAAACTTGTTGTTGTCTTCGTTATTATTTTTGTTGAAAGGGAAAGAGTTAAAAATTTCAACAAGTAAATTAAATAAAAATTTTCGTATGATTTTATAAACAACGAACAACTGCAAAAGAATGTCAAACTAATTGTACAGCATCTTCAAAAAACATTACTTAGGCTTTGGAAATTGTTCAAAATTAGCCCAGCACGCGGTGCTAAACTAAAGTGACAAAATGTGTGCATTGTAGAGATGTTTATGTTACTTACACTTTTGTTTATGGGCCTTGTATTAGCTTTTGAAATTCCTTTTTTATTTTTGAAAGAAACGTGAGCACAATTTGTTGACTTTGTACACACGACATAGCACATAACACATAACATAACACATATCATCGCACGGTACTCAGACAGTGCATAAAATAAGTTGAGTGGTTTAGTTTAACAAACCAAATACAAAAAATAAAAAATCAAAAGAAGAGGGCAAAAAGCCCTTTTAACACTAATTGAAGAACGAGCAATAATAGGAGGAAAGGAGAAGGAGATGGAGAAGGAGAGGGAGCAGGAGGAGGAGGAGGAGAAAGAGAAAGAAAAGTGTGTGGACTTTACTGAAAAGATCTGTGCGTTTGTCGCGATGGTGAAGATGATGACGATGCACTTTTCAAAATGCTTGTCTTAGTTTAATCTAAAGCGTGAACAAGTTTTCTTTTTTTGTTTTAATTTTTTATTTCTTGTATGTTTTACATTGTTCTCGTTGTTGTTGTTGTTGTTTTATGAATTGTTGCTGATTGATAACACTGCGGGCGGTCGTTTCTTGTTTAAATAGGGCTTTCATTTAAAAAACGCAAGAGAAAAATGTCTTATTTTATGTATTTTTATTTACTTTATGTGTTAAAAGAAATTTTTTTTTTTCTTGTTTTTTTCATTTTCTTTTTCTTAACACTTAAGTACACTGCGAAGAAATGCGGGTGTTTGAAATCATTTCGATATATGCTTACCTTAAAGCAATTGCTGGGGTTTTTTTTTTCTTTAGCTTAAATCATGACTTTAAAGGTGCGATTGAAGCTCTGTAGCATGAGATTGGTTTATTTTTGGACGAAATGTTTTCAATAAATTTTTCTCAGTGTTTTAATATACGGCTAGTTTGCTACGTCTGGTGTAGAATTTCTTATTAACGTGATTGGCTTTCCTTGCTGCGTACTTAAGGTTGTTAGTTTTTCTTTTTAATAAGAAATTTATTATTTCCGTTTTATGTGAGAATTTCTAATAAATTGCAATTAACTGAATTAAAGATAAATAGCCGGAAATATCTTAATTAAGAGTTTAGCTGCGTCTCAAGCTAATTTCAAACTGAGTGAAATAATAGCACAACAGAAATTTGTCTTCAAATAGAAAATAATATTAAATTTGAACAAAAAATTATTTAAAATAAATGTTTTATTGGCATAAATGCGATGTTTCTCTTAGTAAATGAATATAAAATAAAATAATTATTTTATTGGCGTGAAGGTAAACGGTCTCTCTGTCAATAAACTAACACATCCATAATAAAAGTTTCCGTTGTTTTAATCAAAGACAAAGCCAAGCACGTGTTCCATTTGTATATTTTGCTTTTAAATTTTTAACTACCTGCAACTGTAATGATATGAGAGGCAATGTCTGGCAACTTTGAAAATGGGTATAAACCTAATTTTTTATTGATCAAATATGAATAAAATCAATAAAAGCAAAGAAGAAGAACTCGTACATATGTATTTGAGTGGATTATGTGAAAAGTCTTCGAAAATAATCAAAAGAGGAAAATATTAATTATTCACCGAAGTGAAGATGCCCACAGTTCACATATTTTAGGGGTCATGTCTTTGCTAAAATGCGGTTTATCGCGATGTAAAAAAAAGAAATAAATAAAATAAATATTAAAATTAAAAAATATAAAGAAGCAAGCAGAAGGTTTTAGCGTCCTTTACCATATGTGTACCAAAAATCTACGCTTAAGTAAATTCATTAAATATTTTTAACGCATTTTGCATATTGTAAATTTTCGCCAATAGCATACGTACACTATATGGGAAATAGGAACAGTGAATTCTTCTTTTAACTTCTTATAACACCAAATATGATTTCCTTTTTATATATGTTTCGATTTTTGTTTCCTTTTTCTCATCGTGTTGTTATTTTTTCCATATTGTTCAGTTATTAAATATCTTAGCAGAGGAGCGAACAAAGTGTGGAGCTAGCCCACTATTAACAAAGAACAAATTGTGAGCTGCATGCTAGTAATTATTCGGAAGTCTTCTAGCAGATATGAATCAAAAAGGTCATTAACTCGGCCTCTTTTTCCTGCGAAATCTATAGAGTATGAGGTATTTCAAGCACCGTTCAAACCAGTTACCATTAGTCTCAAGTAGTGAATGTGTGCTTTTGGATAAGGGAGATAAAGGACTTTACTTCCTTTCTGTGGCGCTGCAAACTTTTTTCTGTAGAAACAAATCGTGGCTGAACTTGAGAGTCTAGCAGCCGTGTCGATACTTTCTTCGTACTTACCAAAAGTGTCCATTCAATGATTTACCGACTTATTGGAACCTTGAGGCACCCAATAGACGAGTGATTGGGTATTGGAAAATTCGGGAAGTTTCGTTGTAATTGTGGTTGTTGTTAAATTCCCAGGATGTGTATCTAAATGCTTGGTTATTGTACGTTCTAGTACGATTGCTTGAGCGTTATAAGGTAATCGGCTTGACTCCAGCAATAAAAAATTTCTCAAATTCAGGAGCAAAGCATTTAAATGCTTTAGTGCTATACGACGAAGAGCAAGTTTACCAAGTTCGCGACAAGAAGAGATACCGTGTTCCAAAATTTACGCAAAGTTTGAATGGGCCGCCAGTTGTGCAAACAGCAACCTAAAAAGAAAACTGTTTGACATCTGAGAGTTTATGGTTAGAAATGATGAAGCGTTGCACGAGAGAACAAAGCGCTTTCATTGTTGAACACTATTTCACAAATGATGAAAGTTTGGTCATATTTCTTTGAAGATGAGGCTGTAATGTGGATGAAAATGGCATGATACTGATGTGAACGACATGTGCTTTTAACAAGACGGTGCCACATGCCACACATTCCATTAAACAATTCAATTCCTAATCGTTTACTTTTTCGCCTCAGTGATCAGCCTTTCGCTAAAAGAGCCAGCAAAGTGGTCATTTGCCCGATGTGCTATTCCGCACATAATCCTCTCCTGTATATATTATGATTCAGTAAAAAAATTACAATTAAAAAAAACTCTGCTTTCTCTTTAATCCAAATCTGGCGTAAATATAAATGCTTTAGGGTTAAACCTTGATAGCTTGATCAGAGGAGAGAACATATTATGTGAACATCGATATTCAGGACCTCTTCAAGTATATATGTATATACATATACATATTTTATATGACTAATCACTCAGAAGATGCGTAATGTGGTGGTGATGAAGAAGAGGGATAAGAGGGGGAAATAAAGCTATAGGAAGGTCTTGGCGGCAGGCCAGTGGATGTGAGTCCAATCGATTAGTGTTGTGCCTTTAACAACCGAGCACTCCCTGCATGACTTGGTAGTCGTGATTGTTACCATCTCGGCTACTCATCGACCATATCTAAGTTTTTTCCGACTTCTTTGTCTTATTCATACGGGCTCCTTAAACAGATAGATTTGCAGACAGAAAGTTGGGATATGTAATAAATTTTTTTAAAGATCGACTCCTAGCAGGAAATTTTGGATATTGACTTCATGAGTAACTTCGACGTTGGCCAAATTTAGTTATCGACATTGATGTTAGAAACTAAACCGCCAAAATCGACGTTGCCCAAACCTAATAGTGGACGGGTAAAATCCAAATTCCAAATTGTCTTTTTTATATGATATATATAACGAAACGTAAGGTTTACTAAGCAGATAGATTGATAGATAGACGCTTCAAAGATCTCATCAAGTCTTCCAATAATACTTATCACCTCGGCTACCCATGCGCACAATGACTGCAATCGTGCGCTAAGTAAAGCAACAGCTGCTGCGCATGCAATCGTCAGGATCGTCGAGGTTAGCCTTTTCTATGCATTTGTCTACGTTAAACAGCCGCAGATATGCTCGCTAAGAAGGATGAATGAATTAAATCAATTTTAATCTTTTCAAAGCTAAACTTCCTTTACAAAATAATTTATGCAATGAACTATAAAGTGAAGCCGATGATTCACACTTCACCCTGTAGGTGTTTGATGACACGGGTACATGTTTGCCTAAGCTAACCTAATTTAAAATATATATATTTGTTTTTGTATGTACTTATTACACGTGCTCCATAATGAGCAAAGCAAACAAACAAAAAATAAAAAGAGGGAGAAAAGAGATTGTTTTATAAATGACGTCTGCTTATCTACGTGTGTACACAATTTAACGGGTCACCATTGTAAATATGATGGATGTAGCGTAACCTGGGAAATGTTTCTCTTCATTCCGCGGAATTTTAAATGGATAACAACTAAAACAATATTGGTGCAGTTTTATTTAGCAAAACATCTTACTTTTAATTTTATGTAATTATTATCAATTAATTATCATCAATTACGCTTGTAAGTAAATTATTGTAGGAACTATGCCACTAACGGAAAATCGCGTGTAGATTGAGTATTACAACACATGTATAGCAATATGAACTAGGGCTCATTCTTGGTGTAATAGAAATAAAGGGTCATTCTTGGTGTAATAGAAATTGTTTATGTGTGTATGCTATATGAATGAGGGGTCATTCTTGGTGTAATAGAAATAAAGGGTCATTCTTGGTGTAATAGAAATAAAGGGTCGTTCTTGGTGTAATAGAAATTTTTTGTGTGTATATGCTATTGTTGCCGAGATATTAAGTCATTTTTTCTTCTAATGTGCACTTCAAACGCATTGACAATTTGTTGTAATTTAAAAAAAAAAACGCTTTTGTCTTCTATTCATGATTTATTCTCTTTACTATGAAAAACGGTTTTCTGCTTACGATGTACAGAAAAGCTTTAAGCTGTCATTTTGTATTACAGTTTGAATTGAACACGATTTCTTATGAAATTTTATTAAAGATTGCCTCAGTCCTCGCAAAACAATGGCAATATATGATCACTGTAAACAATATTCATTGAAAAATGCCCTTTCAAATACTTCTCTTATATGATTGTTACAAAGACTCGAAGCTGCTTAGTGGTTATTAAAAATAAAATAAAAAATTCAAGTGTCAACAGTAAATTATTTATTGCAAATTCGTAATAAAGAGAAATAATAGGACATAATAAGTGCAATGAAAAATTAATGGTCTTTGTTATGAGAAGGAAAACAATAAATAAAAAAATGTTAAAAAGAACAAACAAATAAAAGACTATTCTCAACTTAAGACGAATCTTACATATTCACCACATATGTTACATACTACGTAACTAACACTACATTATTACTATTATGTAACATATCAGTCAATGATCTCCGGCACTCACATATGTGTAAAGCCCCTAAGAGAAAATCGATATTATTTTACAAAACGGGAAATATCAAACCAGTGGCACTACTCTTTTTTTTTTTCAAGACTGGGAAGAACATCAAACAAAGGTCGTCCTTTGACTAATGATTATTTTTTTTTTGTATAAGAAAAACACTATTTAAACTCAGCCTTGACCTGAAGTGTTATTGGAATTATTCTCTGTCAACAGGCATAACAATTTGGCTTCCTGATTGAACAAGAACTTACGCACATCAAACTAAATAAATAAAAATGGGTGGCCGCAGTGAAAAACATCCCAAGCACAATTCTAAAAATTACTCTCGAAATCTGGGACAAAATGAAATAAATAGACAATCGGAAAGAAGGAATCCTTTGAAAGGAGTGGCCTTCGTGCTTTGAGATGAGCATAGTATCTCACTAATGAACTCTCTGAAAAGGATGAAGACGAATAGTGGTTAGGAAACCTTCTTTATCTGTAAACTTATGCTTATTAGTTACATTTAAAATTCGATTAATATCAAGGGAACAGCGAAAAAATCTTAGATCAAAGGACAATAATATGTGTGTACTCGAAGAAAGCCAAAGGGAAAACATATGAAAATATTATAACGCATGTGTGCAAGAATGAACAATTCATAGCTAGGTTTGACCACTAACTAATCCATATAACGCGTTTAATGCGTTCTGCTGGCAATCAAAATTACTATCAAATAGATAGCGATAGTTGTTAGATATTTGTCACAGTTCAACAAATGCTGTATACCTATATACTCTTGTCATAATAACCTTTGCGCAGTGCAGAACTAAATTATCTTAGGCGGCACAAGTATGTAAAGGAAAATAGGTAGATCCTATACCATTATTAGACGTACAAGGGAATGGGTTTCAGTTTTTAACATTTTTTTTTTTTTTTTTGTTGAATAGAAGCAGTTTAATATGCTTAGCCCTAATTTCGTGTTTGCAGAACTAAGCAGTCGAAAGTTATATCCTTTTTAAACATTATATGTGGCCATCTCACAATCAACAAATTTGCACCGGACAACTTATAGAATGTGTTCATCTGAAGTTTCAGGCAAATGCTTGTTAAGACCGCTCAAAACTTAAGCACAAATATAGGCATGATCCAGCAACGAAGTGGCTTTGCAACTGCAAAACTTCAGCGTACGCAATATAAAGGATTTTAAGCTAAAAATTGTTGTTTCGAAGGGTGATATAAACCCATCCATCGACCAACCCATCACCATTTCTAAAAATAATAATATTCGTTCGTCTTAAGCTTATTACAACTTTCTTATCATTTTCTCCAACAAACTAGAATTTCAACAAATTAGAACCACTTTGAGGAAAAAAACCTGTTCTCGTTCTCGATTAAAAATAACGACAAGCTTGTTTTGCGGAACTAACTTTACGACTCAACCACAATTACGAAGAAATAAAAATTAGTAATTACTTTATCATTAACTAGTCATTAAGAAACGCGACTAACACGTTGACGTTCGCGGAATCAAACCCTAGCGCGGTATGCTATACTTACCCGTAGCTCAATCGATGAAGATAAGCACTTCCATTAGGCTGCAGCCATGCACTAACCTTTTAGCGTTCTTCATTTCTTTCCGACCATTGCCGTCTTGCACCTACGCCAGACATCCGTTGAATGATTGACCATAATAATAAAAAAAGGACTTTAGTCGCACTCTTTGTCTTTGCCATTACGTTCAAAGTGTTTCTTTCGAACTTTTTAACTGTAATTATTTTAATTGTCAATAGAATCTATTCGAAATTGTGTTACTTGGCCGTAGCTTCGCTCGCCCTCATTCAACTGATGATACCTTTCTGGTTACTATTTCATTTTAGGTATTTGAAGTGCGTATAGCCCGCTATTCTTTATATCCTGCCCAATTTGTGTTATAGGGTACAGAGGGACTCGTGGCAGATCTATCTTTTATTGTACCGATCGACTTGGAATTATTTTCTGAATCAATTTAGGCTTCTTGTCTGCCTGATGTCTCTCCGTGACCACTAGATCGAAATTTTTTAAAAATTTTGGCGAAGTTTCGTACAGTGAAAGTGTTTTCATCTAAAAAAAGCCTTTGTATAACTCGTCGAATTATACCTAATGTTGCTTGGAATTTCATGTAGATAATGAATAAATAAATAAAAAATAATGAGGCCATTGAAAATGGAACGGTTTGCAACCACTCCCCACATGATAGCCCATTTGCAAAAAGTCTATATAGGAAAAAACTTCATAATTCTTAACATTTGTGTACAAAAATCGGTAGAAAATAGTATTTCGATGTACGAAATATATGTGGGAAATTTGAATCGAGTGGGTGTATTTTGCGGATCGCTTCGTACCAATATTAAGCTCTTATTCGCTGGGCTCCAGCCCTTACAGGGATTCTCATAAAAAGTACACAAGTGCATAATATTTGTTGTTTTATAAAGAAAAATAACTGAGGAATCGTTTTAGGCGATATGGTTTAGGGTATTTAAAATCCGGCCTTCCTCGACTATAATATTTTCACCCATTTTTTGCGCAATTCATTCCATTCGTTTAAGGCACCTATACATTTTTACTTCATATTACATTTTACGTTGTTGATAGATTTTCCGAAAAACGTGCCTGCTTAGTGAATCGATAGATAAGTGAATCCTTCATTTCATTTCATATTTCATTTAATATCATTTCAATTTACACAATTTATCGAAAACTATAACGATCTGTATGCTAACGAAACGAAAAATATGCTTAGGTTTTATTTAATTGAGATAATCATTCGAAAATCACAACTATTAGGTAAAGAGATCCATGCATTAAGGGACGGGTGCATGTAGTCTATTCGATCTATGTCATACAATTGCCTCAATGAATCTAATGCGTACGCCTAACGGGATTCTGATATTGATTCCAAACTATTATATAACACTAAGGCCTAGGTAGAGGGTAGGAGTGTTAAGAAAGCATAAATAATCTACATTTCGCTCCGTAAAAGATTCTTGACAGATAGTGCGATATTCCGAGATTTAAGTAAAATTACTTTTCAAAAATCTTTAAGAAACTACATGGAAAAGCACCAAAAAAAAGAAAAGAATTATGTCAACATATGTGATATTATCATATAACCATTTCGTTTTCAGCGTATGTACGTATGTACGTACGTCTCGAAATCTTTTTTATAAAAGATTTATAATGGAATATATTGCGCATACCAAGCGTATGCATACGTACGTTCGCCAAAGTATTTATATCAATTTTCGTTGCTATCGTTACAGTTTTGCGTGAAGATTTTCGAGCGCAACCTAAGGATACACGTGTGGCCAAAGGTGAGACAGCTTTATTGGAATGTGGGCCACCAAAAGGTATACCCGAACCGACGCTTATATGGATGAAGGTAAGCAATTGTATAACATGTATACATAAATAAGAATAAGAAATATGAACGTTAAGAGCTGCTGTAGTAATGGTGCATATGTTGAGTACTGAATACTGGCGATGAAAATGATCATGATGATAATGAGGATGATGTTAATAATGATGACGGCGGAAGAGAAGGAAATCAATGAAAAACAAATGTTTTGCATGACAGAAAAGTGAAGTAGAAAAAAACGTATTGTACATAAACATAAACATACATATGTTTAAACAATTCGAGTCTTTCCTGATAGACACATATATATGTATATACAGTATATATATGCATTACCGTACATCTTCGAACATCTCGAAAAACAATCAAATACATTTTAAACAGCGTTTTGTGTGTAGCTCGCTTGTGCAAACAAACACACACACACACAAACATGCAGTCGTACGCAGGGCAACGAGTTAAAATGTGTGCATTTGTATGAGCAATATATACTCTTTGCATAAGCATAAGGTCCCGATGTTCCGTATGCACATTTGATGTGTTTTTTCTCGATTTTTTTCCTTTGTTTTTAAGTGATTCTTTTTCCTTTATTTCTTTGTATGCTTGTATGGGTGCATATATACTTTTGTCACTGTTGTTGTAGTTGTTATTTTTGCTATTTTAAGTGAATAAGATATCGTTCGTAAAACAACGTCATTCCGTACATTTAAATATGTATATAAAATGCAGCATAAATTTCATGGATTTGGTTTTAGTTGCTTTTTGTTACATGCGTTTTGGCTCTTTTGTGTTGTTTGCTGCATACACGAATGTGTATACACTCATGCACTCACAGTTTTTCGTGTTTTGCTTTTTATTATTATTATTATTTTTCTCTTTTCTTTACGTTTTGTTGCTTAGTTTTGCTTTTTGGCAACAAAGTCAGCATATGTACTGTCAGGTGTAATAGTTTTCTATTTATGCTATATTAGAGAGACAGAAAGAGAGAGAGAGAGCGAGAGTGAGTGAAATATTTTTTCTATGCTTTACGTCTGCCTGCATATATATATATATATATATATATATATATATATAAATGCAAATGATACTTAAGCATATACTGATGCCATTACGTGCCATTGCATATGAATATATATATAAATGTATGAACGTAACAAACACAAATGGAAATGTCATGCAAAATTTATGTTACGCTAAGTAAAATGAAATTTAAGCATAATTTCTTTTGTAAAATTGATATAAAAATCAAAACAACATCGCTAACGGGGATGACAGGGAAGTAAGTTTAAAAGGTTACACGAAGACGTAGAGGATTTTATGTTAAAAAGACAAATGAATTATGTACAAAGATTTATGCTGTTTATGCAAAATGAAAGAAAACAAAAAAAAAGATAGTAAAAATTCATTACCCGCTTTTTTTTTTGTTAAAGGTTTTATGATAAAAATCACTTTTTTCAGTTTCAGTCTGTTCTTGCTGTTTTCTTTTTACCCTTAGGATGGCGTACCGTTGGATGATTTAAAGACAAAATCTTATGGAACCACATCACGTATACGCATAGTGGATGGTGGCAATTTATTGATAAGCAATGTCGAACCGATTGACGAAGGCAACTACAGGTGCATTGCTCAAAATATTGTCGGCACTCGAGAGTCCAGTTATGCTAAACTAATTGTACAAGGTAAGCAAGCAAGCAAAACGGTAGTTACAACTATAGAGAATATAATAGATAAAGCAGACATTTGTGACTTGAATTTTTATTATTGATTGATGGAGTATAGAGCAACTGGAAATTGTATGCGATACATCGGTGATTAGTAGTGATGGTACAAATGATATGTGAACTGAATTGTAATTTTCTTTGAAAGATTAAGATAGAAATTGTGATGTCGATTAGTTGTTGAATTTTGAGGAGAAAGGGACTCTTGGCCTTTCTATACCGTACTAGTCGAAACTGTACACTCTTCATTCATTTTCAAGTTTATTAATAACAAGTAAGAAATCACTTTAAACCAATACGTGAGCGCATTCGAGACTTTGTAAAACACGGTTAGATAGGCTCACTGTCTATTATTAACAAATAAGGAAACAGTGCCAGACTTTGGCAAGCGTCGCTTAAAACAACACGTAAGCGTATTAGAGGATTTTCAAGAGTCAGGTGCTTAGACTCAGCGTTTGAGTCAAACCTTATGCTTACGCAGCATTCCTAAGCCGGAGATGAGTTGTAAGGCTTCCATCGGTTCTTTTAAGAATATTTCTTTGTTTCCGAGATTTAAGTCAAGTCTTATGTGTGCACAGCGCAATACGGTGAAGTGAAGGCATTTCTCGATAATCTTTATAAATTTTGTTCTTATTATTGTAGTGTTGACAAGCATATTCTTCCTCTTCTACTGCTTTGTTCTGGCTTGGCTAAACGGTCCTTATTAGGCACGTTTAAAATCACTTTAAAATCACTTATTTTTAATTTGGCTGCTTTGGACTCAGTTATTTTATTATTATTAGGTCCACGCTAGCAGACTCCTGCAGACTCGACCGAAAGTGTTCAAGCAGCACTTCATGCACGCAAGGTTAAACATTTCTGTTCTCGTTGTCAGTGACAATTTTGAAATATACGGCAACGAAGCTTTTTCCGAAAAAGCTAAATTTTCGCCAAGAGAATCATGAACATAAGCATGGCTTAGGTCAACGTAATTTTGCTTCAGCCACCGTATTCACCGGACTTGGCTACCTGAGACTTTTTCCAGTTGCACAATGAAAGCACTTAAGCCTACACAATGCAAGCACTTATCAGAAGTGCTAAGAGGATTGGAGAAAGTTCTGGCGCAATTGTATTATATCTAAGGACGATGATGAATAAATAGATATATTTCGAGACAAATAAAGTCGACTTTTGTTGTGAACACAGCTCGGCAAATGGTGGCGACTAGAAAATGTCATACAAGTACAAACAGAAGACTCATCTGTTTTATAGTATGTTGTCCCCCGTATAATACACAAACGTTACCAATGCGCTAGAATTATGTAGCGGGCTTAAGAAGAAGATGCAGTCAGAAGTTGTCAAGATATAGACAATGGGAATAAAAGTATTTCATATCTAGTGAAAAGGCTATGGCAAATAAGCTGAAGTGTCTTATTGATATGTGGACACCAGTTAAACGCATTTCACAGCTACTGAAACGGTTTTTACGAATAAACTGAGACATCTAATTGGCGTAAACGCAGCAATAAGTGCCTTAAATTAACTTTTAAAGGAAAGTTTTATACTTTAAATGGGTATTATGACTTTCAAATCGGTGTAAATACATATCCTTTTGATATTTTTTTAATTCAATGTTCGGTCTATTTTGCTACATCTAGAAATCCTCTTTCTAAGTCCTATCATTAACTCTTTTGTAAGAATTATTGCTTTTACTCAAACGTTTCATAGTAAAAGATTTCTAAAAAAAGGTATGAAAAAAAAAAAAACTACGAAACGAAGCTGAGCAACTAAACAAAGAGCTGCTTTGTGCATATAATATACATGGTAGAAGTCATTAGAGGTACTAGTACTAAATATCAATTTGTCAGAGTTGAACTGAATGAAGTGAACATATGTTTGCTAATTATCCGAACTTTCATTGTTTTCCAATTTTTTTTTTTTTTTGTAGAAAAAGTTAAAAGCAAATAGAACAACAAGCACAAACTCTCCGGTATCCTGTTATTATAAAACTCTAGAGGACGCCCGTTTATTCCGATTAAAAATACAAAATTTTGAGCATAATAACCAAAATATACAAAAACATGATTGAGTTTTGTTTTCTTTAACAAAATTAAAAAATCAAATTTTTCTTACCTAAATAACAATGAAAATAAGCAAGAACACAATAGTTGACTCAGTCCACCATTAAATATCCTACACGTTATATGGCAAGTGATTGAAAAAGTGATCCGATCCGAACCATTCTCAATACCGGTGGCCGTTGGTCCAAAATATGTCAGTGTACCGCATGTATGTATGTTATAGGTTGACCATAAGAAAACAAGAGGGACCGACGGACCGACAGAAGAGATCAAAATCACTTTCTGAATGGACCGGCTTGTCTTAAATGCTTATGGTGCTGCATAGACTCACACAAACTTAATATGTCCTTGTACCGCAAGCGGTGTAGGGTACAATGAGTAGATGAACGATGAACATTTTGGCATTCTTTTGACTTCCTGCAAAGGACAACTTAATTTAAAAGCATAACAAAAAGTGCAGTCAAAGAAATTCGAAAGAATTGTAATTAATAGAAAGGAGAATAGAGAAAGAAAGCTGAGAGGGGAAAAAGAGATAAGAAAAACTATTCATGAAATTGTTGTAATTGTTTCTGCGATGCTTGTATTGTAAATCTACAAATACTTCGTTATTTGCTGTTGTTGTCAGTGAAGCCATCTAATAAAATCGTAGCAATATTGAGTAAATGAAGTAAACCGAACTGCATTAAAATCGAAATTAAAAGCAGAAGAAAGAACGTCAAGAGTCAGAAGAAAGGAAATCTTTCTCTCCTCTCACACTAACGAACTACATGCAGCAAAAGTGTGGCAAACTAAACGCCAATATTCTTGAATCAATTTTTTTCGCGAAATGTAATAAAATTTTCAATTTTTTTTTGTTAAATATTCAAATTTAAAACAATTTTATTAAAGTTTGACTTTTGGAACGAAAGGAAAATACTCGCCGTTCCTAAAGAATATTTGAAATAAAGTTTATAACGAGTAAAGTTTTCAACTCTTAAACAAACCTCTAATTGACCAAAAAGTTCTTGCACAGATACAGACACACATACACTTACAATATATTTATAAAACAGACAGAAAGCGTTAGGAGAAAATCCTGTAATGAATATTAACATGTCTAAGCGTCTAGAATATATTTTTAGGAGGAGAAGAAGTTCAAAAGAAAACTTTATTAATTTCTTGGCAAATATTCAAAGATTTTGTTTTTTTTTTTTGTGCTGTTTTCAACATATAATAATTGTTGCTCACTTCATACACTTTGTGTTTCAACTTTTCTTTGTTCGTTTTTTTTCATTTTACTACAGTTAAGCCGTATTTTATGAAAGAACCTCAAGATTTAACTTTGTTGGTGGGTCAAACAGCTCAGTTTCATTGCTCGGTTGGTGGGGATCCACCTCCGAAAATATTATGGAAAAAAGAAGAGGGTAATATACCGGTGGCCAGGGCTCGGATACAACACGATGACAAAAGTTTGGAGATAACAAATATAGTAACCGAAGATGAGGGCACCTATGTGTGTGAAGCTCACAATAACGTGGGGCAAATAAGTGCAAGAGCATCATTAACAGTGCATGGTAAACGATAAATTTTTATTGTGTCTTCCATTATTGTTCTGTTCTCATCGACTTATTTCCATTCAGCTCCTCCTACTTTCATTGTTAAGCCTCAAGATAAAAAGCTGGGCTTGAACGGTGTCGCCCTGTTTCCTTGTGTTGCTGATGGCAATCCTCCTCCCTCTATCTTTTGGACGAAAGAGGGTTCTTCGATTCTAATGTTTCCCAATAACTCTTACGGTCATTTACATGTTTCCGTGGAAGGCACATTGCAAATTAATGGGGTGCAAAAGGACGATGCCGGTTACTATGTATGCTCAGCTTTTAGTGTGGTCGACTCCAGTACGATACGAGCATTTCTCCAGGTATTTAACACATCAACCAATTAGTTTCATTTTGTTATAAAAAAAAGAAAAATATTTTTACTAAAATTTTTGTCTACTCCAGGTTACCTCTGTAGATGACACCCCACCTCCCATTATACAAATTGGTCCTTCCAATCAGACTTTACCTAAAGGCAGTGATGCCACGTTGCCCTGTCGTGCGTCGGGCAATCCTATACCACGTGTTAAATGGTACAGAGATGGTACACCTTTGCATAGCGGCAATCGTTATACTATAGTCCAAGGAGGATCGTTAAAAATAAACGGTAAGCTTTACAGCAATATAAACGTAATGGAAAAACTTAATATGTTTTACGAAACCAATAAGATTCTTATTTAATTTAAAATTATTCTCTTCTTTATGCGTTGTTTTTTTTCTATTCTTTTCGTTTTTTTTTTCTTAACATAAGATTTACAACTAAGCGATTCTGGCCTGTATACTTGCACGGCTTCATCGGAAAGTGGTGAAACTTCATGGTCGGCTACATTAACGGTACGTATGATATGTGTACACATATACAAAATATTTATTTCATTGGCTGTAAATCTTTAGAAAGTTTCATCTTTTCCTCGTATGTCTGCGTTACATAAAATTTACCTCAGCTTTGGTAATTAAAGTGTGGCCAACAAAACGATCAAAGAAAAGAAGAAAATCTAAAGAAAATAAATAAAAAGCGACGAGAAATGTGAAGACTTCACATAAAATATATTTTTATTTCGAGCAATGCACTAAAACCAACAAAGTGTTCTTCTTCACATGTTTGTGAAAGAAACGTTGATGTTGATGGTGTGCGTTTTATGGGTTGATGATGATGAAAATTTTTATTGACGGCAGATGAATAAGCTACGTTTACCACATAAGAAACATCCGAAATAATATTAAAAAAATTATATTCGCTTTGGATGAAATCCCTTGATGATCATTACTTTTTTCGATATTTGAATAGCATTTTAGTAATGACTCAGTAGGCGTAATGTGCTCTGTAAACGTAAGCATACTATCAGTTTTTTATATTTTGGGTCCTTCTACATTAGGTATGAATCTACAATACGCGCTAAGAAGATAAGCATGTAAGGGTCATATTATCATACGCGTCAATAAAGTACAGCGAGTTATTGAAAATGAATCAATCTGTTGCACCTATAGGGGTATTCCCAAGTGATTGGTGAAAGCAAGAAAAAAAATGTATCTCTTCCATCAAGGAACAATTTTAGCTTAGAGGAGAAAATATTCATCTATAATGATATTCGGGAACTACGAGGTGATAAATGATCTTCTAAAGAAATCTCCGTATGCCTACTTATGTTGTTTGGCTGCGATCAGTTTATCAATCCTTTTTGTCACAAATTAAAATTTTTAAAGAAACATCTTGCCGCGAACGTTTCGCAACATCGCAAAAACATATCCAATTACTGAAGAATAATTCTCTAATTAACAATCGATCGAAATAATCGGCAAGAGCTTTTAGTTTCGTCTTTGATTGGTGTTGATGGAAATTTTTTTTTTTAACTTATGATATGTGACGTTTGAAACTTCTCGGAAAGCAGCTTCCAGAAATCGTAGCACAATTGCTGGACTGGAATTAAATTTCCCAATCTGTCCACGTTTAACGATAACCTGTTCTATTCAGACAAATTGCCTGTACTTACTAACTAACTATACGAACAACTAAACTTTATTACGGCTCCACTTAACCGCTTTATGCCATTTATATGCTTGCTTTTGTAATAAAATTTTACTACGAAGGCTTTTGAAATTTGTGGTAAAATCTCATTGAAAGCACAAGAGTTAAGCGAAATTTTTAAACCAGTAATTTTTTCAACAAAAAATAGTAGAATCAAGCTTTCAAACGGGCTAGCTCGGAGAGCACTACAAATGTTCGCTACGTTAGCAACTTCCTGGAACTTTCTTGACAGGGCTAATATTTCAATTTCACGAAAAACGCATTCAAATTTCAAAATGTCCTCATACTACCATACGGTCATATTCGAAAGATCAGGTTTTTCCTCGCCCATAATCACCCTTTTATGTCATCCTTGACTCTCTTACAGACCATTTAAACCAATAAAAATAAATTTACAGTGGTATTTCATCCTAATGTAGCAGTCCCCGAAATTACTGATCAGTCTATACCCACAAATTTATTTACAAATATGTTATAGAAAAAATTGAACGAAATTTTTACAAAATGTGTGCGTATATGTTAATCGCAATTACGATGCAATTATTTATCAATATTCACATTATAAAATGTATATTAGGTATATTAAAAAATTTCTGCCGATTTGCGTCTGTAAAATCCAACTTTTTTCAACATATACTCCGTTCAAAGCTTAATGATCTAAATATTTACTGTCATTAACTGTGGTCTTTTGCCACTTACCTGGAAAGTTGCGGGTACTCTCGCTGATGGTTTCAAGACGAAATGGCCATTGACCCGTTTTCGCAGATCTTCAACTTTGCGGAACCGTTAATCTGCTAAATATGACCATATCGACGTTAAAAAATGGTAATCAGGAGGAGACGGATCTAGATAATGCGCCGAACTCGGAAGATGTTCTCACACCGAGTTCATTGCTTTTGCTGGAGACTGATCGACATATACGAATTTTTATCATTTTTAAGCAGCTTGTAAAGAAGTGAACCTTTTTTTTTACATCACACAAACGTCAATATATTAATTACCTGCATTTGAAATATCGGGAAAATGTAGCGCGTCACATGCATTTTATTAAGCAATCAGTTTCATTTTACAGAATTTATTAATGTGTCTAACATATTGTTATGAACGCATATAAGAATTATCCTAAGTTATATATACTTTGCGCTAATAAAGGTATTTGGGGTAACAGGTAAAAACATGATAGTAGAACACTGCCCACCATTAAACACTCTTCGTTTAATACATTTGTTCAATTAACCACATTTCAAAATAAGGTTTTAGAACGGACGTAGTCGAAAATGTGATCTGATCCAAACCATTCTAAATAATGTTCACTGTTATGCCAACGCATTTTTATCAAAATATTTCAAAAATGGCAACCTAGGGGATGAACGCATGAGAAAAAGTAGGACAGACGGATAGACAAGTTTAAATCGATTCAGAAAGCGACTCTTAATCGATCGGTATAATAAAAGGTGACTCTATCTCAAGCTCCGCTTTAACTTAATATACCATTGTATGCTGTTGTATTGTGCGGGGAATGGTAAAGAACATTTCATAGACTTATCACATCCGATGCGATCATTATATGAATAATTCGTATTAAAGTGACCTAAGGCATTATGAAAGAAAAGCAAACAAAAAAGAAGTGAAGTTAATGACGCATACCGCAGTTTAAGTCACCATAGGTTCATTTAAATTATAATATTTTCTCTCTGGGTTTTGATAAAATTTGCAAACAGTAAACTCAAATCTCAGACCTTTTCTTGATGATATATTTAGTTTTACTTGGTTTTTCTTAATTACGAATTTTTCATTTGTTTTTTTTTCTTTGTTTTTTAAATAACGTATGAACTGCTTAGTCATGTTCCTTCTGTAAATCTTGACAACACAATTATTGCCTTTGTTTTGTTAAATAATTTTTTATTTAAACATTTCTTGAAAATCATTAAACTTTTTTACCCATACGTGGGTATCTCTGCTAAATATTCAGTTAAGTTATTCGTCGGCGAGAAGGAAGACCGTAAACAAAAATCGAAATGAAACAAACGTGTGACTGCATATTAATTAAGTCAATTCAACTTAATAAAATATGTGCATACAGATGTTAAAACATATGCTTTAAAGCGCCTTATATGCGCCTATTTATATGTGTGTAAGTTTGAGTCTATTCGGGAGAGAAACCACCAAAGTCGTTTTCGGTTTAACTTAAACAAATGTTTATTTTCTTGAATTTTACATAAATTACTTGGAGTTGTTTGTAAATGCAGTTACGTACGATATGCAGCAAGGCGCTGGACGCTGCATAATAATTCGAGAATAAAAGCTCTTCAATGAATAAATTTATCTATAAACAGTAACACAAGCGTAATTTTGAAAGCTTAGAAACTTGTCTATATGATACGCTTGATAATTTAATAACACTAACATCAGGATTAAGCAAGTCGAAGAATCCTAAATAGTCTAAAAAGTATTGAGTTTTCAGATTAAATTCTAATATTCAAAGCGCTTCCATGCAAAACCGCATTAGAGCAGAAAGGCTGGGACTTTATATTTTTTAGGCAATCAAATTCTAATCGATTTGAGCACATCCCTCTGTCCGTGAGCGTAATGTCTGTTGTAAGCTTTCTTTTGACCGCAAAAATGAAGCCATCGACTCCACATTTTCCAGAAATATTGAAAGTTCTTGCGCACAGGTGGGTATTGAAAATGGGTCAAATTTGTCGAAGGGTACGCACACAGTACTACGTGAACGGAGAACACCTTTATTTTTCAGAAGGAATGGAAAATTGGTTTTTTACTTTTCAGTGCCATTACAAGGTGCAGAACTAAGCTTCGAAAATATTTAAATTCTTGGGCAGTTTGCAATACACCTAAACATCTCCCTCTGGTTGTCTGTCTATCTGTCTGTCTGCTTAACTGTGTAATATTCGTCGTAAACATTCTCCCGTTAGCAAGAACATTTATTTTGAAAATAGAAAAAGTTAGTCACGCCCACTCCATATTACAAGGCATGAAAATTTTGTTGTTTTACTCTTTTTGTCTATTTTAGGATATCGGTGATGATGACGGAAAAGATTCGGTGCCGATCGAATATAATTTTTTTTAAACTTTTTTTTCTACGATCGGTGCGATAATCTGACTCACTTTAATGCGAAGCTAATTTCCCCTCCTTTTTCTCAAGAACAAACTTCAGCAACGTTTCTCTTCTAGAGTTGCCGGTAATTCTTAATTAATTAAAGTACGGGTTATTCTTAATCAATTAAAGTTATCCGCTCAACCATGAACAGCGATAATGAATAGACTTTTTAGGCCACTCCTTCTGGAGTAAGAAAATATCGAGAGATCATTATAATAGTTTCCCATTATACGATAGATGTTTAAGATTGGCTTTAAGGCAAATATAACCCCTTTTTTGCTGGCAAAACCTCACACATTGGCACACACGCCCTCGGAATAAAAAGCAAGAAATGATTTTTTAATCATATTAATCGCAATGCACTATGGATAAAAAAAAAAAAACAAATCACGAACTACCAACACATAGCATATATCGATTTGCATGTGAAAAATAGCAAACTGAACGTGAAGCGTTCTACAAGAAAAACAATAACAATTTTTTTAACTGCTACCTATAGGCATGTATGAATGCGTGCAGTATGGAAACAAAGTCACATGAGTCATTATTATGATTATTTTTTCTCTCGTACTTGCAACACTTACTGACGTCGTAGTGCTTTTCTATGTGTGCATTCCTACACATAAACACATAATCGTAAAAGCATGCATAGATGCATACAACATCGCCAGCTCAGCATACATTCAGTAAATATTCTATTGCATCTGCAACACTGCCACTGCCCGCAACTAGTACATCATTTCAGAATACTTTACTTGTGTTTCCTTTTCTATTTATGTGTACGTTACGCTAGGCGTCTTTCATTCGTTTGCTCGTTCATGCTCTCTGCTCTGCTTAATAAGAGATGTAAGACATCAATCATAAAATTTGTGGTTTTCGACTTTAAACTAATTGATTGCCTTTCGGGGGACGAATGAAAAGAAGGCAAATAATAAAAATAGAGGAAAAGATCTATGAATGCAAAAACAACGAGACCATATATTAAAGACTACTCGGCAACGAAGGTCGTAGAGGAAGAAAAAAAAAATTAATAGCCAACTGTCCAATAAATTATTGACAGTAAACATAAGCGCGTGTCTATTGAAATGTATCCCCGCCGTGTATTCGTGAAAGTATTTATTGCTTAAGCCATAAAATCGTTATACATGTGCATGAACATGTTGAGACAAATAGATCAGATGTCAGTTTTTAAGCGGCCATAAATTTTTCGACGCACATTTTTTTTGTTTTACAATTTGAAAAAATGTTAAGAAATTTCTGGTTACGAAAATCTCAAATTCTAGGTAGGCATGTGTTCTATGGCTATAATTGCAAACTATTTTGAACATGAATTGAAATCGAAAAAACTATTTTATTTGCAAAGAGGGGAAGAAAGCTTTGGAAATAGAGAATGCGACTAAGAAAACTTTTATTTATTTTGCACTTTTCTCTTAACATTTTCTGAAAGATTGAAGAAATTGTAGATTGTAGAAATTCCGTCAGAGTTATCATATAATAAAATTATATTCGGTTGAGGAAAAAGAAAAATTAAATTTTGATATTCTATTATGTTGAGCGGGCGTGGTTGGTTTTTCTTATTTTTGTACAATAAAATTGAAAATTTATCCTATATCTGTTTTGGTTGCATTGTAGGCGTGTGCTTTGAGTGGGTTGGGCCCTTCTTAAGCTTTTAGCAAATTTTTAGACGATGTCATCGCTTTGTTGAACCGGAAAATGTTTGCCGCAGATGCCGCACAGCTAGGTAGACGGGCAGACCAACAGACGGACATGCTGATATAGTTTCAAAATTTGATGTAGATCAAAAATATGTATGCTTTAGATGACTTCTGAAGTCGGGATGTTGTAAACATTTTCACAAATTGGTCTCCAAACTTGTCTGTCCGTCTAGGGGCCGTGTCCATGTACTTTTGTGTTCCAGTTGCAGGTCGCAATTTTGGGTGATATTTTGATGAAATTCGGTACACTGACGTTAAGTGAACCCGACGATGAACGCAATGGAAAGTACAGCAATTTTGTTAAAAGCCTTGTCTGCGTTGTGTGCTTTAAAAATACTAAGAACATAGCAATTTCAGTGCTTCATTTATTCCGAGTAAATGACAGCAACAAAAGCGATAATGGGAAGCCTACACACAAACAAACTGAAAATGATCATTACTTGTAACTATTGTGAAAGATGCTAATTGTTGAAAAGGTAAGAAACCCCTCTACGCACTTTTGTAATAGTCTTTGTCTCAAGGGAATAACATCTTGTTTTCCCCCAAACAAAGAGATCATTTCTTTAAATCTTGCATTGAAAACAAATAAAAAAGCGCAGTCGCCCATGGGCCACCATAGATTACCTAACATCACTTTGCTTAGAGCAATTATTCATACAACGGCTTTTCAAAATGAGGTATCGTCGAAAAGTGATCCGATTCGAATCTTGAGCCGAAGCACGTCGATGTATCGAATTTCATTGGAGTATCGCACACACAAGAATACAACACGGGCAGAATTCTGTGGTCGATCGAGGCTAGGTCTAAATATTGCACGCATTCGCACAAACGTAACATACCCTTGTGTCGCAAGTGATGTCGGATATTAAAGAAAAAAAACGGAAAGAATTGTTAAAGTAAGGCTTTCTACATGCAAGGCCACAAGCGTTAACCCTCTTCATTCTTACGTCGACTGTATCTCAGCATCTTATTTCCTTTTTTTTGAAGTACCAAATGTGTCGCCCTCGGAATATTTAAACATTTTTTTATTGCGAACAATTTTTGTGCGTTCTTTGCAAATTAATTGAGGAAATAGTGACTAAAAAAAATTTCACGAATGTGAGGTGTTAGAGAACGTAAAAGAATTTTTTCGAACTTTTTAGAGGGAAGAAAATCGGTGCAGAAAAACTCTTGTTTTCTCGGGCTGGCTTATAACTGTTGATATCGAGTAAAATTGAATTAGAATTTGATTATGTCGGGAACTGTAAGCTCACTACTCGTTACAGCGAGTCGATATTCGATTCAAACGCAAAAATCAGTGTCAGATTAACTCGACATCGCCGGCTATAAGTCGTCCTTTTCTTATGACCTAATGGGAATGTGTTTTTTTTTTTTTTGTCAAAATATGCTTTTGAAATATTTTTGGGAAACCTGTCGTCTTTCATAGCTAAGTAACGTTTATTATCGATTACAAATTTTCCTATGAACTTTTTTGCTGTTTTCACATCCAGAAGAATCCTTTAAAGAGCACAACATATTTAAAATCTTTGCTCTTTTTGAATAAAAGTAATTTACATAAAAATCGATGTTAACAAATTATCCAACATAAAATGTCAATCACAGTTAATGTCAAAAGGGACAGAACAGCAGCAACAAGAGCATAACAATAGCAACAACAATAGCTTTTAGCCCAACAACGATATAAACAAAATAATGACATGCAACTACATAAATTTTGTATTTTTTTACCTCTTTGTCTTCGTTGTTGCATTTGTTGTTGTTGGTATTATTGTTAAAATTAACCAAAAACACAATAGCAACAACAACAACAACAACAAAAAGAAGAGAAATGATATTCCTTTTTGCTTTTTACTTTTTGCATACCATTTAAAATACAATAACAGTATTTTTGTTTTCTTCCTTTCTTCTTTTTTTGTTGTCATTCATTCTTTTCTTTCTCATTGTTGTGGTGCTTGTTGAAAATGAATGCATGCATGTGATATTTGGGAAACCAACAACAACGACAACAATTGACATCAGGTGGAAAAAAGTAGCTCATCAACAATGCATCGTTCTGCGGATCCGAGTACGTATCCAGCACCGCCCGGTACACCCAAAGTGGTGAACGTAACACAGAACAGCATAGCATTGCGATGGTCGAGAAGTCAAGAGAAGCCAGGAGCGACAAGTCCAATTATTGGGTAAGTTTGTCTTTGCTTTTTTTTTTAATTTTTTTATTTTCTTGTTTGCGTGTTTGGTTTAGTTTCGTGTGGTTGTTTTTTTTTTTTTTTGAACAAAGACAATGCAAGAGTTATGCAGGGGAGACCTGAGAAGTGATCAGGCAAAGTCAAGCAAAAAAGTAGAAAAAAATAAAATGAAAGAAAACTAAAGAAAGTAAACAAAGTAAACATATTCACACACTCTTGCAGAGTTTTGATACATGTGTGTTAAAGTTTCCAAGTAAACATTACATGCATCACTGGACTGATTGAAGTATTCACTTGACTTACATTCCTTCCTTTGAGTGCATTTATACATATTTATATGTATGCATGAATGAATGTGTATGTGCCAACGACAAACTTTTTCCTTTTGCAAAATTTTTGTTTATTACCTTCGGTTTGTGTTTTCTTTATTGAGAAAACATTATTATTTTTCTTTTTTCGAGGCTTCGGTGCGAGGTGTGTCTATGTCTATGCCTGTGTTTGCCTGAGTTATGTGTTTGCATAAAGTGATTTCATTAGAGTTAAAAATTCTTTAGCAATTCAATTTAATTGGTTGCGTTCAGAGGAAGTGCAAAAACAAAAATTTAAAAAAAAAGAGCATAAAAAGCGCAACAAAGTAGAAACTGTAGATGCTTTAATTAAAATTAGTTCAATTATGGTTTAAAAATTTTTTAGTGTTAGTTGTGTTTCGCTACATGCAGCGCATAACCGTTTGGTTAACTAGACTTTGTTTCATCAAAATTTTCATCTATATGTAGTCCGTTTGTCATTTGTCTTATTAAGGATTTTGCGTGGACATTAACCGCGCGCTTGTATGCGTGCACTCACAGCTGTGCAGCAATTCTGTCATGTTTGTCATGTCTCCCTATCATTGTCTCCTGTCTTCTGCAGTAGATTTTACTCTTTCTCCCTCCCTCTCTCTTTCTCTCTCTCTCCCCGCTTAAGTTAACTTTGCTTATGCACGAGATTTCAGCGCGTGCTTCCAACACAATGCCTTTTCTATCTTTCTCTACATCGCTCTTTCTACCTACCACGCTTTCACTCTACGCCTGCCTATCCTGTCTCGTTCGCATATAGATTTTTGTAACCGTTTGCATTGTTGTCCGTTTAGCCGTTAAATGCATTTGATTTTCAATGGCACAACCAAGTCCGACATACTGACCGTTCAACTAGCAATGGCTACAGCCTTTGTTACGCTAAGGCTAGAAGTTTTTTATGTCTCATATTATCGTTTCCAAAAAATATAAAAAAAAAGATAGAAGAAAACTGCTGCAAGGCTTTCTTTTCCAAAAAAGAAAAAAAAAGTGTCTGGTTTGGTTTATACGAAAACGTTTCTTCTACAACCACCTTAATGATTAGCATTAGGAAGTTTCGTGCAGTTTCAAGCATTTTTTTTCTTTTTTTTCTTTCATCCGAAAACCATCACCAAATACCGCATTAGCAAATGCATATGCAATCGTAAGGTGATGCGGTGTGGTGTGGTTAAGGGCGACTTTCGTCTGTCAGTTGGCGATGTTGGCATTAGTTATATAAATTTTCGTAGGTAGATGAGTAGGTCTGTCGGTCTATTGCTGATCGTTGTTGGTCAGTTTACTTACCATTCCTGTTGCATGCCAAGTGAACACAACACCACTGATTACGGACAATAGCCCACAATAAAGTTAAACGAAAATGTCTGCCTTTGAACGGTGAAAAAATCTACACAAAACTGCATGTTTAGGCTGCATTAGAGTGCTGTAGGCCAGTGCCACTTTTTCCATGTATTTCCAATGAACAAAAGCAGCCAACAAACGAAAAGCTACGAACGAAAAAGCGAAGAAGAAAAAAACTCTAAACATTGGAATGTACGCAAAATAGATGTGGACGGACGAGCAAAAGCGTTGTTAGCGATGTTAAATTGTAGATTAATTTAAATTAGCATATAATGAAATTTTACCTGAAGGAAAGCGTAGGGTAAGGGAAATCGTTTTTTCATTTATTTTTTTTAATTTTTTTTTGTTTGTGTGCAATTATATGCAAAAACCGAACAGATTCCTTTGTCCAGAATATGAAATATTTGTAAAGGACTTTGATAAACATAAATCATTTCCACAAACGGTTTGCAATTTGAATAAAAATAATAATAATAGTCTGTGGAGTAAAAAGTATTGAGCTTTCATGTTATTACTTATGAATACGAACGAATTGTTTTGTGTTGATTTCTGTTGACGTTTGTTTGTTTGTGGGCCCTTCGTTTTATTTTTCGCCCGTATGGACTATTGCATAAGAGGTTAGATAAGGGTTTATGTTCGCGGGCAGACCATACTTGGTCGGACGGAGCTATAGTGCTTAAGCACTGTAATACTTACCGATCGGGTAAAACGCCCACTAGGTTGCGGTCATTTGCTATTTTCTTTCTCTTTCCTTCTCCTTACCTATTTGTGGGCGTCAAAGTGCCACTCCTATAGATGACAGCTCCAAGTGGTTTGTGATATTAGAAATACAATAAAAAAAATGTCCAAATCTGTCCCGTTTCTAGCCGAGACTGCAGTTCGTCACGTGTAACGACTTTTTCATAATCCTTTTGGCGTTAAGTCTGTTAGTTTTACCAAAAATTGCAAAATTTTTTCATACTTCGGATTCGATTTATTTCGCGTAATTGTTAAACCTCTGAACTACTTTGTGTTCATTTCGGGGGTTAAAAATTTGTAGGACTACGTTTTTAACGTAGAACACGATAATTTGTTCTTTGTTGATAAGCACTGTACTCCCGAGCTGCTACAGGCTCTAACTATCTTTGTCGATAGCTGGTGCTATGACAGGGTCTTGCGACGGGATCGTGTGATCTATACCATCCTTCTCACAACGTACTTCATAGTTTTCGCAATTTTTCCTTGCTAGGGCCGATACCTTCTACTAATTCTTCGTTCTTTGTAGGCAAACTACTACTTACCACTTTTTATTAACGGTTTCACTTCCTCGCATACAGTAAGCGTCATAAGCACGTAAGTATTCTTTCTTACCGTTTTGCTGTATCGAAAATACTACGAACATATCAAGCGTCCACTTTGTTATCCACTTCTGATAAATCTTCGGAAAAGTCTCGAATTTCTATAGCGCAGATTCGTAGAAAATCAGTTAAATTTGCAATCCATTTCGAGGAAATTTTCGGAGAAGTCTTTCAACGCAGATTTTTGGAAATTCAGTTGAGTTGTTGTAAATCGAAATTTATAGCGCACATTCATTTTGTAGATGGCTTCCTTCTAGCTGATTTATGCCTCCTAAATTCCTCCGGATAGGCGTTGTTCGTCTTTTCCTATATTGTTGTTCGTAATTAATCGGTTAGATTTCGGGAGCAGCGTTTTGCAATGATACTTCTGAGAACGTTGGAGGCAGAACTATAGTTCCGCTATGGTTGCTGAAAATGTACCCTGCATGTCAAGGACATAAACTTGCCAATGAGCTTGCGCGATATGTTAAGGTTATAAGAGGTGGCGCAGTTCATTCGTGTCCATGGAAAGGCACAGTACATTGTTTTTAAATACAAGATATCCTATCCTACTACTACTACTACTACTATCAAACACTATCAGAAAGTTCAGCTTAAACTAACGCACTAGAGGGACTTTAAGGCGGTCTCTTAAAGACAAAGCGAACACCTTTTAGATTAGCTGAGTCCTTTACAGGAGGAAAAAATTTTTGTACCCTTGTGGTAAAAATAAAGCAAAAATCTTTACGAACGTGTGCTAGGACATAGTAACAAATTAGGAGTAGGAAAAATTGAATTCTTGCTTTGCCGCGCTAATCCGTTGTTGTTTTTTTTCTTTTTGTTGTCTCTTTGCAGTTACACGGTGGAATATTTTAGTTCCGATTTGCAAACTGGTTGGGTTATTGCTGCGCATCGCGTGCCTGACCAGCAAGTAATGGTAAGTTGAGCAATTTCTATAACACGAATTATTCAAAAGTTATTCTCTTAGGTTACCACAGATATGAGTCCATCTCCTCAACCTTGTACCCCGCAAATGAAAGACACAAAATATACTAAACTTCTTTCCTTTGATAACCCAACATATAAAAAATCGACAGTTAATCCTTTAATAGTTTTCACACTACCGTAAAAAAAACTTAAAAAAAATGCAGTTTTTCGACTTTTATTACAAAACTTTTACTTCATTTTCATATACATGTATGCAGAGTTTTTTTTTTAATTTTTACTTTTTTTTTCAAAACTTTGTTACCAAAAAACTACAACTAGTTGTAATTAAAAAATGTTGCATAGTTTTATAACAATAGTTTGTTTTTATTCTACTCTTGTCCTCTCATCCTTTCCCGCTCTCTCTCATTCCATAGATATCTGGCTTAAAGCCGGCCACGTCGTATGTGTTTCTAGTAAGAGCGGAAAACTCGCATGGATTATCGGTACCTTCCGGTTTATCGAATGTGATTAAAACTTTGGGCACCGAATCAGGTACGGTGCCACCAAGTGAGATATCAGCCGCACGGGCTGTGCTAAGTGGCAAGGTAAGGAAAAAATAAACTTTTTTGCTTAGTTAAACAATGTTTTTTTTTGCTTTTTTTTTCTTTTATACCTAAACAATTCGTACAGTGTACGCATGTTTGAAATTTTTAACAGGCAACAGAGGGTTTGATAAATATTTATGTAACTCTTCTTCACTTTTTAATACCTTTTTTTTGCACAAGCAATTGTTGGTAAAAATTTGTGAGATTACAGAAGTTTTATTAGTGTTCTTAAAACGCTCAACGGCACAACCGTAATCATAAAATCGCTTATTGCAACCAGCTCCCTGCGGTTGCGTAAATTTTCTAACAAATAAAACATCAATTTTGGGTAAAACAAGTAAAAGTATTTTCTTTTATTTTATTTTTGTTATGCGCCCACACGCAAAGAATATATTCAGCGTGCAGTGTGATTTTTTGGCCTAAATACATCGACGCTTTCATATAAAATTGTGCCTATTCTTAAATACGTATCGAATAACATAAAGAGCAATTTTTAAACACAGCAAAGGGATATCAGGTGTGCCATATATCCGAGTAGATAAAAGTAGTGACTACCAAGTCGGTGATCGCGTGGTCCGACACTCAGTTCGGTGTGACGGTGTTTGCTCATAACGTAGCGGTAGTAAGTGCTCAGTCGGTAAAGGCACAACATTAGCGATTGGGCACACGACCACTAAGCTACGGCCGCCATCTGCCTATCTCTTTCTCTTCCCTTTCTCCTTCCTGACCATAGTGTCACTACACCCCCCGAATGATAGGTCATATTAAAAAAAAAAAATCCGGAAGCATCCGGATGGTTAAAAAATGCTAATAAAACAAAACAAAGAGCAAAAATATTTTCTACAAATTTTTGGCCGCAAACATTTTGATCGTAAAGAGTTCTATAGGGCAACACTAGGATGACAAGTTGATACGGTAAACTTTAGACTCTAAATTACCTACAATCCCAACCACATTCGGTCAAACAAATAAGGTGTCCATGGAGCTATCCTAACAATCGAGCAATGCAAAGACGCCGTGTTGACTTCTGCGATATATTGATGGAATACGATGGCATCAAATATAATTTAATCAAAAGGAGAACGTATGAATTAAGTGAAAAGGCCTGAATGCATCAGCTGCTGGGGGGAAGGAAGGGAAGGAATTTTGGAAGAAAAACTCTGAGTCCTTTCCAGAAAAATCTTTTCGAGCAAACATATGTAAAATGAAGGAACTTTCCAAAGTAGCTCCCCTTTCTTACATCATACAAGACTTATGTTAAATAAGTTTATTAAACTTTTGCGCATGTATGCAATATCCAGAAGGACTTGAGATAAACACCTTTTACTACATCGTTCGACTAAAAATCACTTTCTGCATTGATCTAAACTTGTCTGTTCATCTGTCCGTATTATTTTCTTTTGTTAAACATCCAGATCGCAATTCTTGAGATATTTCGGTGGCATTTGGTACACCAACATTATTTGACACAAGGACGAAAGCTATTCAAAATGGTTCGTATCGGACCACCTTTTCGATCATTTCACATATAAGGCCCTATTTTGAAAAGCCATCATAGGAATAACTAAATTAAACGAAGTTATGTAGGGTATTTAATGTGTCGCCGTGTACTACTATAATGTTTCCAGTTGTTGTATAATATATTAAATTTCGTAATTTAAAATAGAGTAGCAAGTGAACGCAGAATAAATCTATTCTTGCGAATTGTATTGTGCGGTGGACAAAGCTTAATTTTTGGCAAGATTACACCTTCTTATTATTATATTTTGAACTATAAAACGCAGAGCGCTAGAGAGGTTGAAGATAATATGTTAACGAGACCAAGGCCACTTTTTTAAATAAAACTGGGCACTCTTTGATTTAACAAAAATGATGATAACCAGGCCGGCAACATATTCGCGGGAACCATTCAAGTGAAATAAATAGGTAATGCGTCTTACGTAATACCTCATGGGCAGGATGGAAAATTCCATAAAATACGTTAAAATACATGTGTATGTGCAAATATACTACATTAAATAATATGGGCTACCATGCGGTGCAGTAACCACTACCAAGCTTGTGCTCGCGAGTTTCAATTTCAACGCGCTAGACTACACTTGATTGGTCGGAGCTATAATCAGTGCCCAGTCGATGAAGGTATAACATTTATTGAACGGGCACACCACCCACTAGGTTGCGGCGACTCCCTATCTTTTTCCTTCCTTCCCTTCTGACTGTTACCGTGTTTCACATATGGAGGAACGTCTCAGACATTTTCGCGCAAATACCTATACTATAGTACATCGTATGCGCATTTAAAAACGTGGAAATACGTTTACTCACGCTTCGTGCACATTTGATACATAGCGACGTCATATCAAGAAATAGAATTTAACATCATTTGTGCCCCGGCGTACCATAAAAATGAAAGAAAAAACAATCCAACGGCTGCTAAGACGTACCAGCCCTACTTGTGTTATGTTAACAGAAATTGCAAAAGTGCAAAAGATGCACACTGGCTTCTATTTTAAGAATAAAGTTGATTTCCTTCTATTAGTTCTCTCCGCTGTTATCTCTTATTTCAAAAATAGTCTTAGAATCTCTTGCAAGTCAATTTTCTCTTCTAAGAACGCACACAATTCTTATAGTCGACAATGCATACTTCTAGGCGTTGCAAACATTTTACAGACGTAATATGATTTTATGGAATAATAAGGTGGATATTTTGGAACAAGAAAATTTATTTAACTTAGAGTATAGAAAATGGTCTATCATTTAATTAAGTGCAAAAAATGTACTTCTTTACCAGATATATACTCTGTGTAATAAGACAAAAATTATGATCATAATAAACGGGTAAAAGAAGAATGTAGTTTATGGCGTAAATAATTTTGTCAAAATTATGGCTTATGAAAAATAATGTGCACTTATGAACACCTTCTCATATGCATACATAATAGCACAGACGTGCACGCACACACAAAGACCTACACAGCCATGCACTTATTTGCCTTAATAAAGCCAAGCAATAAAAGAACTTTTTTCCCGGCTTAAAAGGAAACAGAAGAGAAAGGAAAACAAACCCATAAATATAACCCAAATATTGTAGCGAGGCATACATTATAAGACCACACAAGGAAATACATGAATCCGCGCACATGTATACGTATGCAAGTGGATTTTCCTTCCGCGATATTTTTTTCTCATTTGCACAGACACAATACAAAAATATTCAATTTTTATTTTTCTTTTTGTGTTATTCCGCATTTTTTTTTTTTTGTGCTATTTATAAGACACGAATTCCAAGCGACACAATAAACTACAAATGGCTGTAAATTTGCATTTCAGCTTAAGTAATAAACACCACTTATATATGATCAGCGTACATACGAAAAAAAGCACGATTTGCAGATAGATATATAAGCCTGTAAGTGCATAAGTGTGTATGTGTGGAACTGTGTGTCTATGTTTCAAAAAAAATAAATATGTGTTATGTCAAAAATTTGCATATATTTCCACTGAGCCAATGATTGAATTGTTATGCAGAGAGCAAAGTCCTGAAAATCCGGTTTCATATGATTTAAAGGGAAAACAAGGGAAAGCATTATGGGGGACCACGACCCGCCGTTAAATGTACTTTACAACACCCTACAGTTGTACATAAAACGACTTTCCTAATGAAGGCTTCGCATGGGAAGGAGTCTGAAAAGTGAACCATTATGAAGCATTTCCTTGCGCCATAACATATCGGTGTACCAATTTCCATCAAAACATCTCAAACATTGCTGACCAGAAATGTGCAAGACAGACAGAGAGACTTGCTTAAACTTGCACAAGGAAGTAATTCTGAATCGGTCGGCATAGAAGATAGATCTATTTCAAGCTTAACAAGCGGTGTAGGGTATAAGGATTTTTCTTTCTTTACATTAGTTTCCTACATTTCTCTTATTTTATTTATTTATTTTTATTTTTATTTTTATTTTTTCTTTTTTCTATTCCTTAAATGAAGTGAAAAATTCTGAAGTCTTTATTTCTTATTTCACGTTAATATTATCGAAGCGTTAAGAGAAACACTCCTCAAATTATTTGATTGCTTTCTTCCCCTACATCTCCCCTCCTAACCCCATTAACAGTCTGAACAGTAGCATTAATCGTCTTTGAATCCTTGCTGCTGTCATGGCTGGAGGGTAAAACTGATGCTTTTTTTTCAATTTTCGCATATTTCAAGAATTATTGTAATTTTTATTGTTATTATGTATAACTTGGGATTAATAAAATCAATAAATTTTCTATTTACGAAAAATAAAAATCAGTGATATGAAAAATTAATGCCAATCGTAAAAATTGTAGTGCAACGATTATATTACTTTTGGAATTTCATTACAATACTAAAGCAAGTGTACGTATGCGGGTGTGTGAAGTAATTTCATATTTTGCTTTGGAGCTTTCCGAAATACGTTACAGAAATGTATGTTTCTATGCTTTACTTTAGTTCGCCTTTCTGTGCGGCTTTTTTACGTATTTTCAAAGGCGAAAAGTTTAAAAATTCAAGACATATATCTGTGCTTTCTGTCTCATAGTTCACTACTACTTTTGTATAAAAACGACTATATCATCTAAAAAAGTGATTAGCTTATAATATTTACCTTCCTCGTGGAATTCCGTGTTATTTTTATAGATGTTTAGAAAAGAGAATGCACCTGTTTAACGAAAGAAGATACATCTTTATCTTTACTTTACATTTGGTGCTTAAGCATTATTGACTGCAAAACTTCCCTTCTACAGAAACTGCTTTAGCTAAGTAATAAAAAAGTTACTTAAACAACGATGGTCAAAAAGCAATACAAGCAATAAGTAACAAGAGCTTCAAAAGAAACGCTGTACACGATGACAAAATATAATTTTGTCTGAGGAACTTATTACACTGGAAAACTAGAAGGCTATTAAAATTCATTTCTATTTCGTCCGATATTATAGCTTACATTTGAATTTTGGATTTTTTTTGTTCTTAATATGAAGCGACTTACAATGGAAATGTATCTTCCTGAATAGAAATACTTGTTAACATTTTATATTTTGTATATTGTGTTGTCCAACCTTATATTTTATTGAAAAGACTTAAATTTAATTTCCGAAATGGTTCTATTAAAAGAAAAAGTGTCCTTCAAGCATTTCTAAAATATAAATAGCAAAAAATTCAATAATTGAGAAACCGACCAACCGCGAATTTCCATTCACTCCGTCCGAAATTATAGTTTGCATTTTGAAATTGTTTTCACAGAGCGGTAGTTTTTACTAATGAAAATAAAATTATGTATAAAACAGTTATATATACTAAACAAAGTTAAATGGTTTTTTTTTTTTTTTAAAACAAAGTAAGAGAACTAAATTTTCATGGTTTATAATATGAAGCGAGCGAGGCTGATTTTTTTATTTTCAAAATAAAAATCACATAAGTGTGTAGGCGTTGTAGGCGTGTTCCTTGAAAAGTTTGGGTCACTTCCAAATTCGTCTGCATACTTTCAAGCGATTCCTTCATTTTCGCACACGAGATTGTATTTATGACAGACACTACACAGTTGGGCGAACAAACGGGTCATGGGTCATAGTTAGGTGCATTCAAAATTTGAAACTGGCTAAGAATTTATCTGCTTTATGGTGTTTCTAAAGCTTGTTTCTGCATGTTAATACGCGTTGAAAAAAAAAATTAAATTTTAATATAATATTATATTGGGTAGGCGTCATCAATTTTTTCCACTTTCTACAAGTAGTGCAGCACCATTCATAGAATTTGTATTCAAATTTTTGTAGAGTTATCTGCTATAATTTATGAGTAACGTGCGAAAAGACAACTTCTTATTCCTTTTGAAAAACAGAAGTGTTCTCGGTTTACGCGGTGTTGTGGGCGTGTCCTTTGACTGATTTTGCCAATACCAACCTGTGTGCAAGAACTTCCAATGTTTCTGCCAAATTTTAAATCGATAACTTCTTTTTTGCGGCCACGAGAATGTTCATATCAGAGGTAGAAGACACGGACAGAGGGATATGCTTAAATCGATTCAGAATTTGATGCTGATTAAGAATATATATGCTTTGTGGAGTCTCCGAAGGTGTTTTCCGGGTGTTGCAAGCACAGAAAGAATTTGCCTTTCATCCTTCGGTGATATAAGTTTTTCCTTCAATCTCTTCTTTTTCTTTATATTCCACAATATATTTGACTATAAGCATGAACTATAAACTGAAAATGTTTGGATATTTCGTGTATAATATTTCATGATATAGCTGCACACTGCTCACCATTAAATATCCTATCCCTGTTCGCTTAATATAGGTATTGATATAATGACTTTTCAAAAACGAATTTCATGGTGATCGAAAAATTGCTCCGGTTCGACCTATTTTCAATAGCGTTCATAGTTTGGGCAAAACACATTCTTGTACAAAATTTCATCAAAATATCTCGAAATTTGCGGCTTGCAGGTTGAACGCAGGAGAACAAGGTGGGCAAAAGGACAGAAAAGCCTGAATCGACTTAGAAAATAACTGTGAATCGATCGATCGATCTTCAGGTCCTTACGAGTATTGCATACATACATCCACACATACATATACTTTTGTGCCACAAGTGGTGTAGGGTATAAAACGCGCCAAAACCGTGTAAATCATTGTCGTTGAAAAATTTGTTTTAAGCCGATTTATCATTTGCTTCTTGTTTGCCTTTGTTTAATTACGAGAAATTCTTGAAATAACTTTCCCTTCTTCTGCTTTTGCTGGGCATTCTAAAGAAAATTAACTCTGCTTTAAACTAACTGTATATTCTTATTTAATGTTGTTGTTTTTCTTACAAATTTTTCTAAATATTTTCATTTATTTTGCTCAATAATTTTCTGAGCTGTCTGTCTGTACACTTTTTTGTTTTTTAATGATAATAATTTTTTTATTTTTAAATTCCTTTTGCTTTTTCTTTTTAATGTTTCATTTTTTTGAAAAAAAAGACGAGGGGAAGGAACGAAAATGGGAAGAAAGAGTAACAGTACAATGAAATAAAAAACTGAAAAACACTTGAATTGTTGAGCCGAGGACAAAATAATAATGAACGCTGTTGGAAACTCAACGACGGAGCAGTCAGGGAAAAATGAGGGTAAACAACAGCAACACTTAGCAAGACACAAACAAGACTCTTGACTTGCATTAAAAAAAAAGGAATTTCTTTTACGAAAGCCATAGCCAACAAAAACACACACACACACTTGTGCTTATAGGAATATATTTGCGGCTATACCAAGAATTAAAGGGAAGCGTTTTCTTCTTTTTTTTTTCTTGTAAAACTGTACAAAGTTTAAAGCAGTTTTCAAGCAATAAGTATCCTGGAGAAATCAAATTTAATTTCGAGAGATTTTAATAAAATCGGAGGAATGAAAACATTTAAGTTAGAAAATGAAAAATAAGCAAAATAATTAATATTATGGTTGGCTGAGGCAAGAAACGTTCCGGTTGGTTTAATTCATAAAATGTGCTGCAACGACTGACTGAAACTGTTTCCTTGCTTACACGGTCGGTGTACTTTGTCCGTTGATGAGATTTTGTTTTATTTTTTTTTTTTAACGAAAAAGGGAACAAATTTTATTTCTAAAAGAAATGAAATATAAAAAACGTTATAAAAACGTTAAGCAGATTAAATTTTGCGAAGGGATATCGCACGCATCTATTTTGTTATTCTATACATATTTTAAACATCTTCAATTCATACTTTAGTAGTAATTGAAACTTCGCTAACAGGCTAATATCAAAGCCTTAAGTTTTAGCTTTCACTTGAATGCATTAACTTGCTCTTCGTTCTGAGAAGTGGATTTTGAGGCAGACAAGAAAAGCAAATTGTAAAAATCCAAACACGTTCGCTTACAAGAGTGATCTGCTTAGAGAAAATTCCAATAACCGGATTACCTTAAAGACTTTTTGCACCTTTTTCTTTTAATTCATGCAAAGAGTTCCTAGCCATAGTATCACAAATTACCCGGTTAAGCCGTCGTCCAGGCCGCGACAGTATCTGAGAAAAGTGCGCTTGTAATTAAAATTAGGGCGTCAAAAACATTTACTTGAAATGTTTTAGTTTCTTTCAAATTAATACACAGGGTACTGTTCAATATCTTAGCATACATTTAGGCAAAGAATTATTTATATAAGAGCAGGTGAAACTTGCCGAAGAAACGAGGCTAACTTTTGCTTTTGTATTTTTGTTACCGTCGACGTCGTATCCACTATCGAGTCGAGGCTTCGAGCAGCGAGTTTACGGCCCCTGATAATGTATACGATTTTTGTCATTGTCGAATGAAAATTCATTCAGCGATAAAGTCGGTGTCCAATAACATACCCAAAGGCAAGATAAAGCAAAATATCATTACGAAATGCACGTATTTGATGGAATTAATGAATATAAAGAATAACTGATTCTATTATTGACGGAAATTATAAAATATTGAGAAGAGTAAGTAATTATTTTCGATGCTATTTTCTTCTGGTGTCACAAAATAAAAGGATATTAAGAAAATGGAATTAAGAACACAATTGTTGGGAAATATTAAAAGAAGAATTAAAGGATTATTAAAGCATATGTCTCAAGGAGTGTTCGGTCGCACCAGTTTCATTGATTGATGAAAAAAATTTATTTGGAATATAGTTTTGTTTTTTATTTACTTTCTTCTTCTTTTCTGTTTGCGTTTTTTTCTCGTCTAAAAAATTGCATTCAACTCGACAGCAGTCGACACACAACTACAAGAACACTGTCGAAGAAGACGGTTGAGTCGAGTGTCCATTTGACGTCGACTACCATAAACCGGTTCCAGGTTTTGTATTTGGTTTCGCTAATTACCATTATTTTGAGGTGATCGCATAAATAAGTTGTTGGTTGGTAGCTTTTGCTCATCAAAACTTTTTATTATAGTTTAAATGAAATCTATTAGCCCTAATTGAATCACGTCGGGGCGGTTTTGCCGCCAAATGAACTTTGAACTGACATTTTTTGTTTATTTCACATTGCATTTCCCAAAAATTTACGTTTACTTTAGTATATTGTATGTAGTGCATAAATTACTTAACAATAAACACAACAACATATTTTTTGTAAGCTTAGAGTACGTCACGATGGTAAAATTACCCTTTACCGTTTTTCTAGCGAATCATACCACGATGAGCCTCACAGGCTCAACCAAAGTTGAATTGTCGATGCAAGCTTTGGATACATTTTGGTTCGGTTCATAGGTCGTAAAGAAATTCTCAAATGTAATAGTGCGTTCAGTGCTGCACAGTTTCTCATGCATAACTGTTCCGAATTTTGCGTTAACTTGGTCCGTCGTGTGAAAGGTGCCGGATTTCTTTAAGGCAAATCGTAGTACGATTCGGGTACGATTCGTAGTACAGGGTTAAGCCATATGCATCTCGTCTGGTTTGTTAATCCTTTGTTAACCCATCATATCGTCTTGATAGATTTTCTGGTATTTCTGGACCTCGGGATGAATCAGCTCTTCATATTAAGAGAGTTCGATGGGAACCAAAACACATGGTAATCGACTGAGTCGAAATGCGGTTTGTGCGGTGGATTGTGCATAACATCTCAGCCAAGCCATGTCAGCTTCTTCCGAGTCATTAAAGCAGCGAGTCATTGGAACAACGTTTCCATACGGACGTACAGCGTCTTTCTTATTGTTGAATTCCGGCACAGTCTAATCGCATAATTTGTTGGCATTAAAAACTGAAACTAATTGTCTAACGAGACCCCTTTCCAATCCCATCAAACATAAACCCATTATTTTAAAGTAGCGCCTATCCATGCTTGTCGATGCTTTGTTTGTTGTTAATTCAGCGTCGTTTGCTATCAATCTTTCATCGCTTAAGCACCTGTCCGTTAGCTCATGTGTTGCCCAAATATCGAGTATTTCTTCTTTTTCTTGTGACCAGTTTTACAGTTGAAAGCTATTCTTTGGTTAATCTCCAAATCTGCAGCAATGTTGGTTGGGATGAAATGTGCAGGTTATCCTGAAAGATTTCTTCAACATTATCAACGATTGGTCGGTCCAACTACGTCAGATCTTAACAGGAAACAAACGAACCATTTGCATGCTGCTAACTTTGATAAAGCAAGTTCACCCTAAAGACTATGCATCTCTTCAGAGGCCTGCCAAGGTTTTTCGTCTTAGTCGAAGGAATATTTCTTGTAATTTGTTTGCAGAATTTTGATTCACTTTCAAAACGCTATTACTTTTGAATGAAGTAATACCTAGTCGCTATTTTACATTTTTCTACTAACATGTAAATGTTTGGTAAGCTTCACATGAGTTACAGTAAAGATACGCGACTAAGTAATGAAATCATCTTTTGGGAAAAAACCTGCAAACTTGTGCAGTCACCTAACGCAAGCAAATGTGCCGAATCAGTCGAACAATGCCTAACTCTACCAAGTCGACGTAGTGGGTGCTCGGCACTCACCGACACACATCTTCTGGCTACGATTACTCCATATCCCTTGCTGTCTCTCTGTTACTCCACTTCTCTCTGACCATCAGCCTGTTATATGTACGAGAATATCTCCTGGGCGCTATGATTGGTCGTATAACGCAAAAGAAAAAAGGAAAGAAAAGAGGAAAGATGGTGAAAAGTTCTGAATCAAATAGACCAAGACGTGCAGTTTGGCGTTCGATTGTTGGTTTTCGAAGTTGCTCTTACTGTTCCCGTTTAAAATCAAATCAACATTTTTCACAACAGGACTTTAGGAGAGTTTTCTGCAATTAGCACTTCGCTATTTTGGTTAAACTATGTAAATATTTTAATAAATTTCACAAAGGTAACGCTAGATGGCATGCTAAAGAAAAAAATTAAGCGCCAATTAACTTTCAAACAACATGAACAAGTATTTTTTTCTAGGAAATACCATAACGTATAAGAAAAGTGTCATAGAGATTGCTGGTAAAGATAAAGTGTAACCAAAAGTAAAAATTGTTAAATTTGTTGTTGCAGTATTTTATTTTTCTATTTTCATATACGTACATAAAATACTGTCAACAAAATAACACTGTAGGCAGCATGCACAAACACACAATTATAAACAAGCGCACAAACTGCAAGTTTAAGCGCCAGTCTGGTATGTGTCAACGCAAACAACAATACGCTTTGTGTACATGCGAAACAAATGCCTAAAGTTAACTATGATAGTAAAACATGGCTAACATGCTTAGCTAAAAGCTGTTTATTAAAATTATATTAAATACTGTTTAAAAAGTTTACGCAAACAAGCAAACAAACAAACACAGACACACACACATCCAAGTGGAAAATAGAATCGCGTGTGGGCCATGGGATGGCGACAACCGTTACCGGTTTAACGGTTCGATGTTTAGTTTAATGGCTAGAAGAATAGAGTTAACCGTACGCTTCTGTATTCGCATGCTCTCCTATCTTAAGAATTTTTGTCTTTTTTTTCTTTCATATTGCAACACCTAAGATAAGAAATGAAATATTATTACAAAAATGAGAATTTTCGATACTTCAACAACTTTGGAAAAAAATTGAGCGAATTTTTATGATACAGATTTCCAAAATATATTTTATTCTCAATTTGCGGGAAAATTAGCCTTTTTTCTCCGAAATATTACTTAAAAAACTACGTCTAGATTTTGATCTGTACATATATCAGACTTTTGAGTTGACTTTGAAAACCTCTACTTGTTTGGGTCAAGTGCACGCTTGCTGTGCAACTCCACACCGATTAAAAAATGTCTCTCACGTTTTGAGCTAACCACAGCCACGAGAAAACTCTCCGAAGGGCCATTTCGTAACGAGCGATTGTTGCCATGCTTGGCACTAAAAGAAAAGCTCCTGGCTAGAACTCGGTCGTGAAATCCACCCTAGTTGAGCCTCAAATTGTTCAGAAATTATTATGGGAATAAGATCAGTCGAAAGCTAGATGAGATAAGTACAGATTTACGGAATCAAATAGAAGGGTCAATGGACTGACAAAGAAAAAGTCGAATGATCGCGGGCAAAGAAGGCCAATCGGCCTTACAGGTAGAATGAGTTTAAGAACAAAACAAACGCAATGATACATGAAGCTTTGAACAGAAGAAATCAGATTACCGTACGGAGGGACGGGTACACTAACAACCGTCTTAAACCTGTGAATGTAAAAACCTGATGTGCCTCCATACAGAGTTCACGAACAGAGCATAAAAGTGAACAGGACGGCGTTAAAACTTACATAATAACTTACAGCATAAAACAAACTTACGAAGATGTGGAGAGGTCGAACCTATAGTCTCAGAATTAACACACGAATCAAGCAAACCCAAAATCCAAATGGTCTGGCAGATAAGAGTTGATTTCTAAAAAGACCACATCTATGGATGAACTAAAAGTGCAAACGCTGTAGAAATAAGAAACGAGTGGACATATCGACAAAGCCAAGATATGAACACAATCAGCTTTCGGGCGGAATAAACGTACAAGCAAAATAGTAGCGTATGACATAGCGGACATGGGGGCAAAATGAACATAGGTGCAGTTCGATATATGCAGCAAATGCGTAGGGATGTCCAGAGGAAATGTGCAGCTATTGCGTACATTTCAGTAAGTAAGTCCGGATAGAGGAGAGTGAGGAGGGGAATAGATTTGTAAACAAAACGAATAGATAATTGCACGTATGGAAGTGATGACTAACTTACAGGAGCAACTGGACAGAAAGCAAAGCATATGATGAGAATTTTCGAGGGTTACACATGAAAGGACAAAATTAGTGGAAAGTTTAAAAATTGTTTGACATGTTTTACAAGGTATATTTTTTAAAGGTGCATTTTCGAAGTGGATTTAGATAACATACTTAATGAAAAATAAATCCAAAATTCTCTTAAATAATTAAACAAAAGTTAAGGAAAAATAAATATTTAGGCGCTTCGATTACAGATGCGATGCAGGTTTTAAATCAACAAAATATTTGCACGTAGAAAAATAAAGGGAAAAGCAGAGATGGCAAACAACTACACATCTTCAATTATTTACACGTAGCGACACTTTTATATGCCCCACATGTAGCAACAGCGATGGCCGTTGAACATATTCATGTTGTGTTGGAAAATAATAAATAAAATATGAAAAAAAAAAAAATAAAAAATGCGCTGATATGCCAAATAAATATTCTACATGAAATTACAACAAAAATAATAACAGGAAAATCAAATATACGAGCAAACCAACAGATATACATACATACAGATATATATGTATATACATATGCATTAATATATATTTGCACATACGCACAAGTAGATATGAATACTAATTTATGGCAATTTTTACTAAAAATTTATACACAATTTAAATGCACATGAATGAAATACGAAAACTGATCTGTATTCGGAAAATGTTGCAAAAAAAGAAAAAAACATCAGAGTGGATGTGCGCGAGGAGAATTTGTGTGAGCGAATTGAAATGATGTAATAAAGTGAAATCAGTGTATGCGGGTGTTCATGTACGCGTATAACTTAGTACGAGTATGATTTTCGCAAATACATTTAAAAGCATAACGATAACGGTAATTGAGGCATGGCGTTGTATTGACCCGTTTGTTCAAGTGTAAAATAAATATTTGCTACTATGTGTATACATGTAGATATGTAGAGCAACACTCATTGTTATATTGTATTATTGTATTTATATATATATTTATATATATATGTATATGTGTATATACATATATATATATATATATATAAATATGTATATATATGCATTTCACTTCTGTAGACATACAAGTAATACAGAATCAACTAAACAGATACGCTTTTCTACTGAAAAGCACACACACACAATACTCAAGCACAAATAAGTCAATCACACACATATGGATTTTTGAATGCAGCAAAAGTGAATATGAAATAAAAGCATATAAACTCCCACGTTTTTATATATAAATTATCTACTCGAAAAAGTAATGAGCTTAATAACAGAGGCATATGAAAATGAATTGACTGAAAGACTTCTGCACGCAAAAAAATTCAATATATTCTAAACTATTTAATGTTGAGCTCTTTACAATTTTGGCAAAGTAGCCGCGCTCTTGAAAAAATTGCTTTACTCTTTGGTTAGTGCACCTTAGAGCTCAAGTCCGGATAGTTATTGATACCGTTTATTCCTTTCCCACGGCATTCCATTTTCAAATTCTTTAAAAAAATTCTCTCCGATTGCGTTAATCTCTGAAGTCGAAAGCTATTTAATGTCTATGTGTATATAATAGATACTTTTTATACCGACCACTATAAGATGGGGGTATACCCAGTTTGTTTTCTTTCATAATCTACGTAAGACCAAAAAGGAAGCTTCAGAGACCGTATAAAGTATATATATGCTTGGCACTCTCCTGGTCGCAAAAATGGGGGCTCTAAATAAAACTATAATATAAGCTCTTCATTAGAAAGCACTCTCCTTAAGCTATACGTAAACGGATAAGTTGTCAAACGCGTGCGTATAAAACTTAGTCTCTTGGAGTTTGGAATAGGTATAAAAGCTGTGCCAAAAAACGCGATTATTTTTCCTGTTTAATTCGAAGGATAGTGTTGCTAAATTCTTACGAACGAAAAGCGGCTACGTCACGATATTTAAAACAGACGAACCATTAAAATCGATGATAAAGCTACGTATCCACAGCGGCCATATTTGGAACGGATTCGCTGGGCGGGGTGTGTTATGATTTGTTTTAGCCAAATATCACTAGAGAAGACTACCAACAACAAACTGATGCAACCGGTACGAAAAAGGAGAATTATATGACAAAAGTCATAGCATCATTACTTTCTACCGTTCTTTCACAAACGCCCAAATGCGAGTTCTGTTGCGCATCGTCTCTAAGGAGCAGAATTTCTTCAGAGAGAAAATCTACAATTTGCCCAAAAGACGGGCTAAAGTTGCAGCATACTTTCAGTAAACTGTTCTTTCATCCTTTGAGCAAGCAGTAGTTATATTCACAATCCCAACCGATCAAAACTCGTTTCGTTTTTTTTTGTAAAGTCATGATTTTTCGAAATTTGTTTAATGCAAAATTTCGACTTGGATTCTTCGGTCACTGCCTTCTTTCAGTGAAGGTAATCAAGGCACAAAATTGTTTTTAGTTAACTTTGCTTTCGCGATTTAGTTGAATCCTCATGTTATAAAAAAGTACTCTTGCCGAAAATACCCACATGTTGGTAGCAAGTAATATCGAACATTATCCACACTGCTTACGACTTCCTTTCTCTTAATTTCCTTTAGAAAATATAACTGCCTCGTGCAAGGTAAATCTGCTGACCCGTAAAATTTTTTCTACAGAAAGCTACCTACGTAAAAGCTGTTTGAAGGAAAAATCTTCCGTTTTCTTAATATGAGCAACTTTTCAGTGCAAACATTTTTGAATATTTCACGCTTAGAAAATGAAGTTCGCAACCTTTTATTTAAGCCTTAAACATTGGTTCGGCCAACTTGGAAAATCTTCCACGACGTTTATATGAAACATAAAAAACTTTTAAAAATTGACAGAATGTGTTGTACGTTCCAATGCTCCAGGAACTTTCCAATTGCTCGTGTGGCGCATTTTGTCATAAGCAGACGATTGCGTGCGAAGAGTTACATTTGCTTGTGCTTGTACCTGTACGCACATATGGGTGTAACATGTGTGTTTTTTACACGCAACACATAAAGTGTATTCATATATATGTGTGGTTATAATAAACGCAACTGTAACCGCAATAAGAAAAAAAAAAAAAAATTATTCGATATAACGTATATTTACACACAACACAAAGCTTGTACTCACAGGCAAACACTCCACAACACTTACGCACACCAACAAAATCATACGATGATGTCATAGAAACAGTACAACATTTTTCAGTATATTGCAGTCGCCCTCATATCGCACGCTTTACACTCACATATACCTTCAACACTTTGCTTTTTTGATGCTCCCAACAGCCGGCACGCGTATTCGTACATATGTATATATGTAGCTACATGTACGAGGCTTTATGTGCATGAAGATATTAAAATAAAATCAATATTGAAAAATATGACGTTTGAGCTGAAAACCTGCAGACTGAGGCCACAAATTAATGTTGTGTCGTTGATAAAGTCGCTATTGTTTGTGCAGTTGTTGTTGGCAACATCTCAACAAAAATTTTTCTGATTTATTGTTTTCATTATTATTATTATTGTTTCTCTTTTTTTGTTTTTTTTTTTTTTATTCTCGTACCACTAACAGTTTATATACGAAATGATGATAATTTCATTATTAATTACCGGATTTTGAAACAATCGAAGTAAATATATGCTTGAAAGTATGCTATAGAAATTCATTGTTGTGTTAAACTTGTACATAAAACCTTTATAATAATATCTTACCTTTGCACATGGCCAGGATGTGTTTCCCAATAATAGCTTTAGTGTAAAATTAATGCATTTTAAGGTAATTTTTTTTTTGAGAAACATTTTTCATTTAAAACAACAACAACAACAAGACAGCAATTTCATCATATCTGATAGGCACTAGCACAAATATTCAAGTTTTCTTTACTTTTTATTTCATTTCATATCCTTCGGTCCTTTCGAACGAACCTTTTACACCATCAGGTTGTTGAATTAATCGATGCCGCTGCCATAAATTCCACTGCCGTACGTTTGGATTGGGTTATGCATGTCAGTGTTACCGAAAAATATGTCGAGGTACGTATTCATCGCATACTGCTTCATCTTTTATTGCTTGCATATGGCAGCGAACATAATGCATGTTTTTGAGTTTTGGTTTTTTTTTTTGCTTTTTTGTATTTTGCATTTTGTATGACACGTAAAGGTAGAGAAATTTAATTGGATTTTTCGTGTGTATTGCTATTTTAATCACTTCACTGGCATTCGTTAAAGAAATGTTAATTATGATATCAGACCTATTAAGGCATTATTTACGCTTTGTTACAGGGTCTCTATGTACGCTATCGCGATGTTAGCGCCAATTCTCAACAATACAATATAATGACGGTCTTAAACCCATCCATTGAATCGCATGTGGTTGCCAATCTGAAGAAATATACTAAGTATGAATTCTTTTTGGCGCCTTTCTATCAAACGTTAGAAGGTCAGCCGAGTAATTCGAAAATTGTACAAACTTATGAAGATGGTAAGTGAAATTAATTATATCGTTTTCGTTTTTATTCCCCTTTTTTAAAGAATAAAACTTGTAACAGTTAGAATAGTAGGACAGTATATCCTTAATTATAACAAGGAGTTGTTCATCTGTTATCGCCCATTGTTGAAGTTTTCACGGTCGTCGTGCTGCTATGCCGTTACAAATATTAGTCGACACTGGTTAGCTTGCAATATCTAAAAAAAATATTGATTGTACGCCTGATGTAAATAATTTCTACTACCAACTGAGACGCTCAATATGTCAAATGTTTTCATCTGAGATGGCAAATATGAAGGGTTATACTTAAGGCGTATGTTTCCCTGTTCTTTGTTTTATTTTCTGATATCAATAGACGAAGGATGGGCGTGGACTACATTTTAAGCAATCAGATGCATGTTAAATGCAAAGAAAAAAGCATATAATACGTTGGTCAATAATTTCCGCGACTAAGTACAGATAAAAAATATTTTTTTTTTCACAAAGTTTGCATCAGGAGTAATAAAATGCTCCTCTAAATTTTCAACGACTATTTTGTAGGACTTGCTATGATTTGGTTTTCACCAGCAATAACCTTATCATTTTTTGCTAGTCATTCTCGTACACTGACATAGTTTTGAGATTTGCGAAGTGATGTTATTTGCACGAGGTCTGACGAGGAGGGTCGATCGGGTATGTGAAGTAGCGATTCGATCTTCAATTCATGAAACCTTGGCATTATAGCTATAGACCTGTGACACGGTGCATTGTTTTGCTAAAAGGGTACTTTTTCCTTTGTCATTTAGGGCCGTACTTTCAAAGTCACAAGTCACAAGCCACAAGTTGTTACACAATACCCACTATTCCTTGTTCCCCGTTCTTCAAACAAGTGGATGAGGAAAATACCATGCTTTAACCAAAATACAGGGGACATAATTGATCCGCTGTTGCTCGTATGTTTCGTTGTTATCGAGTATTTCGACTTCTCGAGCCAGTACTTAATTGTCCGCTTCACTGTATTCTTCTGTAAAAATAATTTTCTCGCTCAATAATAACATAAAAAGTTTCAAATTTTACATTCAGACCACATATTAAATATTTATTTTATATTACTTTTTTCTTTATTTTCTTTTTGAAAGGAAGTTCTGCGAACTGGCTAATGAGTAAAAATGAAAATTACTACATTTTAATTTTTCTAATTATTTATGCAGGTACTATACATATTATATGTGTACTTGGTTACAGACATTTGAATAACACAGAAATTAACCTACGGCGATATCTATCCAAACCTAGCAATGTTTTCAGGTTTCTTGACACGAGGCAGATAGTATGCATTTCAATCCAATGGATGGTTTCGTTGACTTAAAATTAGAACGCACTTTCATTTATATACATACACACATAGACTTTTCATAAATACTAAGGAACTTTTCTTTAACATAAATACTATAAGCGATTTTATTTAACTTTTGGTGAACAAGCTCCACGAAGAATCTCATTTGCAGACGTCACACTAGTCGATCATTTGACGCCGAATTCATTCACTTAGTCATCGATCATAAGAGTTAAGTATTTTTAGAGGTCAAGAAGGTCACTCTACATTCACAGTTATATCAAGGTCTGTTAGATAAGGCTCAAGCATTTTTATAGGTCAAGAAGATCAAAAGCTCGGTGCGTGTGACTTACATACCACGGTAAAGAAGTTCAGTAAGGAAGAGAGAAGTTGAAAAGTTTTTACGATTATGAATTTTATATTGATCGGCCTACAAGCACTTGCGTAAATATTGAAGATTCACCAAATAACCGTCATTGACGAGTCTACTCGTCGTAATACGTATAATGCTTATTCAGAACAAATATTTCTCATTATTATACTCACCACTGCAAGACAGGATATACCCATTTGGTTCTTTTTCATAACGTATGTAACACCCAAAAGGAAGGTTCGGAGACCTGTTCTTGATGAGCGTGAAATTCTGAGCTGATTTGGTCATGGCTGTCCGTCTGTATGTCTGTGTGGTGTTTGCTGTTGGCACTCTCCGGGTCACAAAATTGAAGATATCGACTTCAAATTTGGTACAAACATTGGAAGTTTTTGCATGCAGGTTGGTATTGAAAATGGCCCAAATTGGCGAGAACAGAAGCTCGCAGTGGAGCATAGACTGGACATAACTCCGTTTTTCTTAACAAATATTTGTGGGTTCTTGCTCGCTACTCAGAAATTATAAAAGTTGAAAGCCTGAAATTTTCCACATTTGCAAAAATGGAAAAAATCGGCCATGCCTTCAAAAAATTATAAGTGATTAAATTTTCTTGTTTTCACTTTTTTCACTGCCTAAAAATACATTAATCCTAAAATGGATGTAGTGGGCACCGCGGTCTGGTGGACTAATTTTTTCTTAATAATACCAGCGATATGGGAGTCAAATAAAAGAACTTGAAGAGTCAAAACATAGTGGTGGGTATGCGAGCTTCGGCCCCTCCAAATATAACTTTCGTCCTTGTTTTTTTTTGAAATCCTATCCTATCCTATGCAATGCTTGTGTTTACTTAGTATATAAAATTCCTATTTTATTTTTTTATTGCTAGACTTTGATTTTTGCACTAACTAAAGAATTCTTTCCTATTGTGTCTCATTTATGAATTTAAGTTTAAAGCTTAAACCGAAGGTAAACCTCATAATTGCTACCGTTTAACAGTTTTCGCACAAATCCTTTGGGTTACAAAATTGTGAGCGGAAAGAAAGCATACACTATGAATAAAAATATATTAAATTGTGTTTCATTAGGAAGAAGAAAGGTAAAAGGAAGAAGAAGGGAAATAAATAAGAGAAACAAAAAAAGTTGAAAAACAATAACAGCAACTTTTTATGCAAATTAAATAATAAATGTAAAAAATATAAACAACCGTACTCTCTCTCTCTCTCTCTCTCCCACTCTCGTTATCTATCTCGCTTTCTCTGACATACCTGCAGTGACTATTTCGGGCGTTTCAAAGACCACAAAAACCACAAAACTAAAAGAAAACAAGAAAAAAGGATATGCATGCATAAAAAACAAAGCATTGTACGGAGAGATGGAAAAAATTTTCATATAAAACATGAAAAAATATTTTATGTAAAGTACCAGCTCATCACTAAAACATATATACGTACAAGATTGTACATTTAGTTTACGTTGACACATGAGCACATACATATATATATATATACGCAGACATATACACCTGCATACGTAAGGGTTTAATTTGAAATTTTAATTGGCAAAGGACATATAGTCCGGAAAGGAAAACAGAATGTCAGCGTAGCAGAACATAGGTATAAACCTGTGGGTGCGTAGGGATGTATGTGTTAGTCCAGTAGATGAAAAAATAAAAAAAAAGAAACAAAAACAAATAAAGCTTAATGGTAAACGCGAAAATAGAGGAATTATTTTTGTGTGTTTAAGCAAATGTGTTTTCCCCCCCTCTGCATATGAACAAAAACATCGTTTGATGGCGATTATGCAAAATTGTTTTCTTTTCTCCTACCTTTTTCGATTCTTTTTTTTTTAATTTTCAAAAATTTTTCTAAATTTTATATTTTATTCTTAGTACCGTCGGCGCCACCTGACAGCATCAAAATTGGAATGTATAACCTAACGGCCGGTTGGGTAAGATGGTCACCACCACCGCCTCAACATCACAATGGCAACTTGTTGGGCTATAAAATTGAGGTAAATTAAGTTTTTGCTTTCATGGAAATGTAAACATAATCGCACGCACGCACGTATCTAACTTATGTATACATTCGTAATTAATGTTCGCGAATAATATATGAATTTTATGCATTTATTACTTTTTGTTTCATTAATTCTTGTTTTCTTCCTTTTTTTCTTCCTCTTTTCCTCCCCGTTTTGTCTTTATTATTATCGTTGTCGTTGTCGTTGTTGTTGTTGTTTAGGTAACCGCTGGCAATACGTTAAAAGTTTTGGCAAATATGACTTTAAATGCAACCACTACGTCAGTACTTTTAAATAATCTCACCACTGGAGCCACTTACAACGTCAGATTGAACTCATTTACTAAAGCGGGCGATGGGCCCTATTCGAAACCGGTATGTATACCGTATATATATATATATATATATGTATATATAAACTTAAGTTCGATATACAAGTTTAAAGCACATCATATACTTCATGTTTCTGCAAAATTCAACTTGACCATCTGCCGTATAAGAGCTAACTCTTCACGAGCATAGCAAAAGAACGGATATATTGCATATGAAAAGCTTTTGCTCCCGCGTTCGTATTATGAATATACTTTAAAAAGTAACACGTGTTGTATTATAAATTTTTAAATGAAAAAACAAAAAGAGGAAAAGAATAAAAATTTATGCAGTTTATTAAAAACGCAAAAAGCAAAAAAAGAAGAAAAACAACAAAATAAATGCATATTGCATAAGTAGCTTGAACAACACACGCTCTTGAACGGTGGTGGGCAAGTTTTGGTATGAAGAGAGTTCGTTAACTGCTAAATTACGTTAAACAAAATAAATGAAATGCAAAAACTTTCTGCATGTTACTCTTGTAGGTTTCATTGTTTATGGATCCCACCCATTTGGTTCATCCACCGCATCCGAGTGGTTCGCATAGTAGCATAACCGGCCATACGGCTAGCGATGGTAGCCATTTTGGTTATCATCCTAACGGTGTTGGGATGCCAGATGACGCAGCCACTACAACCACTCAACGTAAGTCAACAACCGTTGTACACGAGACATGGTTTATGGCTCTTGTGATAACGATGCTGTTGGCCATATTAATTTCTGCAGCTGCCGCTATGCTTTTCTTTAAGAGACGTCATCAACTAACTAAAGAACTGGGACATTTGAGTGGTAAGTGAACCTAAGCTTTACCAAAGCAACACCACATGCCAGAGTGAATTAAGGCAAAATTTCGTAAAAAATTTCGAATTCATCTCCCACTTACCGCTTTTTTATTTATTTATTTTTTTTTTATTACTTCATATGGTCAAAGAGGTCTTCGTTCGCTCTTTCAATTAACCGATCAGATTTAAATAAGATTTAAAAGCTAATAAACAAAGTTTGATGGCCGTTTCTCGATGTAATAATGTTCAAAGTCCATCCACTCAGTTTACGTAGAGCGCGAAAACCATTGGAATTTAGCTCGTAAACCAAAGCGACTTCACGTGCATTCTTAAGAATGATTTGTAATGGATGCATTTATGTCAGCAACAAGGTTTTCGGATGCAGCTGTAATATTTCCTTTCTTTCGCTTCTGTGTCTTATTAACACATTAAGAGCAGCAAAAATATGCGACCAACCGCCAATCGCCCATGATCGGGCAACCTAAAAATTGACTTAAGTAAGCGATCGGTTGCAGCCAAAATTGAAGACATTTACCCATAAGTCGATGAAATCGGGGTTAGCATATGCGAGTCACGATTTTCAAAGAACATACTTCTTCAACAATGCAGGCAGAAATCTATGCAATCTCTGCTTGATCAACGTAATCTCGAAAAAGGCAATGCACTAGAGAGCTAAACTGCATTCACTCCAACAGTCAAGCTGCTCTAAACACCCAGAAAGGCCTGGCCTGTGTTGGATTGTCGTAAAATCTTGAATAAGCAGCTCGTGAAATCGTTTCATGCTAGCAATACTGTCCATCTCAAATCCTTAACTTCATTTATCAAAACTGATGACTTTTCCCTTTCATTAAACATTGATTTAATTAAACTTTTAGCAATTAGTTGTCGTAGTTTCACCTGCTATTGTAATCGTCTAATTGATATTCCTACAATGCCTAAATTTGGTATTAATTTCCTAGAAATAACTCCAGAAAGGACGGCACATAATTGACTATCATTAGACCTTTACCTTTTTGCAAAGGACATATATAAACAAATATCTTACGCATCACCATATATTCCGTCCGAGAATCATAAATCTACAAGGGTTAACGGAGAATAAAAATTCATTAATCGCCCCAGGCTACAGGCCTGGGTAATAGGCCTAATCCAAAAAGAAAAGGCCGAAGATTTTCTTTTCAGTAATGCTTCTCCGACACTGGAAACATTTTTTTAACCGAATCTGTGAAATTCTTTTGAACTCACTTCATGATTTTTTCGCAAAGTGCATCGAGGTGAGTTAATGTAATACAAATTTTTGACCGAAAACCGCATCGGTTTTATGCCGAAATTCCTGTTGTGCGGACACGTGTACGCCTTTACTTATAATTATAACACAAGCTAAGCATTCAGACATAGCGTCAATGCCGCTGAATATTTACGAACGGAGGAGTGAGCACATGTCAGTTTAAGTTAAGTTGAAATTCAAAGCTAAAAGAAAGACAGAAAGGAAAAGGAACTTTTTCAATGTCTTCTGCCAAATCGACTGCATTGCCAGCCAATTCCCGGATAGTATTCGAAATCATATGTTTGATTTTCAAATGAGATCAAAAGTCTGTGGCTCCTCTGTCGGAGTCGAAGTCGGAGTTACCGTACTTAACCTAGAGCAGTAAACGAGTATCGACTTTGGTTCTCACAGTTTACAAGTGAAAACCGCATTACTTTTCAACATTCAATTTATTACTAATTGAGATATCTTTGCACCTCTCCCTAACCTCACCTCTTAATATTGCTATTTTCTGCCAATGATGAATTTTCGGCTAAGAGGGTGAACATCACTTCATTGGTGAATGCGACTCATGGCGAACATTCAAAACAATTAAAAGCAACTGACCCGTTACTTCTCTCACATTTTTGCTAATAGCTTCCGTAGCTTTTAATTTATTTACCAAAAATCACTTGTTAATCGATTCAACTATAAATTGCTTTCAATTAGTTTGGACAGGATTCACGAGCGTTAGCAAATCAATTAAATTTTACGTACGTATCAGTGATGGACACTATTTAGAAAATTGATACTTTAATGACATCCTGTTGTGCGTTACAATATATATTGAGGACTTTATGCGAACGCGAACAGAAGACTCCTTAATTAGCCTCAATACACGAAGTAAAACAAAAAAAAAATGAGAAAAAAATTCTTAACAACTATTTTGTTCGTCATATGGTTCATTGTTTCTTCTTGTTCGGTTTTTCTTTTTTCTCTTTGTTCGATATTGTGCGAGTTTAGTAGTTAGCGCCAATGAAATAACAGCATTGAATATCAACGGCAAGGATAGCTTATGGATTGACAGAGGCTGGCGTACCACAGATACCGATAAAGATTCTGGTTTAAGTGAAACGAAACTACTATCAAATGCCAATAGCCAATCGAATTATACCTCGGATGCCGGTACGGATTATGCCGAAGTCGATACCAGAAACATGAGCACTTTTTACAATTGTCGAAAGGTAAATCGCGATATTCTAGTGAAGAGAGAAAGAAAAAACCAATGAAATGCTTTCGATTTCAGAGCCCGGAAAACCCGACACCTTATGCTACTACTATGATTGTCGGTACTTCTTCGACGGAGACGACGTGCTTGAAAACTTCTGGCTCTAGTACCGATCAGGATTCAGGTACTCATTCACCCAACTCGGAGGGTGTTACAACCAATGTCTGTGCATCGAATAATGCCGTCTCCAGTAAACACAATTATCATCAATATCCACCAGGTTTGTATGAATTTTAAAGATTTTCTTCTTTCGCCCTCTCTCCCTGTCTCATTCTCTATTTTCTCGTCACATTTAGTTTTCCTAATGTTTTTTCTGCTAAAACTTGATTTTCCTTTCGTTTCCTTTACAAGCCATAAAAAACTTATTGCACTTGCTCTTGGATTTCTTTAAATTTTACGTTTGTCCTCCGTTGTCCTGTTGAATCCTGATGTTTTTTTTTTTTTGATATAAAAGATTTTTAATTTTTCATCGAAAAGGTACGGTGCAGAAAAACTAAAGCTTTTTTCGCTTTAGTTTTTTTTCTCTTAGTAGTTGCTACTAAATTATTGGGATGCACTAAATTTGTCATTTTGATTGTAACCGATACTGGATCGAACACTCATATAGATCTATATATTCTTTTCACAAATCTTATTACATCTCATTCCCTAAGTCTTAATCTTTATACATATGTTTCTCCATCGGTCTCTTATTTGTTATAACGAACTTCCGGAATCGCGAGAGAGAAGGCAGGAAAGTGAAACCTAGTTCACTGTTACATAGAGCTGATTATCTGCGTCGTGACCGGCGCCCTCCATTGGGTGCTAAAATGGAACTGGAATGGAGAATTGGTGGTCCTCTTATGAATAGGGTTGCAGTAGATCAGGAAGCACTTACACTGAACCACCGATCAAAGAAAAATAAAAAAAATCTGAGCCAACTATTTATAGAACCCCGTAAAAACTTCAGAGGAGGAATAAGCCCTTTTACAATAATCAAAGAAAGTATTCCTTTAGGACGGATGAGATGCATGTCTTCATAGTTTAAGTCAAATATAACTTTCCTATAAGCTCTAGTGAAATTGTTTTTGCAGTCAATTGATTTTAAGCTTAAGAACGTTTAGTTGAACTTTATAGGACTTGACGAATGCTTTTTTTTTCATTCTTTCTTTCTTTGTTTGCGTCATTGTTTGTCGTCTTTAATGCTGTGTATCCTTAGCCATGATATGGTCTGTATAGTATAAGTTTTCTTTCCGCTTTTTTTCTTTTTTCTTAATACGATTTTGGCATTAAAACAAATGATTGCTATCGACAGCTGCTTAAAACGTTAGATTTCTTTTTGTAATAATCTTAGGGATATTTTTTTCAACCCTGCAGACTTTTCGTAAACATTTGAAAAGTTAAAGAAGAGTCTCGTTTTTCTTCTTCCTTATGAGAGACATACGGAATTTCTTGCATTTATACAGTTTTGTGTAATATTAAAAGTTCAATTACTTGAGACGTGTATTTTTCAAGTGTTTCCTGTTTAGATTCTCAAGTGATGTTTGTTATGTCGTGAGTCTTTATTATGTAACCACGTTCGTTACACATTGTTGTACGACAAGAATAAATCGAGATTATCTGCTTTCTATGCGTGGTCATATGTGTGTGTGTGCGCGCGTGTATGTGAGCAAACTTTTGGTGGGTGGTAATGGAAAATAGATTTTCTTTGAGACGAAATCAAGCACAAAAAACCCTAATCACCCGTAGGCCATGTACTCAATGTCAAGCATAACAAAGCATATTTAACACATTTTCCCCGGCTATAGAACAAAGCCAAGACAACGAAATTTATGCTTACAAAAGAATTTAAAATATTTGAACAATTTTTTCCGTATAATATTTAATTAAATTTACCGACAGAGAGTCTTAAAATGTAGAAACGTTGTGCTGTACTTTTGATATAATTTTTAAGTAACTTTGAATATCTTTAACCTTTGATTTCCTTGAATTTTTTTTTCTTTTGCTCCCGCCCCGCTTACCTTACTGCTGACGTTTTTGTTACCAATAATTAAAACTAACAGAACAAATTAATTGGTCAGAATTTTTGCCACCGCCACCGGAACATCCGCCACCAGTGCCATCATGTAACTACGCACCGGGCTCACCACAATCGTCGAGGAAAAGTTCGAAAAGTGGCAGCTCTTCAGCACATCAAAGGTAGTTAAGCTTTGTTTTTGTTCTCCTTTTTGTTTGCTTTCTTTTCTTATATCATTTTCTTTTTCTTTTTTTGTTATAAAGCGCTTTAAACTCTTCTATACACAGCAGCTCGTCGGGTGGTTTCTCAACTTGGGGTATGGCCCCTCAATGTGTTGTGGGAGGCGCAGGAAGCGGACGTCCTACGCAAGAGAATTACTATAATAATCCTTTGCCTTGTGTAGGTGGGGGTGGCCAAAATCGTTATCAAGTAACTCCTACGGGACAACATCCTCCCCCTTTACCACCCTATTATCCAACAGGAGCGGCAGCAACAGCGCAATTACCGCCTAGAAATATACATATCCACTATCCAGCGCCCAGGCATGCCCTGAGTGAATATCAACCTGGTGGTACACACAATTCTCGATGCTCAAATGGCCGGTAAGTAATCAGTCAGTTTCACAAAGTTTTTTATTAAGGCTGTGACTCACTGAACTTCGCACTTAATAACTCTTCCTGTGACTGTGTTTTTCTAATTGAACCATCTGTTGCAAACTTTAAATCCTTTCTAAACAGACTCACACACAAAACCAACCGGCTGTGGTCCAAACCAATACCAATACCAACATGCAATCAGCTACCTATCAGGCACTGAATTTCGTAGATTTAAGGGCATTTCGTGTTAGAATTCGAATTGCTAGCTTCGTCGGATATGAAAATCTTGTTTTTTTTAGGAAAGCCGTAGCGGCTCTTTAAATCCTATAACTACGAATACCGTATCGTCAAATACACCACAAACTGATAGCCATTTTTCCGTTTATACTTGAAAAAGAGTGCATGACATCATCGACACTAGCATAGAGACAAAATATTTTCTTTTCCATATCATTAATAGGGAAATTATAGAGAACTCGTACAAGTTAAATTGGAATTTTTTATAAGACATTTTATTCTACGGTTATGAGGCGAATGTAACGAACATAAATTGGCTCAAGAATGCCTAAGGTTGTCCGAACTAACTGTGATGTGTGGAAATAATATTCCGCAAGTCTTGCAAACATATTATGCTCCTTAATTTAGTTGTGGCTCTTCAAAAATTTGAAATGTCAAAGGATCTCGAGAAAATCAAATCAAAACTCGACCTCAAAAAGAAGAAAAAGACCACACCGTCGTAATCAAAAAGAAGTTACACTTCCGAGAGATGCGCATTTTTTTAAAATTTCTTTAATTTGTTTCCCTCTTTTTTCTTTACATCACTTTGTCTCCACCGCAGTGGCTGCACTAGTTGTGACGCTTTGGCCTCACCTTTGCAGCAATTGCCACCACACGTTGAAGGCTGGTATCAACCACTGCATGCCGCACATATACCAAACAATTCATCAGCCCATCAAATCTATCAATGTTCCTCCGAGTGTTCGGATCATTCACGACACTCTCATTCTAATGTGACGCATGGTCATCCCCATCATCATACGCATGCCGCCGCACACCATCATAGCCATCTAAACACAAATGATACCCTGCGTTCCGAGAGCAGTCAAGAGGGTGGCCCTACTGGCAAACCATTAACGCACCGTTGTCATAAGCCAACCGATAGCACACGTTTCGCTGAAATCAGTGAAAGTGAGCATATGCTAAAAAGTTCCAGTGGTTCCTGCACTTATGAAGTTCTGGGAGAGCCACGCAATTGCAGTGAATGCTGTAGCAGTTCACGCGAAGGTGATACATGTTCGTGCAGTGAAGGCTCGTGTTTGTACGCTGAAGCAGGTGAGCCTATAACGACGGCTAAATTAGTAACACAAAACAATTGATATGGACCGTGTAGTGGAGGTGTTAATGGTGGCGGCGGCCTAGTAACTGACGTTGTCATATACTTTTAGTGTCACCACAGTCTGCAATTCATAGCATCATGTAAATTATAAAAAAACAAAAAAGTGAAATATCTCATGTAAGTGTCATTTTACTATTAGTGGTATATGGAGTTTTTTTAGCGTTTATAGAATCTTGCAACAACTGCAACTGAGTAAATATATTAATTTATTCGATTATAAACGAACCAAATTTTTGTAAATATGAGAAAAAAAGAAACGATTGAAATTTTTTCGTAGGCATCGAAATAGTGAAAACTAATAACAAAGAAAAAAAAAATTGGATAACATTAACAGGACGAGGACTTTGTTCGTCTTTTCTGCTAACATTAAGTATCCAACACCTTGGAGCCCGTTTTCAGTATCAAATATCAATTGTTATTGTGAGAACAACAAACGCCAACTGCTAGGTTAATGGGTAGAAAATGAAATTCAATACTAGGTAGTCTAAATAGTCTTAAGCTTTCCGAAACTTTCGCCATATTTATTGAGAAGATTAACATTTTAATTTTCAAATTTTTTAAGCCGTAGAACATATAAAATGGTTTCTTTTTTTGCCTATTTGCATAACAATAACAAAATTGACATGCCTCGTTTGTTAGGTGGTGTGAGTAATAAATTAAATTTATGATCTAAAGGAAAAACTTAAAATAAAAAAAAAATGTTAAGAAGGAGTAACTACAACGAAACTTGAAGAATTTAAGGAGTTTTCATTTATTCGTGGCATGTTCACAGCAAATCATTCTTTTCGAAAATCATGTATATTCCCGTCTTTTTAACGGCGCCCCTAATTTTAAAATAACACGCACACAATAAGAACAAATGCTTACGTAAAGAAATATTTTCCCCTTTTGTCTCCTTTCTCCTTTTAATATTTATATTTTAATAATGGCATTAAATTATTTCGTAACTTTCTCTTTCTTGGAAGGTGAAAAAGTTCTTAAGCAATGAATAAAAGACATGCGCCTATTATTATTATTTGTTCAATCACCATAAAATATATTAAATTTTTCAAATATTTGAACCCCCTGAAAGTATGCCATGTATTCATCGCAGTTAGCTGCATTATGTTCTTTTGTGTGTTGTGCTTGCTTCAACTAGTCCTAAAAGGCTTCTGATCGCAGACGAAGAAGGCAGCAAAAAAATATTTGATCCCTTTCGATCTCGGTAGATTAAGTGCAAAACTTCAGCAAATCCACCAAATATTGATTAAGGGAACATATTGCCCATTCTTTAAAAAAAAGCTATATACAATTTATTCCCCTTTCTTTACGCGTACGATGTTTTGCATAAACTATGATAAATGTTACCGCTGTTCAGAGATTTCATGCAATATTTGATTAGGAGGTGAAGTGAAGGTATTGCGGTAAACATTTTACTTAAAGAAAGATGTGCCCTTAGCACCCAGTTGGTCCTTGCAAAAAAGGCTTGGAAGTTAGCTTGCAGTTTCAAATGGATATCTCGAATATATATATATATATATATGAGGAAATATATGAGAATGTGTTTTTGCAGACATTGATAAGAACTTATCAAGAATTTCAGCCTTTTGTTGTTGTGAGTGTTTTTTTTTTTTAAATTTATTTGTGTCAGATTGTCATTAAATATTTGTTTTAAGAAGCAAATAAGCTCACACAAATTAAAGACAACCTGGCCGCTGGCTAGGAAAACTCCACACTATGATTTATGACGGCGAAACTTTGGATAGCTTAATGGAGCGGCATTGATATGCAAAAAACAAAAATAAGTTTGAAGATAAAATGCGTTGGTTCTTTTTTAAGTCGGAAACCTTTCAACCAACCCTCGCTTACTCTGTTCAACGCTAAACATATGTTACCTACTGAGGGGTGCTTGAAAGACGATCGTCCGCTTTTGTTTCTTTTTCTTTTAGCCCAAGAAATAACTTAACTCAGACTTGACATTAGTTTGCAAAAAATTGTTGTTGGTGCATCATTTGGTCGTCTTTTCATACTCCTTAATTATATATATTGGCTTGTTCGGAAAATTACTTTATTTTTTTATTCTTTTGGTCAAGTTAAAATACCAGACGTGATCATGAACAGTTGAATTCGAGAAATTCAATTTCCTAGTGATCTCAAGAATTGTTAGTCCACGGGTTGGATCAATTATTGCCTTTGCTTTGTGCTTGTTAGCTTTAACTGGACTTTTAGAACGGGATGCATTTTCAACGGAACGAAATTCTGTCAACCACTTTTGGCATTAGCGTTGTGGTAGCACAGCCTCTTCACGTAGACTTAAACATTTTTTTTCTTACTTGAACTTTTCCTTTTCCGTATTGAAAAAAAAAAATGCTGAAAAAACGGCTTTCATCTTTCCATATTTGACAGAGCACCGAGCAAATACTATTGGTTAGTATTAAATAAATTTTTTCATAAACAAGCCTCGCTATACATCATCACATGTCAACATATGTACCGGCAATGCGGCCTAAATGTGAATTTGTCTGTGAGAAAATGCAATAACATGCTGCGTAAAAAAAGAACCCATTGTGACTTAAAGATTTTCAATTCATGATTCTGCATCTAGCAAATATATAATACAATCCTTATGGGACTTATGGCAAGCCAGTGATCGGTATAAAATTTTCGAACTTAAATTGTGAAAAATGTTGTTTAAAGTTCGATTACAGTTGAGCAACTTTGTTTGGTGCTAATAAGCAAAAGTAAACTTTTCAAAGGAGTGCTTTGCTGAACCTCCTCAAGGGAAGAGACTGTTTCGTGAAAATTCTATTAAATTTTTTTTGCCTAAAACTTGAAAATTTTCTTAAATTACTAAGTATATATTAAAAGTCGCTCAATCAATGCTAATCAACTGTTTGCCAACGTCACAAAGAAGTAATTTCTCATAATAAAGTAAAGTTTCTACCATGACCTTCAATTAAAATTTTAAACTCAATTATGTTTTTCTGTTGTGATATTTAGTGCAAGAACTGAACCTTTCTTCTCCTTTCTTTTCTAAGCATCTTCATTTTAAATCATCCTCCCAAAATCCCTTTACATTTCTTTTAAATCATTCGTGTACGTGTGAAATGTATTTAAAATAATGTAAAAAAAAACTTGTGCCATAGTTTGTTTGAAGAAACTGTAAAAAACAAAAGAAAATGCAAGAACTGCGAATTTTATATAAAATAGGTTTGTTTAATCAAGAATTGTTTAATTACATTTTTTATAAAAACAAAACAAAAAAAAAAAAAAGCAAAAAACAGACTAAAACTCAACAAAATGAACTGTGTTCGTAATTAAGAAACTTTGAGAAGAACTGGTCCCGTGACCAGCTTTGTATTCTCTCATTTAAATCACAGAATGTCGCAATAAGAAGACAAAAGTAAATAGTTACACTCCCCTGGCTGCCTATTTGTAAATATGAACAACGCGGATAGATTACAATAAATTGACTGTAGAGAGTTGATGGCAGGGTAAATTTTATTCAAATATTAAAAAAATAAATACGAAACGAAAGAAAGAAAGAAGAAAATATTTTTGATAAACGAATTTCCTCACAATCATCAGATAATGGAGACACACACAAATGAAATATTAAATCAAGTAATAAAAAGTAAAAAAAAACAAAAATTCAACAAATTATTGGCAACAAAAATACGTAAAAGAATAACGAAAATCATAAAGCAGTTCTTTGGAAATTTTTTCTAAAATTAGAATTTGAAATTAAGAACATTTTTAGATATACATCGCATGGTTAGTGTCATATTTCTCTAAAATTAAACTGAAGTAAGAAAAATATTTGTAACAGTGTAATATATAAAAAGAAAGAAAGAACTTAATATACATTAAAGTATAGAAAATACGATAAGTAATGAAAGAGTAAACTACGTTTAGCTTTTAGAAAAATCTCAATTCGATAACATTAACGATAATTACACGAATATACATACAAAGCATTTTACTAAGTTAGATGTTTAAACTATATTTAAAAAAAAAAAAAAATGTACCTGTGATAAACATATTTCATCGTATAATCGATTTTATTTTGTATTTTTTTTTCTTTTTTTTTTCAATTCATTCATGTTTATATAGCTGTGGTAGAACTTTTTTCTTAAGTAAGAAGTATTATAACAACAAGTAGTTAAAATCAATTCCCGAGTCCCCGCTGTAATCTTTTGTGGAAACACTGCGCTTTATGATTTTCTTCTCTTAAGCCTTGTAATAATTTTGTAATCATCCAAATCTCTGATCGTCTTCAGTCGAATCTTTTTGTAAATATGAAATGTGTTCCTCCTAATCTTTCATCGCATTTTTTTATTTGTTTTTTTGTACAATAACGTCACTGTTTTTGTACAACTCTTATATATATAAATATATATGTATATACATACGTGCATGTATGTGTATATACACAAAGGCATCTAAAAGTATTGAGCTGCCAAGAGGTTGAAATTTATGTATTTATATTAATCACTCGACTTGTATTTATATGGACTGATTTAGGCTGAAAAAAAAACAGCTTCCTTAGCAGTAAGTTCAATACTTTTTATACGGGTGATTATAGTTACAATAAATAACTTAACGCATGAAAAATTCCAAAAAAAATTCCTTCCAAAATTAAAAGCATTGAACATAAATTCTTTCTATTCTAAATCCTTATAGCCACCAACGCCACTTGAAAGGAGTACGCTACATTTATTTCTGCGTTATACATATACCTGTGTAAAATATGAAAATTATTTAAGCACGTCACGACATCGTTCAACACAACAATTAGGACTTGGGCTATAAAGTCTACCTCATAGAGGTAGAAATGTAACGTAATAATGAAAGTTACTAAAATTTCTTCTTATATTGCCCTAAAAGAGAGCAATCACAAAATCAACTACGATCTCAAGCTTTGCTAAGAAAATTGAAATCCGAAATACATGCATTCATACAGTTCATGTAAATACATAATTTTAAAGCGGCGTCTAAAACGCATTTTTTGTAAGAAGGTATTTCTACCGCATGCTTACTTAGTGTCTCTAAAGCTTCGTTTTTATACGCAATGGGACTTGTAAAGCAATGTAGATGTATTCGATGCCTAGTAGTACTTAAGACAGACCCAATTTTTTTATACCGATCGATTCGGAGTCATCTTTTCAATCGTTTTGTGAAACGTTTTAAGTTTGTCCGTCCGCCTGTCCACTTTGTTTTCTTGGAATACGGTGTACAGTAGCAAGGACCGATGAAATTCAAAATGGTGCAGATTGGACCACATGCCATATAACGCTTTACTTTAAAAAGTCGTAGGACGAAGTGATGTAGAGAATTTAATGGTGGGTCGAATCCCATTATAATGTTTTCGCTTTTCTTTTTATCACATATTAATTCTTGATTAGGGTAAAACGGCAAGGCTGTAAATATATGGCAATCCGTCCATCCATATGTTGTTAAAAATCTTAACTAGCTATTAATGCAACAGAAATCTGAGACTTGACAAGAATTCTCTTTATATGTGGGCCCATAGGGTCAGGTTTAAAATAGGCGTGACGTGGCTTAGGAAACATTCTTTAAAGATTTCTTTTTCCGCCTCTCCTTAAAAAATTTCCAAAATATTATATTCAAATATTCGCAATTTCAATAATAATACTTAGCGAGGTTCCCTCGTTACGAAAGCCTTCAACTTTTTGCAATCATTTCAGTGGTGCCTCCCTCCGACCTTTGCTTTAAAGCGAACTTAACTTTCTTTCATTGTTGTTGTTTTTTAAATAAAATTTCAATTTCATATTCGCTATAGACTGATTAATAATCAATTTTTTAAACTTTCATTTTACAAACAAAGAAAATAGAAAAAATATATTAAAGCTAATGTAAATATTTATCCTATATATATATATATATATATATATATATATATATATATATATATATGTATATATATATATAAATGTTGTAATATTGATATATTAACTCATTGTTTTTTTTTCGAAAGATATCCATCTAACTAGGAGTGTAAGAAAAACAAACAGTATATAAAGCCACACATACACACAAAAACACATACGAACAAACTCTTATCTGTATTCCGAGTACGTGTATTTATAATAATGATAATATATATTAATTAACAATTAAATTCATATTTAATTAATGTAGTAAAGCAAATAAACCGAATGAATACATGTTTATACAAGCACACACTCACTTATATAAAACATAATTAACACCATTAAAAAAAAAAAAAAACAAAAACAAAAACAAAAAATGACATTATTTTCACATGCTTACTTACCTGCACACATAATGCAAAGCATAAGTAAACAAAGCGTGTGGATAATACGTGTTTGTGTGTGTTTGTGTGTGTGGGCTAGCGCGTGTTATGTATATTGATAAAAACAAAAAAATTGAAAGAGAACTTTTTAAACTTTAAGTAAAATCATATAAAATAAAAAAATAAAAAATCGTAAATTATTTAATTAATTCAGTAAAATTATATAATTAAAAATAACAACAACTATTTATAATAGAAAAAATAATTATATACATATACATGTATATATACATGAAAGAAAGAAACTAACAATAAATGCATTTTACATGGAATGTTAACTTAAAAAAAACTTTTTACTTAGTTTCATTTAATAAAGCTTCCGGGGGAAAAATTTTAAAAGCCATCGAAGTCTCGCTACTTTCCAAAGCCATTAGGAAATGAAACATTAAAAATGTCTCCTATCTCGTTACATGGTGTACGGAAATAATAGCAATGATTTGATTTGAGAAGCAGTGGTTTTTTTGCAAATCTCTTACTGTGTAAGTCTTATCGTCCAAACGTCTCAGTTTGTACACTCTACGCCTTTTCTGGTATATTAAGTGTGTGCGGATGTATGGAACATCCCGAAGGACTTGTGATAGACTCACCTTTTATTACATCGGTTTATTCAGAAAGTAACCCTGAGCTTGTCGGTCCGTCTGCCCATCTTGCTTTCGTGTGTTCAACCTGTAAAATATATCTTAAGATATTTGTGACGATCCTTGGTGATCTGACATATATTACCGCAAGGACGGACGCCATCCTAATTTTTCACGTCCATTTAGAACCGCTAATGTTATCAATAAGCCATTTTTGTTAAGGGATTATGCAAAATTGTAAGCTTTTTCATGTAACAACATGAAAAGGTGGTTCGTTCCGAAATATTTTTATGGCGTTCATCCTTGTGCCAAAACACATTAGTGTTCTAAATTTCGTCGAAATATCTTAAAAATTGGAACAAATAGTGTGAACACAGGGAAATAAGATGAAAAGACAAGCAGACATACGGAACGGCATAAATCAAATCAGATGGTGTTTCTGTCGACAATAGCGCTCATCCTTGGATTAAAACAGAACAGGATGAAGACACAATAGACGTACATCAGACGGATACACAGACAGACAAGCTTAGAAGGTTTCAGAAAGTGATTCTAAATCGATTGGCATAAAATAGATGTGTCTATTTCAAGTCCCTGTGCAGTCCGCGCAGGCTTAATATATTCTTGTACCACAGATGGTGTAGCCCACAACCAATATAATCTGTTCTGTAATAGACTTATCTTATTCTAAAGACATGTTATGGTTCGTCAACCGATCTGTTGGGTGTTAATAAAAGTAATAAATGAATTTAAGCCTATTTGCTGTCTTTTATACAAACGGTGGGGAAATAACTACAGTGCAATTAAGTTTAATTAATTATAATTAATATCATGTCACACCAAGAAATAAATCCAACTTCTACAAAGGCTTTATGTCAGTCCGTCGAGCGATCCCCGGATTAAATCAGCTCACATGCACTAAGATCGTTTTGCAGAAAGCGAAAAAAATGGTATTTAAGTAGTGTACGTGCGGCGAACGTATCAAAGCTTCCCAACCAAACTTTCCCAATTTGTGCCGAGTTATTAACAAAGATACGTATGGACTACAATTGTCGTGACGAAAGATGACACCTTCCCTACGGAACTCTTTATCTTCATCCAATTTATTGTGGACAGTGAAAAGTTGAATCACTCAATTGGAATTGGCCAGGCTAGAGCAGGTCATAGCGCACGATTTTCTTCCATTTGAAACATTACTTTATGTGGCGTCGAACTTTATCAATATTTATCCATCTTCATCCACAACGATTTCTTTGCCTGCTGTTCTCGTGTGTTGAGGTGCTTGTCGATTATAGAAAAGTTATTTCGCTTTTACCACACTATTGCGCAACGAAGTGGTCGCACAGAACTTATCAACGCTGCGGGAGAATTTCCAAACAAATCTGTCTCTATGAGTTGCTTCTGTCGTAAATAACTAAAAGACTTTTCCTGATGTTGCAGTCTGTTCTGCGTTGTTGCAAGCATAGTTTCTTCAATGGCAGGTCCATTTCAACCAATCTGAACCCAATGGAATTCACTTGTGGTATAAGCTAAGCTTTTAATAAAGACGGTCACAGTCTATAAATTTATAAACTGACATCCATTGGCTATTCAGGAAGCACGGTCTTTTGGTTTAAGTGTTATCTTACTAGGTAAGCCATCAACTATTGTTCACAATTTATTTTTTTCTCACTATATTTCGGTTTGTTTGCGGGTGACCCAAAAGAGTCACTAGGCTTTAATTTTGTTTGGCGTATTTATTGAACACTTTTCACTAGATTTCGTAATGCTAGACTTCCTATGTATGCGCCGCTGTTAAAATATGTTACTCATTACATTTCATTATCGACGTGGGATCCTTTCAGTCAGATTTGATCGAGACAGGCTCGTTGCTGCTCGACCAGTGGAATGTTGGTCAATTTAAAAAGATGTAAAAAAGTCCACCTTTTCGTGGCGTGGTAAGTTACCCACTATTTATTACATTGGTGATTAGATACTACAGAATATTTCGACTTTTAAGGATAGGGGTCATCTTCACTCCCAGATTAGAATTTAATCCACATATGAAAACAATTATAAAAAAAGTCAGATCGTTTTAAGATAGGGCGGATTGTGGAGAATTCCATGATCTAAACGACTGTATACATTTTTAGTTAAGTTCTACGTTTCGGTTATTTGGACATCTAATTCTAGATGACTCATTGCTGCGATTAAATCAATGCACAGGAATTTTTTAACCTCTGCGCTATGTGGTCGCGTCGTTTCTGCATATGAACATAGATTAAAACTAACCGAAAAAAACGTTAATGCTTAGATTTTCTATTTATGGGTGAGTTAATAGGGGACGACATGTGCTCCTCGGCGTTGCTTAATAATATTTCTTTTAAAGCGCTTAGTAGGTATACTCGGTATTATTTGCCCCATTAGATTATCTCAATGTATCCAACAGTACCTATGATTTGCTTTGTCAAATGTAAAACGATAACTATTCCTGTTCGACGCGACCAGGGATTCTCATACCGATTATGTACTTCCGATACCGATTATCTACTTTTTGATTTTGCAATTTTCATTCTCATCTATTTCTACTATGTATGTACAGTGAGAAGTTTACCTGTGGAAAAGGGTGAGCTCGCCAAAATGCATGGATCTTCCACAAAATAAATTGTAGTTGCGGAACCGAGTTTGCTAAACTATTTCACGCACTTACTTACTTGAATCATGTAAATGCAAAGAAGGAAAGTAAAACGCGAAGTATTCAATTCCTATTTGGCTTCCTTTATACTGATACATTTGTTAGATTTTACTTTTTGATTAACTTTGATTCTTTGACTCAACATAAGGCGATAATGGTATAGAGGAGAATAATATCATTAATTAATGTATTGGCTTTAGATTTTTATAGAAAAAATAAAATGAAAGGTTTCGACAATTCTGTTTACGCCTGTTTATGCCTGTCGAAAAAAGAAAAAACAAAGACACTACGGGACATTTTCTGCTGTATTGTAATTTAGTTTTCATGGTTTTCATGGTTGGAAAATTCAGTTCATCAAACTTTACTGTGTTAAACACTCTCTAAATATCGGGTTTCTTTTCATTTCAAACTTTACGCAAACCCACAGTGATGTCCTAAAAAAACTACAAATGGTTCTCATTGTTCTAAAGAATTATGTCGAATCTGTTAACCATTGGTCGCCTAGAGCGCCATGCGTCTTTTACATCCAGATTTCTAGGACGGAAGGGGGCAAGTCTTTTGCGTTCTGCCGATTGTGACAAAACGTCGCAACCGTAGAGCTTAACTAAAAAGTTACATTTTTTTTTGTCTTTTTATAAATATCTACGGTTTGTCATCTTCCACAATCGCTAAGTACGGATGGATGAAAAGACGCAACGAGGTTTTTCTGCTACATAAAACATAATTCTAAGAGCATTTCGCAACAGCTAAACACGATATTTATTGTTGTTCTCACTTATTATGGGCGTTCAAATTATATTAAACTTTCCACAGTTGACAATAAATTCGTGTCCATCAAAGCATCAAGTTCTCTTGAACTTGTAATAATCTTCAAGTAAATGTACTAGACTTGCGTCCTTTTTAGCAGCTTCTAAACTAGGATACCATAAATCATAATGATTTTCTAACACTGTGGGTTTATTTGATCTATTTAGAATTTTCTTCTGCAAAGCAAATTTCGGATCTGGTGAGTTGAACCGGTTTCTTCAGTGGCATCACCTAATTCCGATTTCATTTATAGTTTCTGATGTTACCGTAAGTACTTTATAATGCTATCCTACTGCAAGACAATTAATAATAAATTGACTGGCAGTACGTTAAGCTTTAGCTTCTACGGGATCGAGATGTCGCTTTTTGTAGATGACAGCACATTACTAGGGGCAAATGGAGGTATGACAAGTATAGACTGCGGCAGACGCAATACTCCCAGCTAATCCACGTTGGCGTGGTTTTGGTCTTTCCAGCTTGACTCAATTAATTTTATCGGGTAATCTACCGGCATGTAACGACGCTCAGCTTGTTGCCCATATATTATGTTAACAGTGGTACGTCTGTACATCTCGCCCGAGCTCGCGTATAAATAATCTCTTGCACCTATGTTAAAAAGTCACTTTGCCTAATGGCACATCATCAATTGAATATAAAACGTGTTGTCTTAAATGTAGAGGTTTCAAATGTTCTTCTATCATTTCGGTGTACTTCGTATTGCTGCGGTCCAGCACAATTATTTTGCAATCGTTTCCAATTGAGTTCTGAATAGGTGGCCCCATTGAGTTCAATTGCCAGATGCCACTTGTATTTCATGCGCCAAGACTTATATCCCCGGTATCACTGGCTAATTGCTTCTTATTGGCTTAAGCATTACGAACAGTAATTGTATTGTCTTTATATGATCCCGGTCGGCCTACTAAAACCTCTGCAAGTAACAATAAAATTTCATTGCCACTTTAACTCCAATTTACTTTCAGTCGATCCCAAGACACATTCTTGAACCGATTACAAATAAATTAGAAACTAATTGGATATAGAAATAAATATCTAAATATATATTACTGTGCGCAGGCCAGAGAGTAAAAGAAAAAATTTGAATTGTTGACGCAATTTCTGCACGAGCTTTGGTTCAACTCTTAAGAAATTATGAAACCTGAAATGGTACGCTCAGTTCCTCAACGCGTCTACACTCCAATTTTTGTTGTCGATTGGCCCCTCCCCGTCCAAGTTACGGGATTTCGTTCTGAACTGTCAGTTACACCATGATGAAAAGAGTTACATCATAATTACCTCTACATTTTAGAAACACTTTTTCGTGGTGTTAATTGTGCATTCGATGTTAGGTGAGCAGAAAATTTTTGAGGAAATGAATTATGAAATAATCAGATTCAAAGTTCAAATGAGCCTCGAAGTCCCATCGTGGCCGAATTAGTGTTAGCGACGAAGGTTCCTTGTAGCCTTCTAGAATGGGATAATGAGATAACATGAGAGAAAAAATAATTCGTTAGTTTTTTTAGAAACTTTTTAAGCATCGCATATTTCTTACAACAAAAGCAACCTATTCATTAATTTTTTTGTTTTGTTTTTTTTCTCTTATGAATAGCCGCTCAAGGAATGTCCGCTATGTGTGCGGGCACGCTGGTGATAGGAAGAATGGGATGAAGGAATGGAGTAGCGTTTACGAACCTTTAACTTGAAAACGGAGACATCAGGTACGGCAGGAAGACCACTGCTGGTAGGTTTCTCCAAAGGCAGGCAGCACGATTAGAAACGACTCGCAGTAGTGTGTTTGGCGGTACACAGATAACTCCATGACAAGTGGGTACAAACATATGGTCCTGTTGAAGGATTGAAATGGATGGCATATCTGATTTACCTCCGCAGAACACTTGTCCTGAACGTGACTGTACACAAGCGTAGTGCAGTCCACGTTACGCCGATGTCCAAGAATGTTGAGACTTCAGGACATACTTTTGTCGCCCATGAGCACCTCTCGCCTCCAAACAAAGTTTAGAGTCTCTCGCTCACAAAGGCGCGTATATTCTAATTTTGGATAAGTGAACACATTTTCTGCACAGCGAATATCGTTTTGTATTCTCGTGCTCAGAGCACCAAGGTTTGCCGATTCTTCTACACCGGCACCACCAAAAACCAGAAGTTATTCATCACTTTTTCTGTGCTTTTACAGACATGTTTGAGTTTGAGTGGCATTAAAGCTTATCCTGTTTACGCGATTCTTTTCAAATATTTTTCTTACAAATTATTCCAGTTGTAGGTGAGCATTGTGAAGGTCTTGCAAAAAATAAACGTAGATCTGCAATAAACAAATTAAAGATTCGCTGAAATAATCGTATCGAGAGAATACAGTTGAGAATAAAGTAATTTTTTCAACTACAAATCTGTCTTACAATAGGAAGTACGCCAGTAGCTTGATACCAAATTCCTTACTCTGCAAAGTCTTCATTCCTTGCAAGCGCATATGCATACTATAATAGTTCAGCAATCAAAGAGAAGTTCTATCTAACTATTTTTGTGTCATTCTATACATTAGAAGCGAACTCTTTTCCGCTCGCGATTTAGCCACCAAAAGAAAGATGAACACTTCACTGCCTAAAAAAGAGCATTTATTTTCTGAAAGTGTTTTAACTGAAACTAAGAAAAAGAAGAACATTATATTCGGTCCTGAGCGAATCTTTTATACCCATCACCGTGATCATAAAAAAAAGAGAAGAAATGGATTTTCGTACTCTTTAATATTAGGTGGGCGCGGCTGATTTTTTCTACTTTTAAAATAAAGATGGAAATTTATATGATGTATATGATGTACGCGTTGTACTTTATGAGCAACAAGCAAAAACCGCGAAAAGCAAAGCTTTCACAGTGTTTGTTATATGAACATGGAGTGTTATTAACGTGTTCTTTGAAAAGTTGGGATCATTTTGAAATTTTTTTTGCAAACTTGTAGGCGATATTTTCATTTTCGCTAACGGGCGAATATTTACTACAAATACTACACAGTTGCGCAGACGGACAGATGGACAGCCGCGTAGAAGAACGCGCTTAGGTGCATCACGAATGTAAAACTGGCCAAGAACTTACACACTTTATGACGTTTTTATGCCTTGCTTCTGTACGTTACAAAAGGTTTGAAAAAAATGGAATTATGGCACACAATAAGATTAATAAGACATGACCGATTGTTTCTATTTAGAGAGTGGAGAGTGGAGGTAATACGGCATTGCTCACCGAATGTATTATCAAATTTTTGTAGATTTATCTGATGTATTTTATGACTAATGAGCAAAAAATCAATTTTTTATTCCATTTGAAAAAGCGAAGGGTCCTCAGTTTACATGAAACTGTAGACGTGTTCTTCGACCGATTTAGCTCATTTTCAACACCAACTAGCGTGCAAGAACTTCAAATATTTCTGCCAAACTTGAAATCGATAGCTTAATTTTTGCAAAGGGGAGAACGTTTACAACAGAGATCATATAGACGGACGGACAAGCAGAAGGACAGACGGGCATGCTTAAGTCGATTCAAAATTTGGTGTTGATCAAAAATATATACATATAGTGGGGTCTCTGAAACTTTCTTCTGGGCGTTACAAACGTTTTGATAAAGTGAATATACTCCGCCTCCTTCGGTGAGGCATACTTTAGCCAATTGACCATTACTAGGTGGCTAGTTAAGAATAAAATAAGCTCGAGGAGTCTGTAAACAAATTTTTAAATTCCCTAAGCCGATTTGTTGCATGTGTGGTGTGGTTGTGAAAGACGGACAGACAAGCTTAAGAGAGATGCGGAGATCGGCATAGAAAAGGTGTACCTATCTCAGGTCTTGTTGCATAAACTTAATATAGACTTATATCTCAAGGGTTGTAGGGTATAGAAAATTATGAAAATTTTTTGAAAAATTTTACTTCTTTTCAATTTGCAAGATATGAGTTTGTTTTCCCGTCACGATATTGAACATAAAATTATTTTCAACCAAATATGACAGAAACATGCATGAGCCCTTCAGATACATCGCATGTTACTGATAATGATGATGACGTTCCACTAATCGCATGTACCTTTTGTCCTTACGATATGATATAATGACATTACGAATTCCCGTGGGCGGTACAGCAAAGTATATTCCTTTTTAAAACAGCGAACGACTGAACAGACTGAAAATGTTTCAAAAATCATCTTTAGGGCTAAAGTTGATGAGCTCACATGTACTTCTAGTAGTAAAAACTAAAAAAAATTGTGATATAATAAAGAAGAACACACACACGTACGCACAATAGTAACCTTGAAGCGTTGCGAAAACTGAACAATGGGAGATGAAATACAAGTACACTATATACTTGTACGAATTAAACACAAATAAACGCTGACCCTACATCCTACAGAAAAGTGGAAAAGTTTTCATTGTTTAGCGTATATTGGCGATGGCCTCAAAAGAGGTCTCAGTGAGAAAGAGAATAATCATGTCAGCAAATGAGTTGTTTTTATGCCATGGAAATCAGATACACGCATGCATACAGACATATGTGAAAATATGTGAATACGTTTCGGATTTTTCTTTTGTATAAAAACATCCGCACATATTTTCTATCGAGTATCGTTTGTTATGAAACCATGACAACATTTTTATCTGGTTTAAACATAAAAAAAGTCTCGCAAATGATTAAATTCTCTGCTGTCTGTGTAACAAGTTTTTTTATAAAAGGATTCATTTCAGTTCAAAGGATATAAACACACACACACACCCACACACACACACATCCATTGGCTCACGAACAAAGCTGAATAACTATCATGAGAATTTTTCCTATTTATTTTTTCTTTTTGGTTTCGTTTGTTCATAGGCTTTAGCAAAAGTGCGCTAGTATATGCACTGAACCTCTCTTAGTCTCAATTTGTAACGAGGAAGAAAATTTTTACCAATTTTTTTCTAAATAATTTAAAAGTCTTTAAACTGCCTGTAAAATTTTACAATAATTTTATTGAGTTTCGTATACTCGACATTTGAATTAATTTCGTATCGCTCCACATTTTATTTCGCATTTCATGTTTTGTATCCAGTTATTAGAGGTGTATGCAAAAAAATTTTTATACACATTGCTTACCTTATGCTAGTTGACTGAAATATTATTGACATTTTATTCCTAGCGACTTATGAATAGAATGTTTTCGTACCATCGAAAGGTTACTTTCCTCGAATATGAACTGTTGATGTTCTACTTAATAGGGAGACCGTTAAAATCAGAATTAGCAAAAGTAAAAAAATATGAAGATGAAAGACATATATTGGACAATCATCGTATTGAAACTCCGAAAAGAGAAAACGAAACTTCACCTTTCGTTAAATTGTCGGGTTTCAAGCATACAATTATTCGGGGAAACAATTAACTTAGCGCCTTTGCTTGCGTTGATGTAATTGCTAGATTCGTAGATAACATTTAACGGAGGGGACGTATATTCTCGCAAAAGTTTCAAAGTTTAATTGATTGTTTTTGTAGTGATTATCTGAAATGTCGTAACTTGGTTATGTTCAACACTATGATGAGGACTAGTTTTCCCTTAGTGCTATGTGATAGACTTTTGCACTATTCTCGAAATACTCAAATTTACATACCAAGGATCTGTGTTTTGAGAGATCGTTTGTGGTGAAGGCGACTCGCTCCTGGAAATATCTGCCGTGTGAACTCCGTGCTTTCTCATATTCTAATAATGTTTCGCATCTTAAGCTTATGGACTATTTTAGCAGTCATAAGTAGTAATCATTTGAATGAGTTACTACTCGCGGGGACGTCTTGATCTCCATATGTTTTGTGAATTACAGGCTAAATAGTCGTTGCAGGTTGTGCGGCTGGTTGTATAAGCACGTACTTCTATACGCATTAATTACTGTAATAACAAAAACAAAATAAAACAAGTAAAATATATAATACTGGGGTGACCGAGTGATTTAGACTTTTAAGGTACAGAAAGACGAACGCCGCTTTAGGGATTTCTATTCGAAAGGAAAATATTCAATTTCGCATTGCAATCGATGATGAAACATAAATTCTTCGCAGTAATTCTGAAGAAGAGGTCAAGAAAGAAAAAGGTCTGAAAGTGAAAGGTTAAGGAATAAAAGGTACCCTACTCGTCATCAACGGTAGTATTGAATGCTCAGTAAAACCTACGGTTATCGAATAGCCGAGGGGTGATATAAATCATGAGTGCCAACCCAGCGTTCGCGGAATTAGATCCAAGCAGTACTTAGATCGCTTGTTAGTACTTTAAAAAATATTGTAAAAAATGTGTATTTTGAACTGTGATGCTGCTTCTGATCGATGTTCTTCTCTATAATGCCGTAGTGTGATCCTTAAACATAAGTTTGCTTGCGAATACCTTACGCCTAAATATTCAGTAAAAAGCTATTTAATTTAAGGTTTGCTGTTGCTTGTGGTCAATGTTTTTCTCTATAATGCCACAGTTTCAAGCCTTTGATTTTAAGTGTTACTTAATTTGGCTGAATATTTGTTGTGGCTGGGTTCAGTATATACAATTTTTGCAACTTTTAGGTTGAACGCAAGAAGGGAAGACGGACAGAAAATTTTAGAAGTGAATCTGTGCAATTCTCAATTAAAAATTAAAGAAAAAAAAGTTAATCGCACACAATATGCAAAAAGGCCCGATGACTTTATTTTCCAGCACGTCGGTTTTCGATAAATACCACGTACATTTTACGAGGCGTGGTAATCTATTGGAACGATTTACTCTGAAGTTTCCCGCACAGTGCGGCATTTTTCATTTCGTCGTCGTGAAGTAAACTGTCAATCCCCGTAATACTTCAGGCAATGAGACCCCCATTTGTAGGACAGGATCTCTTTTCTTGAAAAAAAAGTAAAAAATCATACCATTTAATTTATGTGCTTACTAAATGAATTAAAATCTCTCTAAACACCAGAAAAAAAAGAAAAATTGTTGCATTACATACGACAGCTTTTCATTCATTCATTCAATTATTAAGCCAACTCGTAAATCCATCCATACACTTAGTTCATAAATCTATTCAAAGTCAAATTCGAAGTACAATACACACGAGAGATACATCCTGAAGCACCAAAAACCCCCAACAAGAAAATGGGAAGCTAAGAAGGGTAACTCACAACCGCGACAAGTGCAAAAACTTGTTCACACATAACAGTGCACTTCTATGCTATGCGCTTAAATAATTGTTCATAGCAGTCAACAGTTTCGTATATATTCCCTCCCACTCAAACGCCTATACACATTCATACAACTTTCTATATTTATAGGCGGAAGGCAACCACCATTGTTAGCTCTGCACATTATATGCCACAGATTGAATTTCATTTCGTCAATCTTCCATGTAATGTGATGACAATGACCGGAAAGTAGATCGAAACAAAGCTTAAATATACAATAATTGTTCGCCGTTGCTATGTAGGACTTGTTAAATTTGTTCTTCTGCTTACGTTAGAAAAGCAATTTCTAAACGTTTGAGTGGTAGTAAATTGCTTCACTATAGAGATTAAGTCCCTACGTGTGTGCATAAAACTAGGTGTTAATGACATTCATTTTGAATTGTGATTAGATGCAAGTCCTTATTTGTTTAGTTTATCCAGCTAAACACCCGAAAATATCCTTGGATACTGAAATAGTTACAGCAACGGAAAGTAGGCAAGAATATATATATATATATATTTTTTTTTTTTATTGAAGACACTATTCTTATATAGTAAAGTAATTTCAATCGAATGTCAAAGCGTCATTTGAACTTTTGATTAGAAAAACAAAAAGAGAAAAAAATTAAAGCAAACAACGAAAAATAATTGAAAAATTTCACAAGCATTCGCCTATACGCATGCATACAAATTACTTTACTATCTAGTAGTTGGAAAAATAGGGGAAACAAAAGTTGAAAAAAGAGCAAAGTTTGAAGCAATTTCTTTAAAGTTGTCTTAACTAAAGAAATACAAAACAAAAAGTAGTGTGTTTTGAATTTGAAAATGTTCGCTATCGGAACAAGACATAAGCATAAATAGAATAAGGTTGACAGGAGTCGACGTTGGTTGCACTTAATGCCTGCATTGCAGGAATTGGCAAATTGTTTGCCTACTTGTCATGTCAAGTACGCAACGGATTATTTCCAAACATAGAAAACACAAATCATGCCAACTGTCAGTTGAGAAGCATAAAAATAGACAACTCTAAAATAAGGAGAAAAAAACATCAAAAATCATTCCAAAATAATAGCAGAGCAGTTTGACTTGAGTTAATTGCAAATGGCACGAAACAAAGGATGTTGAATATTTTGACAATAAAATGAATTATGAACGTCCGCTACTAAAGACTGCCGCAAACTGTCTAAATTCAAATGATAGTCACAACGTAAAATTGATAAAAAAAAGCTTTTATACGAAAATTGATAGGAATTGAAAGACAAAACAAAGAAAATTTAACTTCACTCACTTGTGGTTTAAATTCAATTCGTGGACTTAATATAACTTGTTTTTAGTTTCTTTCTTCTTTCTCTGCATTGCATCAAAATACTGACGGGAATAGTCAGATGTGAAGCAAACTTTTAATTAATGAAATTATGAAATAGACTTAACTGAAGATAGCGCACTTATATCAGGTGTACAAATAAGTTCACTGCTTGGAAATTGGTTGCTTTATAAAATCTGTATGTTGCGTTAGATAACTTTCATATTTCCAGCTGTTCAGTATAAATTGTTGGTATTTGCAAGGTGACGTTCAGTGCATATCAATGTGTGAAGAGATTGATGTCATTTACTGCACAGCATTGTACTGTGGTTTGAACTGGAAGAAAATGCAACTCAAGCTACGGAAATGATCAAGTTGCCGTAGAGTGAAAGCGTGCTGGGGTCTAAAATAATTATAAAGTGGTTTACAAGATGTCCTGGGAAAAATTTTAGTCTTAGAGACAGTGAATATTCGCATACGCCCGTCCGTCTCTAGCAAAACCAACCGTGGAAGTGATCTTCGGTTTGTGCTGGGAAATTCTACCGATTGGGGATTATTCTTCAGATCTGTTTCCTGCTGATTATCACTTCATCAGGTCGATGAAGCCACATTTAGCGGATCGTTGGCTATTTCGCTCCTGAACCACGAAGTTCCTACTGCGAGCATATTCGCAGGTTGCAGGGTTTGAGGTAAGAGACAATAGGCAACGAAGGTAAAAATTTCGCTTATTGAGCTTTGTAATAAATACCACTATTATTATTATTATTATTAAAATATAAAATAGCTTCTTAAACTGAAGTCTTAAACTGCTAGCATCTAAGGCTATCGACTTTACACAATCTAGTCGGCCAAAAAATACAAAGAATTTATTTGCACACCTAATACTAATATCTGATCTTGTCAACGCAGCACTTTTTACACGTACTCAGTTTTCCGAATAAAATCTTCAATTTTTTAACTCATTTCGAAAGCGTTTGTATATATTTTCAGGTGATGTTTACGGGAATACGTTAAGTATTCGCATTTACACGGGCTAGGTTTTCGAATCCATATATAATATGACGATTCTATATATGGACCTCTGCTAGTTACTTAATACCGCTTTTTTGAGGCCTGGAAAAGACTCTCTCTCTTACCTTCACGTCTTCAGTACACAACTCAAGCGACATGGGTTTGGGGAATATATCAGAAGCACTTTGTCCCGTCTCAAAAGAAAGAAAATCAGTTAAAAGGACGAACATGACCAGAACTAATCGCTAATCTAATATTATCTATGTAATCGTTGACTGCTCTTACAACTGGAATCACCTAATTAGTGCACTCCCTTCTCTTAAAAATGGCTCTAAAAACTGCATAAAAAAAATAACGATGTTATGCATTAACTAACATTAAATCTCTCAATCCCCAACCCTTTTTAGTATTTCATTTTATCTCATTCTACTTTATATGATTTTATTTTATTTTTATTTTTCACTTTTCGAATTCATTATTATCCGTTTCTAAGTAATTAAACATATTTCTTTTTAATTCTATTTAATTCTCAACTGCATGCTACGGTCTGCTGTTTACTATAGAAACCTAAAAGTATGCTTTCATTAATTTTTCAGTTTTCCTTTCGGTTGATTTATTTTTGAGATTCGCTCTTGTTTCTTCTTTGGTTGCTTTTCTTCTGCTATACGCTTCCGAGTAAAATCTCATTAATGATATTTTGAACTTTTGCTTTATTTGACCATCAAAGAAATTGCTGTTGAGTTATTGGATTTTTTGCCTCTTTCCTTTTCCTTTTTTACGGTATCGTGCTTCTTTTTCCATCACTTGTTATTTTTTTTTTCGCTTGTATGTAATTTTGATCTTTTCCTTCGAAAAACTCATTAACTTAAAAGTTGAACTTGTGTTAAATCAGAGCTTATGCATGTGAACATATAGGGAATTTTCGTTAGTTTAATTGTAGGGTGGCTAGTTGTTTTGTTTGTATTGTTGTTTATTCAATGAATACGTTAACATTTGCTGTAGGCAGCAACGACCTTTTAGCCATTTAAAATAGGGGCTTTACTCACACAATCGCGCACACGCAATCATAGCCATATAGTCATACACTTATGTGAAAATATTTACGTTCATTTACCTTAGTTAGTGGCTGAACGATACGGCCGCCTACTTCTATTATGCTTTTTATTAGCCACCGACGGTGGTTTTTGTTTATTTAAATTTTTCTCCTCCTTACCTCTCTCTTGTGTTCTGTTGTGTTGTGTTGTATGTGAATTATACAGGAATATAAAAATTTATTTACACATCTAAGTAAAACTAAAATTTATTCGTTGTGCTAGGCGCTCTATAAAAGCAAAAAAAAGCTCTGAATATTATATATATAAAGGGAAAGAACAAGACATATAAATATATCTACATATTTATACTAATAGTCCTATGGAGGCTAACCTTACCATGTTTTTCTCTCTCTCTCCCTTCCTCATCCCCTATTTTTTCGTTTTTGTCTTTCATTTTTCTTGTTTTCTCCGTATCAAATACATTTAAATAGGATTTTGTAGTTTTTTTTATAATTTTATGAATACATGTATAATCGGCTTTAATCGCTTGCATAGACAGGAAGCGAAATATTCATTCTATTTTAAATGAAATACGATAATCAGGCAATTAATGTGCAGTTATGCTTAAACTTCCTGTAAAGTGAGTGAACATAAACCGAAATTCGTTCAAGATAACGATAATACACGCATATGTGTCCCGAGAAAAAAGAGGCTAAATAAAAAGTTAAAATTTGTTGGACTTTTCCTAGTATTTTAAAGAAACAAACACAATATAACTGAACGTTTCATCGCACACGCAGACCTAATCTGGTTTCATGTTCAGGTAGTTTAGCTGACATAATACTCGTAATATGTGTGGTTAACATTTGTGAAAAATACCGGTTTCGTGTTACTCTACGATATGAAAAGGAAAACATGTTTTACAGCGCAACACGTAAACCTCGTGCAGATAACAATGTTAACAAGTTCAACTAAGTAATAAATGTATAAATATTTATAAAAAAAAGGACAAGAACGAAACCTAAAATCGAATCGAGACGAATTCCGAAAACCAGACAAGATATGTATAAGAATGTGTATATGCATTTGTACTTAGGAGTTGGAACATGTAACAATAATATGGCAACGAAGACGATGGAGATCCACTTACAACCTTTTTGCTTAGAAGAGATAAAATATTCCTGCCTTTATGTTTAATGGGAAGTATCGGTCTATGATAAATTATTGACCAGGAAATGGCAGGATTGAGACATAGATGTCGGCTCTAACAAAAAGTTTATGCGGCTTTTAGGAAGGACTAACAATCATTCCAAGATTTTATGTCATTTCGATCACTTGTGTAAGAGTTAGAACGGTTCCTTTCCTTGGAGAGCCGTCGAGGGTGTCTTTGGTGGTCTGCGTGCAGACTTTCTCACCGCGTACTGAACTAAAAAGGAGGTGCAGGGTATAACTTCAGGATTTCGGTGTAGTACGGTGTAGTGTGATAAGGTATCTGGCGTATGCTGGGTGGATTACTGTACTGTATGCCAGGTGGGTCCGTGTACAATAAATCCAAGTGGGTGAGTAGCTGGGTTGGTTTCCCGGGAAATATGGATAATCCTAATGCAAGCGTGAACATAAAGAACACGCGTAGTGCCGACAATTCTAAAGTGTTATATAATAAAACTATGGAATTCGCGGTGGTCAGATTGCCCGCTCTCTCAACGTTCCTATTTCTTTCTTTCTTTCTCTGTTCTTTCTGGCAGTTACCGTGTTACACGGAAAGTGGGAATCTCCTAAGCGATTGGTAATATTTAAAAAATAAAAAATTAATAAATAAATAAAATCGAAAAATGTTGTTTTCTTGCTTAGCCCAAACGCTTACTGACCGGAGTAAGACTGTGAATCGAAGTACATATGTCTTCCTTTTCGTTTGTTCATTTGTTCTCATTAATCGATGTCCATTCGATACAAAAGTTTCGTCTGCTTATCCTTCCATCCCGTCCATCAGTCATGGTATTCGTGTGTCCCTCCCACCTGTACCAATGGTGGCTTTCCACGCCGTCGGCCAGTTCATCCAACTCATTGTTTTTCAAGTCATCTGTAATTATCACTCTCTCTGTCTCTCTCTCGATATGTTCATCCCTCTATCTGTCTATTACCTTTCCCGCCCACCCTTTGACCCATCACGAATGTTCCGCGCTAACTTTTCTATTAGTTCTACGTTTTCCTTGTTCAAATCATCTGTGTGTTTGTTTCTCCGTCTGACGCCTCGGTTGTCCTTCCTTTCACCTTACGCTCGGGTGAACCTTTTTTTTTTAGCTTCGCTCTCTTTTATTCGCCGGTGTTATTTCAATTCACAGTCCAAATGGCTGTCTCTTAATTCGTCGTTTTTCCATCTATACGTGCATTCCTGCATATATCCATTCTTCAAGTCGTTTAATTTTAAATTATTTATAAAAGCATTTGTATTATCGATAATAGGTAGGCGCTTTTAAGGTAAGGGAGACAATTCACGGCGAAATCTCGGTATCCGTCAGGTCACTTGGCGCTCCCACATTAAATTTTACAATTTTTCAATGTTTGCTTAAGATGACGGGTGTCAAGGATTCGTTTCGAAAGGAATAAAACTTTAACTTAAAAAAACTTGTCCGTTTCGCTTTGTTTTTCAGACTTTCATTTTCAATATATTTCCGAGTAGAACGACCGATTCTGAGACAATTTTACTTAATTAACAAAGTTTGTCTGATAAACTTAATTGTTCTTTTTAGTATTTAAATACGTTTTCCATATATCAACTAATTCGAACACGAACACGAACACGAACCTTTTCTATTAAAGCTTTTTTTTATAATCACAACATAAGCATGAATTGCGAAATGCTTTACGCATTATTTTATTAGAACTGTTTTAAATTTTCCAGTAATTTTCGTTTTGTTTTTGCTGTTTTTTTTTTTTTGCTTAAGAGATTTTATGTTAAGCATTTCTTAGAAAATCATGAGAAAAACCCATTAACAACAGTTTATATTTAATCCGCTTACAGTCATAAAAGAGAGATATAAGCTCTTTAACATTAACGTTTTAATGACAAAGGTAATGGACAAAATGTTACCGCTTTTACAAATGAAAATGAAAAAATCGAGTAATTTTTACGTGATTTATGTGATAAGCGTAGCAGTGCGATAGACGCACCCCCGATTAAAAAGGTGGAATGTGACATTTCGTAAGAAAAAGTGTGGATTTGTTGTCATCCCGACATTTTCGGTTTTAATTTTAATCGAAACTTATTTTTTCCTTAGAAAAATTGAACTAATTAATGAACGCTTTCGTGCCACGATTGTATACAAGCTTCAAAACGCAAGCTTTGTTGATTAAATTCAGTGTGCTTCGCAGTGAGGGCAAATGTATCCTTATTCCTAAATTCCGAGAAGAAGACCACCGGAAACCAGATGTAGTAAAAACAAGGTAAAACAAGAATTCAATTTACTATCAATACTCTAGCTTCGATGGATTCAGAATTGCAAGAACAGGGCTAGTCCATTGATAATGGTCTCATGTAAGGTTTCTTCAGCTTTGTAAAGTAATCCAGTAAAGTGTTTTGTTTGTAATTAAAACGTTATTGTTTTCATTTAAAGTTTAAAATTATTTATTTATGCAAACAGTTCGAACACAAAGAGCAAGACAGCCGGATGCATAGCCAAGCTTAAGTCGGTTCAAAAAGTGGTTCTGCATGAACATGATGAAAGTCAACTTCTTGTGGGTGTTGTATACATCCGCATAAACTTAATGTGCCCTTGTACCATAAATGGTGTAGTATATGGAACATATTTTATTTCATTACAACTTAATTCAATATTATAGCCAAGCGTACACTGTGCTTCCCGAGTATATACGCATATTTTTTGCTTACATATGGCAATAATTTTTGAGATGTTTTGATGAAATTTGGTACACTGACATGTTCTGGTTGAAAAGCGAATGTTATTGCAAATGATTCGGGTCGGATCTGAAAAGTTGTTATATTAATGACTGTGTTAAGCAAAGTGGCACGCGGTATTTAACAGCGAGTCGTGGCTCGTCACTGTGCTGGCTTTCTTTCGTGGGTACATGTGATAGCGACGAAGAGTGTCACTTTTAGTTGATAGGTTATCTAACTCAACTTTAACTTCCATACTGACATATGGATGGCTAAGAACTTTAAGCATGCAACAGCTGCAACTTACTCGAGTATTGGAGTGCTGGAACGTTGTATGTTTACGGTCATGTCGTGAACAAAAATCGAATCAAACGATGAATTTATAATATGCATATTTCACAATGTAACCTAATAATATAATGTGTGATGTGAGCTACATAGTGGCTTAATAATACACATTTTGGGCAAAGAGGTCAATTTGATGTCATGACGAACTTCAACTTTATAAACAATTACCTCTTCAGCATTAATTTACAGTGGAATAAGGAAAATTTTTTGAAAATGTTGTATGAAATAATCAAAAAAAGTGAGTCGAAATATCATTGGACTCCAGGATTCATTGCGGTCTGATTAAGGAGAATATGAATTTCTTATCAGTGCTATCACTACTCCTCACATATTAACTTTGTGCTGACGTATGTGACACTTAGAAGGAGTTGAGATAGACCCATCTTTTATTACACCAAAGCTTATATGTCCGTCTAATATCGGTCCATGTATTTTTTGTTCAAACTGCAGGTCGTAATTTTTAAGATGTTTTAATGAAATTTGGTACGCTGACGTGGCGCTAACACAAGGACGAAAGCTATTGATGATTCTATGGTTCGAATCGGTCCACTTTTCCTACTGATAAAGTCTTATTTTGGAAAGTCGTTAGATGGAAAAAATTACACTTTTTAAAAAACTTTAAAAAACGTCACTCGGCAGAGGCCAGCTTTTGAAGCCGCTTTGATGTAACCGTTCTTACGAAAACTGAATGTTCATATGGTAAAAAGATGTGATTTGCTATATTTCTTGGTGAAACTTGTTTTATAATAGTAAATCGACAAAGAAGTTTTAACTACGTAGACCTATTTTTGGATATGTAAACTCTTGTCGGCCGAAAGCACCTAATTGTTAATTGTTTGTGATGAATATTGTTCACGATAGTAATTTGAAATAAAAATGAAGTGAAACCAAGCCGAACCACATGCGTCTACGTCTTGGATATATAAGATTTCTCATGAATAGTAAGCTCCCCAGAAAAAGCTTTAATTTTTATTATTTAATAATGAGAATATGGTCCGTAGTAGCACTTTAGCAAATAAATTAACAGTAGGGAGTTCGGATCACATAGATTTATTATTTAGAGCTTAATGTATTTGAGGGTTATGCAGAAAAGCAAACCTATGATATTTTGGAGAACTTCCAATAGGAAAGTGTGTCCGTGCATACTTTGCATGGAGCTTAAGCTTCCTTAGAAGATCTAAGCAGGCTACTAAAGTGACTAAAATGAGTCCACATTCATTTGTGTAGCTCTTTACTATCACGTTCAAAAAATTTATGTTATAATTGCTGAGAAAGCCAACGTCGAAAGCAGAGCACTTTGTTGATTTGTTGTACTTTTGTGGTAGAAGAGTCTATTAAGTTGGTGCGGATATACACAATACCAAGAAGGACTTAAGGTAGATCCACCGTAATTGTACCGTTTTACAAACGATCTAATTCTGTTCGTGCATCCGTCCGCCCGGCTATCCGTCTTGTATTCTTGTGTGCAACCTTAGAAGTCGTAATTTCTTCAACCGATGTGTTTTAGGTCGAGGAAAAACACTGCTGGAAATGGCATAGAGAATTTTTCAACCACTTTCCCTATAAAGCATTATTTGGAAAAATCGCTGTATGAATCACTTTATTAGGCGGAGCGTTGTAGGGTGTTTAATGGTGCGTCCTGTCTCATATCCACTTGTTCTAATTATTACTCTATCTTAGTCTGCGTTACTGGAATCAATTTACTGATTACATTAATGTTTATATAGTAATGTACTAATTTGTTTACTTTAATACGCAAATTACAGATACATTTATTGTAATTGTATTATAATTGTGTAATCATTCCACCTAGTTATATAATTCACTAACCTGAGAATAATTATTAGGGTGGAAATTTACCAAATCGAATAAATCAAATAAATCAAGTCAGATCAACTCAAGCAATTAACTATTGCCACTGTTTAACAACTGTGTCGCTGAAAGACGAAATGATATTTTTGCTTCTTGTAAAAAGCTACCTAAGCATCCAAGAATTAGAAAAAGGGATTAGATGACCGCACGTGTCTTCGAAGATAGATGAAAGTTAATAAAACTTGTGCGCATTCCCAACACTAGGAACCAAATAGTTTCTCTTGCTTCCCTGCATAGTACATACGGAAGGCAAAACAGATGATCGACTTCTCAGTTCTGACTACTGCAAGTCATTTATTTCTAAGAAGATTCGAGAGGAGAATTGGATATTTCTTGATGCGAGTTGCCATAAATCTGCCTATTCTTTTGGACAAAGAGGGAAAGTTTGAAATATACTTTTAATGGGCTCCGACTTTCGCACTAGAACCATTTCTTTCTTATGTGAAGGACAATTTCTTGGAATACCGGTTTTTGATATCAAAATAATCGAAGGCAGCATTTAAATTGCTTACATAACTGCATTTAAACATAGGCAGGGGGAAAATGAATGTTTCAAAGCAAACTGACATTTAAATTTAAAGAAAATTAAAAAAATTATTGTAAAATTTTTTTAATGCAATTATGGAAATTACAACGATATCGTAGTCCATCTTTCTAATTGAAAAGCCAAGCAGAAAAGTTACATCTCAGCAATTTATTTTGTCTGCAAAGTTTAATTTCAAATTAACTCTTCAATTTCATAATAAATTTTCTATTCATTTTCATGACTTCCCGTTGTTTTCTTTCTTTCGTTCCTTTTTTTTCTCGCAACAAATTTTATAAAAGAAATAAAACTTCATAAAGATACGGCAAACTTATCCATCAAAACTGTCAGAATAGTGGCCACAATTTCATAAAGAAAAATCGAGGGTTACAATGGTGAGCAGCAACAGCGAGGGCATTGGTAAGTAACAACAATACTCGGTTCGAGAAATCGAGAACAATAAAGTAAGAACAAGTCTGCGAGCGAGCAGCAAATAAATGAATGAACGTTGGGTGTCTGAATGTAAAATTATGTGAATATATATATATATATATATATATATGTGTGTGTGTGCGTATGTATGCATGTTCGTCTACATGCCGGTACGTCTTGCAATAGAAGTGAATGGTTTCTAATGAAAATTTGAATTCCATACACAAGCGTACATAAAAAACGCAACCAAGTGTAATCACAGAATAATAACTGTAAAATTTTCCTGTTCATAAACATGACGAGAATGCTATGAAAATCGCAAGCACAAATACATACGTTTACATGTTTACATCCATACATACAAAAATACCAAAGTATATTGTCCGCATTTTGATATAGGGATCAACATTTAAATGGTAGTGAAACTAAACATTTTGAAAATATTGCTTCAGGGGCAGTATGTTGCAAAACTTGATCAGACAAAAAGACAATGGCTTTACAAATGAATGAGCGTAAGTCTTACAAGAAAAAAAAAAAAGCGAGATAAGATGATAGTATGACGATGAATGACGTTTTACTGAAAATTAATAAAGCAAGCTGAAGACATCCTGACTGTTTGCTTAGTTAGTATAAGCAGTAATTTCGATAATGATTATTGGGCATATTGGGGTTGCTTCATATCAAAAACAACTCACCGAAAATTTACCAGGAATTAATTTTCCGGGTCTTGTGTAATTAACGTGACTTTCTTTTTAAAATATCATGCGGTTTACGCATGTTGTCCTTAAGCCAATTCTTGGCACTGCTGATTGTTCTGAGGGCTTCCCTTAAGTATCTTCTTCGTATATCCATAATGGAATTATTGGACTCAAAATGCCTTCAACTACATCAAATAAGCTAGAAATAAAACAAGTAAGAACATTATTTTGCACCTGCGGTCGGCTCCTTCGTATCCACACTCTTCGTTTTTATAAACTTAAATAAAATAAAATTTTAGGTGAATTTGGCCGATTTTATTCACTTTTGTACAGATACTACAGGAGAGCGTACGCATTGTACGAAGTCTTATTGTTCTTATAGGCATTTCCTTTGACCAATTTGGCTTCCTTGCAATGCCAACCTGCGTGCAAGAATTTCTATTATCCTTTGACTAAGTTAGAAACCAATACCTTTATATTTTATGACCAGAAGTCTTGTTACTTTAGGCAAGTACACCGGTAGACAGAGAGACGGACGGGCGGACAAACATGCCTCCATCGATGCTATAATAATTGTATTGACGTCCGTAGCAGTCAACATTTCCCGTCTATTCTTAGTTGAATGGTTCTTCTCTATGCTGCGCCTAAGTCTTTGAAAGATCCAAACTCATTTCCAGCGAGAAGAACTTAAGGCGATTTTGCGTTGCAGGACACAAAAACAAACGAATCAATTATCTACTTTTGTGATAAAATGCTAGAGCCGCTCTAAATCTTCCATACACATTAAGTATTGCAGTAATCTCTTTTCATTCATTTTCATTAAGAAATATTCCGAAAACTTTCTTATCACAATAGAGAATTGTATATGGAGTGGTCGTAAAGATGTTCCATCCATATTCAACACAGTGCAACATGGGAGTAGAATATGCCGATACACCCGATTCGATCGAAAAAGTCCCTCTGCTCGTTGAATACAAGGATTCGCGGGGCGACGCCGTACAAACAGAAGGACAGACATGCTTAATCTGTAATTCTGAATCATATAATATAATGAAAGCTATGTCCATCCCAAACTTTTCCGCCTGTTGCATAGATCCGAGCTGGCTTAACACATCTTTACCATAAATGATGTAGAGTATAAACGTAGTAATCCTTTTGAATGACATCATTTAAGCTGACAGTTTAAATAAATACATCTCGATAAGGTTTTGACAGAGTATTTGCTAACACAAATCTAACACAGATATTCTTCTAACTGGCTGATGCTAGTTTCTCTTGACGATTTTAACAGATATTTCTTGCAATAATTAGCTTAAATCCTTTTTGAAAATTATTTCGAATTTAGAAACAATTACAACCTGTTAGTTGACTTGAAGACTATTGTCATTTTGTTTTAATTAAATTGCGACACTTAAGAGCTCACTTTTCCTGCATTCAAGTGTTTGCTTAGGATAACAACCTTCCAAGAAATAGTAGAGCAAGCAGACAAAAGAAATGCTTAAGTGTTTGTACAATGACCATTTATTTAAATAAACCTGGCGTTACACAAATGGCGGCTTCGTAACCAAAAGAAAAAGATTGCTTGAAAGATTACACACAACGTTTGGTTAGGCAGACTTTATTACGCTGCCTTAAGCTCCAAGCCAATTGAATTATCTGGGGAAAAAAAACATAGCATACTTTTTGGGGTTGAGAGGATGTTAGTCCTATAAGATTTAAAATTAGTAGAGGGGAGTTTGTGTGTTTGTGAGAGAAGAGATTTCATATTAAAAATTCAAGTCAAGGTAAATCATGACCAAATATCGCGCAAACATTAGAAATTTAATGGAGCGCAATTTCTTAAAGAGCGCTTCTTCTGCCTTTGTGCTCTAGATAAACCCTTGTCAAGCATTTTATATTTAATTAAATATACGAAATGGAAGCAATTTATTTTAATTAAACGTAAAATTAAACTTACAAAAAAAACATGTGAAAAGCTTTCTTAAATTTTCACTGTTTAAAAACTTGTTTACAAAAACAAACAATTCAACAAACTATGCTACAAACATTATCTTTGCCATCATCATTATGCTCTTTGACAACGTTCAACCTTTTTGTTTTTTACGTTTTCTGTTTTCTAGCAAAAGCCACTTGCCGAGGCACTTATGCCTGAATTATGGCCACAAGTCATATTGTTGTTAACTTAAGATTTGTTCAACATGCAACTAAAGACACGATGACGAAATGGCTAAAGAAAATCTTATGCCGTGCTTACCGTCTCTGAAAGCACAAATGTCATGCAAGAAGGCAAAAAGAAGGTAACGACATTGTGATCCTTGTAACGACAAAGAAGCCATTCAAAGAATATCTAACCTGTTTAAAGCAGGTGTTTTTTTGATCTATGTACGGGAGAAAATAATATTTTAATTTACAATTTCTCCTTCGTAGAAAGTGATGTCGTTCTAACTACTTTCTTTCTACGGTTCACTCTGCACATTTGGATGATAATCAGTATTATAAGCTTGTAAGATGCGTTCTTTTTTTTTTTTTTTTTTTTATAAATGCGAAGTCTTTTTGCATGAAAACATAGATTCTAGAAAAATACAAAAAGTTTGAGGTGGTTACAGTTTAGCTTTTATTTAAAAAAAAAACAGAAGAGTAGAAGGGGAGGAGAACATTCCAGCAAGCAAACCTATTTAGCTACGTCTTAGTCGTTCTTATAAATTGGAGAAGGTAATGTAAATGTCATCACTGAACTTGTAATACCGAGCTATTGTTATTAAGGTCCACACGAAACGTTTACTTATATAGCCAGTGCGGAGCCCTTTCTCGTTTACCCCAATTTGTCCATATATTCACTTTTGCATTTATCCACCCACCGATCCGTATATTCGCATTAAATCTGTTAGATATAATTAGATATGATATGAAATTTTAATTTTTGTACGCCTAATTCTCTTTTTACACAAATTTTTTTACACGCAATTTGATGTAACACGAGTTGAAAAGAAAAAATTCTCCTTGTAGACGAATGCTTTAAAGAGATTTTCAATATAAATTTTTTCAATTGAATTTTTTCAATAAACTTTTTTTTTGATGTTTCTGTGAATATCTTCTTTCTCACTCCTCACGAATACATTGCAACTTCGCGTTATATTTTTCACAATTCAGTTAGATTATGTCGATTATGTGCATATGAGTGCGTACATGAGGAGGATTCCCCGAATTCAGTGAAGACGTAATGCATTTTGTTGGGCAGTTTGCTTTGGTTTTTCAAAATATAATTTATTTTTTATAATACATTTAATGAACTAAAAAGACTTTGTAAGCGCGAAAACAATTCTTAAGCGAACTCTAACAAGAATTTTTTCATTTCCCTTTTACAATCTAGTATATTTCCATTTAGCCAATATCTCGTTTTGCACGAATTTTTTGGGAGCGTATCCATCGTGTAAAAAGAGAGGTTGGTGTGCTTCTGTACTTGAATGTATCAAGTTTTGTTTTCTTCACTAATTGTCTTATCATACTCCACAAAAGTTAAAGATGAAAACCAAAAATTAACCATAAGAGGTGGAGGATGCAATTGGATTGCAAGGATGGCACCACTTCAGTTAAAATTTAGGGTTACCGATTTGTAAGAAAATTAAATCTATCTGCCTGTCCATTGGAACCCTATGCACTGACATTTTAACATAAGATGCGAAGTATCTATGTATTCATTTATTAATCTGTCAATGAGATTTTCCTTTTGAAGGAAAGCGAGCGCACCTTTCTTAGCAATCACAGATACTCTAGTAGTGGGCTTCAGGAAGAAGAACCTTGACGGGCTAAAGATAGCTGTTGTAAAAGATATGAGAAAAACTAGTAAATTGCTATTAACATGAAAAGCGAGTGCATAAAATTTGAAATACATAGTCTGGAAGTCGACCACGCCTTTAAATTAATACTATTTTTTTTCTACCAAATTTTTTTCAAAAATATTCGAAGTACTTCCTTAGTGAACTTATTACAAAGAATTAAAACTACAAATGTATATCACAATTTCGGACGAAAGAGGTTAAAGCAAAACATATTACCATAGGTAACAAAAATAACTTATCAGTTCTCATTCCTTATAATTACTTTTGGGAAAATCAGTCATTGGGAAAAAAGATACGCAAAAAATCGACCATAGATGTAATTTTTTAATGTGATATGGAAAGACACTATACGTTAAGAAGTTTAATAGCCCACAAGAAATATTACAAAGCAAAACAAAATAAAACAAGGAGGACGAAAAGAAGGAGAAGACGATCTTTAGTAAATTCCGGATCTCTGCCAAAAATGCCCCATTTACTGACACTTACCCGACTCCCTTACCTATCTGCCTTAGTTTTTTTTTTAATTGTAATTTCAATGTGATGAGCAGTCTGTGTTGCGACCTAAAGACGTCCATTGTATTCACCTGCTGTAACACATAATGTGTGAACTCACTAAACAGTAAGATAAACTAAACATACCCTCAATCTGCAGATAATAGGTTTAAAAATAGAAAAATTACCATCTTAGTAACGTCAGTAACTACAACAGTAATACCGAAATCTATGGATACCAACTAAACATCGATTTAATTTAATGTAATAAACTAAACGTTTCATTCACTACAGAAATTTTCATTCCTGCAGATGACGCTCTAACGCTAAGTGGCCATGGAAAATGACAAACTCGCTGAAATCAATCAGAAAATTGCTGAAATTAAAAAACGAATTCTATTAGCAGGTATTTGACTTTTTTCAATTATCTTCAATTTGATGCCATTTAAAGGACAAATATTTGCTTACTGGTATACAAATCTGTAGAAGGACAAAAAACAGCCAACACTGCCGAATGGGAGAAACAGAATGGCATCAATTGTGAAACGATTGCTACATTGAAAAAAGAAATCAAAGCATTGACGATGAAATGCGGTCGTCTAAAGAATCCTTTGCAACGAGCTATCGTTATTAAGGAAATTCTACCGTCAGCAGCAGATGGCGAAACAAGACCGAAATCTTGTGCATTGCCCGCAATCGCTGTGGGTAAACTTAACTATCCCATTGGAGCCAAAAATGTCAATGATGCCATTTTTCTTACTGATCTCAAAATTACGGAGCATCGCAAACAGTTGGATTTATTGAGACATCGTTTCAAGTGTCGTAAACAACATTTTGCCAAATTGATGCAGCAACATCGCGAGTTGCTGTCTAATAAAGAGGCAAAAGAACAGAACTTGGGTGAGAAACCACCGGAAACGTTAGAAGAAGATAACAATCGCAAGGTAAGCACAAAAGGCTAAGCGTAAAGTGTATGAAAATCAAATTTTAAATTAAAAGGTTGCATGAATTTGCAGTTGGTCTGTCAATTGGAAAACGAAATACATCGCACTAATGTTCGCTGGATGGAGGCGGAACATATACGTAAAAAATATCGTTCCATTGAAGCTTCATTAATGAATGATGCTGAACGATTTGACAAGAGTCTAAGAGAACTAGAGGTGGCTTTAAACGAACAACAAAACGAAATAAATCATTTGCAAGTTTGTTAGGATTTCTTATCGCATTGTATAAAAACATTTAAACCTCAGACCCTTTTTTTCTCTTAGAAAGTTCACTCGGAAGCCATCGAGATGAGGGAAGCTGCTAAAATTATCTTGCAACGTCAAGAACAACAGGCGAATTTATCTCAAAAAACTCGTGAACGTCAAATTTTGGAGTTCCGCCGTCAGGTTGAACAGCGTAAAATCGAATTAGAACGTATTGGCCGGAAGCTTTTCGTTGAGGGCAAAACAATTGTACACCAGGATAGCATTGGCTCAAGTACTGGTGAACAAACCACTGCTAAAACTGAAGTCGAAGATGACGAAAATGCTCAACTTGCCAGTGATACGCAAAATGCGGAAGAGTTACTTAAAAATCTAATGGAAGTGACAGGAGCCACATCGCCTCAGGAAATACTCGAACGTTTTGCTTCACAAAAAGAGTCTGCGGTACGATTGAATTATTTGCGAAAAGCGGCTGAAATCGAAAAAAGTAATCTGGAGCTCTTAAGGGAAACACTTACTAAAGAACTAGAATCTTCCAAGTTTACCGATGTCAAAGAGAGAGAAGTGTATGTGTAAAGTTAAAAAATGAATTAAAAATTTACTTTTTTATTTTCGTGAATAGCAATCAAGAAGTTATTGAAAATATTAAAAGTGAAATAGCTGAACACGAAGCGGAGAAGCACAGAAATATCGAAGCTGCCGAAAAAACATTGGAAATGTTGAAGTTCATCAAAGAACATTTGAATGAAATGATTTACAAGCTACAGGAAGTGGACGAAACTGATGTCGAGTTAAAAGACAAAAATTTATTAATAAAAGTAGCAGAGCTGCCGGATTTTTTAGTTAATCAGGCGGAAGATCAAGATTTAATTGAGGTGAGAATATTTGTTTGGACAGGAGTGGCATTCCCTTTTTTCTTTTCCCTGCAAATTTGTAGATTTTAAAGATGAAATTGCAAAAATGCCAAGAACGTAGTAAACAACAAGAGCCAATTGATAAATTGGATCTCGATATAAGTGTAAGTGCCTTAGCTCACCTGATACGAAAAGGATCAATAAGATTCTGGTGTTTAGGAAGAAGATTTTATGATGTCTTTGCAACCACCTAAGACGCCCTCAGTTCAGGAGAGCGAAAAACCAGCTGCTATGCCAATGTGTTATTACAATCTCTTGGCGGGTCGTGCTCAGCGTGCGACTGGAACTTCGTCCTCGTCACCTGAGCAGGCTGCAACTACCGGTAAATCTTTTCATTAAGCTAAAGTGCTTATATATAACGAATTCTTTCTCTTCTTTTATCAAAGCTGCCGTTGCCACTGAAGAAGAAAGCGAGGTACCTTCGCGGAATTTCCTTAAGCGACAATCTTGCATTATTGTCGATCAAAAATCGAGACGTAAACCTTTCCGACCGTCAACAAGTATGCGACGAAAGTAAATATGAGAAAGATATCGAATTCGAAAATAAGGGATCCAAGAAGCTGAAGGAATTAGTGCGTTTATTGAAATACTCGTTTATAGTATTTACTTTCAGTCCATACATTTAAGGATAATATTATTTATACATTAAATTTAACATATTATTGTGTCCATTGAGAAAAATAGAGCAATATATGTGTATAATAAAGCTATACTTTTTTCACATGGAGGGATATCTAAACTATTATTTTTGAAGCCTGCAAACCTTCCAGCACTGCCTATAGTCAATTTTAACAAGCGAGCTGGCAGCTGTTTGGGCAACAATTTAGTTTAATTGAAAATCGGAATCAACTTCTTGATGCCGTACCTATGTGCTTAAGCAATGAAATTTTCTCGCTCCACTGTTGCCGTTATAAGTGCTTAATTGACATTTTCGCTACGTTACAATTTTTGAATAACGGAGCATTCTGTATAGTGTAGATGGAAAGAGACGAAAGAGGCTTGCAATATATTTTGGATTAAATTGTGTTGTGGTTTAAGTTGTGTTACTATTAATTTCTCTGATTGATGGCAATGAATGTCAAGGAGGTGAAGACTTCAATCTGTGGAGATTTGATAACTATATCACTACATTACCGGGACACATTTCCCCCCGGCCAGTCACCCAGGCATTGCCCTTTATACATATTGCATGTATGTGTGTGATTGCGAAAAAGAAGTGGAAAGGAGGAAGTGGCAGGCAACTTAATGGATGTTTGCTTAATAGGTTAGTGTTATGCCGTTAGCACCTAAGTGTTCGCTGTAGCTACGGCAAAGTGAGCTCTAAAGCGTTGATATTTGAATCCCCGAACTCCGACGCGATTCTTATTTACAAGGCCACTCAGACTACTGCATGACTGCTGCATGTCTTAGAGAGGGTTTTCTAGATAAACCAATTCCTTTTTTTAACCATCTGGGGTCATAGTCTGCGTATTAGGATCGTAAAAGTTTGAAAAGAGGCGTCTAAATAAACAAATATATTTGTTGTAATTTGGAGTCATAGCAGGTTAAGATCAAAACAAGTTAAGCGCAACGAAAAGCTTTTAACGTTCTTTTGATCACATTTTGACTGTGACTCCTCACAACCCATAATCATCCTTCCTGACTGTACTTATTTTTATAAAGAATTTTATGATTAGGTTATATTTTTATTTTAGTTACAAAATTTCACTCCAAAACACGCACAAAGTTATTCTCCCGGAAAGAAATTATTTTCATAATTTCACGGAGCTGTTTTTCTATCAATTATCCGGAAACTTAATTTTGACCACAATTGCAAGTATATATACACACAAAGGCATCCCAAAAACAAGCTTGAAAATTTAATTCCTTAGCAGGCATGTTTTTTCGTTTTTGTTTTTCGTGCTTTTTGTACCCACTATTGAAATTTCGAATGTGTTCTAATTTTGTAAAAACATTCGCGACGCTCACAGAGAAATATATCTGTTCCTGATCAGTACTGAATTGCAGAATCGACGTAGGTGTATCTACTCGGTCCGTCTATCTGTACACATGTGTCAGTGTGTGATAAATATTCTAAAGAGCGTTGGCAAGAGCGTTGGAAGCTCTTGCAGCCAGGCTGACAATGAATCAAATCGAAGCGAACGCCTGCTGCACATTCTACGGGCGATCTTCCATTATGCGCTCAATATCATAGAGAATCGAAATTTAATAATTTTTATTCCTTTTTTTCTTAAGTTCTTCTTAGCGACCTTTTAAGGTGGTGTCATAAACGATTCGACCAAAGCTGAATATAACTTTCTTACTTCTTTTGCTTTCAATGTTATTTCTGAATGGACTTGTTTTTTGTTGTTGTTTTGGTTGTTGGTTGGTTAGTTTGGTAGATTTGTATCAGTTTCTCTTCTGATTTATCTAAAGACTAAACGAGTTGTTGAACGAAAGAGACAAACATCATATGAGCAAATTGAATTTGAATGCAGAAAATTAAAATTTTCTTGCCACCGCTAACGCAAACGGCTACGATAGTTCTGGCCAGGTCTCCACTAACTGTGGAGTTAAATGTACTCTCAGATGTTACATGCAAACAAAGAAAACGCAACCGGCCGACAAACCAAACATTGCCACTAATGATGCTATCAGCAAACATTGCCCCTGACATTATGCAATAAAAAACGAAGAAAAACAAGATAAGAAGTAGCCAAACATGACTTTTAAGAAAGGGTTTCGTTTTGTTGCACTTTAAAATGGTAAAAAAACAAGAAAAAAAGTCATTGGTTTTAAGTTTAAGCCTACAGCCAAGAAATGCCAACAAAACACTTCGGATGTAAATGGTAAACAAATACAGACATATTAGACACTGTTGATGTCATTCTTGTTATTGTTATGCACATAACATAGCCAATAGCAGCTTGATATCAACACAACAACAACAACATTTGTGACGGCAACATTGTCAAGTCGGAGCATATAATTTGTTAATGTTTACTTGACCGCCTGTAATTGCATGCTAAGTATTTTTGTATATGACTAGAATATTAAATTTCCAACATATACACTTACGTACGCACACGTACGTATAGACATACATAGTCATGTATTTCTTTCATTTTCACTTTATCAACAATAAACCATCATACGGTTAATGTTGGGGTATACGCTCCATGATATTCAAGCTTGGAGAGGAAGTGGCTAAATATAGTCATACACATACACGTGCTAACAACGCATAGTGCTCGAGACAGACGAAAAAGCAGAAAAGCTGACTTTCAGAAAATCACAACACACTAGGTTATGCATTATCTGCGCCTCTGTGTGTGTGTGTATGCATGTGAAGTGTTGTTTGCTCGGCCACTTTTGAGGGCATTTCCGGCTACCATTACTGCTACTCTAGTCGCTGTAGTGTATGCTTGTACTAAATATTTATTGAAGATTTTCAGATTTTATCATGTTTACATTCGTTTTCCGAGCACAACTATGTAGCATAAAGCATTGTTGCGCGCACATTCTCAACCCATGTGCATTTCAGGTATGGTTTTCTATCTGCTTCTGCCGTGTACTGTGCGTGTACTGTGCGCAAAATAAAATTTAAATGAGTTGTCAACCAAAAACGTAAAATTTATTTTCACAAAAGTATTTTTAGTATTTAAATAATTGAATCAGTAAATTGAACAAAATAAATGAACGATTAAGTATCTGTTAGCATTCAGAGCAATTTTTTAATAAAAAACTTACATTGAAATTAACGCTGGAACATTCTCGTAATAAATCTCAGAAAACAACTTAAAGGTTTTCTCTCTTCAGGACGTTGGCATGCTCGGTTCGCTGATAATCATATTGGCGAACAGCACAGCCGATAGATCACTAGACAAGTGCAATTGAAGAAGTGTGTGAGCCAAAAGATGAGCTGGCCAAAAGATACGAAGATTGAAGAACACATGATCATGACGAAGAGAAAATTGATGCTCAGGCGCTACGTTTTTATTATTTAATATTTCTTGCAATTTTGAAAGGTTTTTGAGAAGTGGAATAAAAGACATATTGCTTTGTAAAATGTGATGTCATCTCTGGATTATTAGGTTTAAGCACCCAAAACTATTTCAGCCCATATCCATTGATCTGGGAAGCCTTTCCACTACTCGAGAGCACGCTTTCTGGGCATAATATTAGTAAAATAATTGACGTTATTACTGCGACGAAACAACCAGCGAAGCCTACTTTTTAGTCCTTAGATTTATTTCCCTGGATGCTCTAATGAGCAAAACGTAGTAGCGAATCTTTCAAATTTATGCTTATTTATTATATTCTACACCGCTTACAAGGGCGTACATAGGGACAAGTGTGCAATAAGTTTGCATAGAATTTGTGATAGACCTAACTTTTATTATGCCGATCGGATCAAGGTCATCGCCTACAACAATCTGAGCTTGTTCGTCCATTCGTTCGGCCTTGTATTGTCATGTTCAACCTACGGGCCGTAGATTTCGATAAATTGGTGAAACTTGGTATTTTGATATGAAAGAATCTATTGAAAATGCTTCAGATCGAGCCAATTTTTCAATCACTTCCCATACTACACCTTATTTTGAAAAGTTGTCAGCATTCTCTTGACGGCGAACCTTTTAAAAAACCCAGCACGGATACTCTCCCTAAGCAATGTCTTAATAAAGGTTGTGATGGTAAATTCGAATTTAACGACAGGCATTTTACTCTCTTTAACTCTCTTACAAAAGTTTTTTAAGCAGTTCGGGTCAAGATATGGTTAGATTTGGAAACCTACTTCGTCCAAATTGGAAAAGGTAATATATTTTTGTTGACATCTCATGAATCTCTTCGGAAATAGCTTTCAAAGAGATTTCAACGAATTTTATATTTTTAACAAATTTCCTAAAATTTGCGCGATTTTTAATTTTTAAAAATTCAGGGAATAAAAGGAGATGGTAAATGTCTTTGCTAAGTAAATTCGAAACTCTGTTCTTGCCCTTGTCACAATAACTGTTTCTATATAGCATTACATTTTTGGAAGTGTCTTGTTTTTCATGTTCGTGTTTGCAAAGGATATTAAGCGTACAGGGTTGGCAACGCGTTTTCAAATTAATATTAGCATAAAAGCAAAGCCAAGTGAGTAATAGATACGAAAAGACGCAATTTAAGATAAATAGAATTTATTCTGATTTTTTCTTAGCGATTATTTAATAAATAAATTTATAGTCATATATAAAAAAAATAATTGCATAAATGAGCAGTAAAAAGACAGAGGCAAAGACAAGGCGCAAAAAACAAAAAAAAAAAAAACAGTCCCGGTCAACCAAAGAAGAAAAAAGAATGTTATCTATAATGAGAATTCAGCCTGACACGCCAAAAAATTTCTTACCTATAACACAAGAAACATTTGCAAGCAATAACGAAAAAAAAAGAAAAATTATATATAAAAAAAAAACAGTTTGTAAATTTGATATCCGGAGGAGAAGCTTGGTTGAAATAGATGAAAACTAACGTTCATCCTTTAATAATTTCAGTTAAAACAAACAGATTTGTAAGGTTTTACTGATGACCTTCTCTGTGTACACCTGTACGTAGAAGAAGGTTAAATGCATGATGAGGGCAGCAAATTTTTTTTCTTTTCCCCTTTTTTTTATCCTAGCAAACAAACATACATGGACTATTTTCCAACATTGTCGCTATATACACTAAGCATTTTTTCTGCATTTGCCACTAAATCCGAAACGAAGTAAGAAAGAAAACTGTAAATAGATACTTACGTATATGTTAGCCCATTTGCCCGCCCTTCTGTATGTATGCGCACGATAGCAAACCCAAAAAGCCACATATGACTCACAAATAAAATGGTGGACGACTCCTAGGGAAAGCAACGCAAACAGAAGAGCTCAACCTCAACTAAAAAAGGGGATAGCTCTGGATAACATGACTTATTGCAGTCGAAATTAAACAAAAAAAAAAAAGAAAAAAACTAAACAGAAAAGGATCAGCTCTTGACGGGGAGATGTCCAGAATTGTGACTGGTGATGTCTAGTGCAATTTCAAGTTGTTGTTGGTGAACGTAGCTAACACAACCAACTATGACTTAATCACCGCTATCTTAGTTGTAATGGCTTGATGGCTGGTGTATGTGTTTGAATACCGTATCATATCACAGTTTGTTATAGTTTGTGGTTAATTAATCACAACTCGTTATTTTGGATGAGAGCGTATACATACACATACCCACAAAAAATGCACACAAACACAAAGAGCCAAACATATATGAGCGAAGATAAGATGGTGTATGCGAATTCTAATGAACTTTCATGTTGACCGCAAATGCAAAACAAATCGAGTAATTAAAGTAAAAATTTGTTAAGTGCAAAAAGACATCAATTTGACAGAGGCAGAGTTGGAAAAGTAAACAATACAACTTGTTTTTTCTTTGTTCACTTTTTTTTGGGTTTAAAAGTCTGTTACATTTTATCAGGTGCATTATTTAAGTATTTAAAACAAAATTTAGCAGTCTAGCCGATAATCATTGACACATCTATGCACTCTTTTCATAAAGTCAGTGTGACTGCCTATGACTAACCAACAAAAAACTATTTTATCAACAGCTTGCCCGGTGTTCAGTCTACTTCTACGACAACTGTCTCAATTTTTTTAGCTTTTAAATGTTTTCCTGCGTCTGTCTGTCCTCAACAATAAATTAACAATTTTGATTAGATCAGCGGGAGCATGTTTTCTAACTTGTTAACTTTGATCCACAAGAAACTTTAGCAAGCAGAAACTTTAGATGATTAAACGTCACTGAGTTTAAAAAGCGGAAAGTGTTGACAGATCCTAAAGAATCAGTACAAAATGTATATCAAAGTTAATACTGCATTTTTCGATTTAGTTCGAACGGGACTGTTTAAGATATGAAATGGAGTACAAAATGGCGAATAGAAAAAAAAAAGACATATAAATTTAATTATTCAATTCAAATAAGTTATGTCACCCCTTTTTCTATTCACTGTAAATCCTTAAAGCTTTTTGGTCATCCCCCCTTTTAGTATTAAAAAATTTGCTTTTTATGAAAATGCTAAGAGCATAACTGAAAAGAGTACAAAGAGCTACGTTAGCTGAATAAGTAAATAATGAATCCGTGAACACGTTCTAGTCGGTGGGCGAACCCTACTTTTCCATTATAAATTGAATGGAATACGTGAGGTTTCCCCAAAATTACATTTTGCACTAACTAAACTTTATTTTTTGTTTTTCTTTTTTTTGTTTATTTTGTCAATGGTAGTCAGTCGTTCTTTATTATTAACAGCAAAAAGTCATGTAATTATAATTAACCCTTTGAACAACAAAAAAGTTTATCAGTAAAGTTTTGCGGTCGCTTTTTCGATTTCCTAAAAAGAAGAAGAAAAAAATTATTTACTTACATATATATATATATATGTATATGAATATCATAAACTTTGATAATCTGCCAATTTAAAGTAATTTTATGTAAAGCTATGTATGCGCAACAAAATATATAAATAAATAAGCAACAAACAAGGAAAAAAATTTCATTTTTCAAATTATGCAAATATAAAGTTTTCTTTTTTCTGTTTTTGCTTTTTTTTCAAGCTTTTTAAACAATTCTTGCTTGCTAGTCCTTTACATAAACACGAATGCAATCTCGTAAAAACTATGCTGCATACAAACCGACGTCTCTAGCCCAGAGCAGTGTTTTGACAAATACTTTTTGCAAATATATGTACGTATATTGCTTCAGTTGAGAGTGCATACGTGTGTAGATAAATGACTTTTTTTTTAGTTATAATATTCTTCTCCTACAACAGACGAGTACAAATTCCATTGTATTTATTCTTTTATGCTTTCTTTCTTTTTGAATTATTGTTCGTACATGATTGCTTAAATATTATTCAGTTAGATGAGAAGCTTTTGTTGTCTCTTTTATAGTTCACATAAGTGGTAACATTATGTTTATTGCTAGTATTTTCCATCGTTTTTCTCTTTTTATATTAGAAGGAAGAAAGTTAAACAATAAACAATAAACAATAAACTGATACATGCTGACACAAGCAATATTTGATTATGTCAATCCGGGAAAGCAACCGAAAACGTTTGCAAGCTCGTTTAAGTTACTTTCGTAATTTTGCTTAAACTTATTTCGATAGTCATAAGTAAATAGAATTACTTTTCTGTCTTGAGAAAAGTACTCGAAAGTTTACTTAATTCTTGAAAGTGATTATAAAAATTTCAGAGTATACTTTTGGGAGAGTTTGATCAACTTTTTTAATTGCCGAACAAAATAACCTGATTTAAATGTGCTCTTAAACAGAAAGTGTGGCTAATAACTTTCACATCTCGATTGCCATGCAAGATGTTTATGTAAAATTCTGTCCAGTACATTGTATAATATTTTCTGCTTTTCGCACTTTGTAAAGAATAAAATCATAAAAATATACTGACGGATTGTTCATATCGATAACAAGGTCTAAGTACTTCTTAATGCGACCATTCAGCGAAACTTCGAAAATATCCGATCTAGAGCCTCAGCGCTTGTCTTGGATACTATTAAACAGTAAAGACGTGAGATGGGTAGTACCGTTTTTGAGTACGTTTCTTTTTGCCCTTGTTATTTGCAAGTTAACGATTTTAGTTGTCTCCGAGTAAGCCGCTGCGAACTGTCGATAATTGGGTTAGTAAAGGAGATTTTTTGTATTACCTTAAATAAACGTATGTTTGTCCATCCGTTATCGCGCCTTATATAAAAGAAATGGTCCCCAAAAATTTTCTTAATGATCCTCTACATCGAGATGTACACCGCATTTAAGTGCCATGGTCATATGGTCCTATTCAATTTTAGTTAAATTTTAAATATTCATGTTGAGGACAGCTTTTTACTTTACATATCGTTAGAGAAAATATCTTTTACTAAGTTTTTTTTCTCCCTTTATAGATCAGAACTTGCCACCTGTTGCATATACGACTAAGATTCTTGTTCCATACATCCATTCGTTCGTTTGGCTTTGAATTTATCAAGATTAAAATAATAGGAATTGGAAATTAAAACTTGACTAAAGCATGTCTGAATATATTCCTCATGTCAAATTTAAAAATGGCTACGATTTCTCTCATGAGCATCTTTACACCCGGGCAAGCAAAATATCCCAATAGAAACTAAAGAGATAACAGAATTACATTCAATAATTTATGTACATATATATTAGATATGGACTTAAGGCTTAAGTTGTGTGTTTAGCAGCCAGGTAGAAAGGTTAATTGTGAAAGTATACGTGAGTGGTAATCTCGACTAGCAAATGAGTGCTCGTGAGCTCAAATCTCAAGTACGGTAGAGTTTTTAATAAAGCTGATAGCCTTGGACGCCTGTGTTTTAAAATTGTAGTCTTAGAATGTGTTTCTCTAACTGAGTCAACAATAATAACAATAAATCTTGTGAAAGTAACTGAACTTCTTAGGTGCTAAGGACTTAGAAATGAACACCCACCTCTCGAAAACGTCTGTTATATTGTGCTCTTGATTAGGGCACATTGTTTATGCCCTTACCTTTGCAGAAAGCCTCCGCCTGCATGATTGTCAAAAAATCCATCTATTGTCTTCAAAATCTCTGATAAAGCAAAAATTATTAGTTGGAAAACTGAAATCTTGTATATGTATGCTTGGTTCCACCTACTAAGCCTAAAAACAGGCGAAACCGATTTCAAGACGACAAAAATTGAAGCAAAGTCAAAAAACTCTCAAGATGTTGCCTTCACTAGACTGCATGACATATCTATCTGAAAGTCCGCACTAATATTATAAAAGCTATACAGAAAATGATTTTAATTGCTCGCTTCGGTACGTGTAGACTTTCTACAATGCTAGACTGCTTTTATAAATTTGCTGAGCGCTTAAAATTCGCCTCGAAGTTTGTTCTCAAAGTTGTACTACTCAATTTGGCCGATCGCTCAGATGTAGACACAGGCAACTTAATAAACGCAAAGATCACTAAATGAAAACAATTTTTCTGAATATATCGGTCATCTGCATATTGGACTGAAAATTCATTGACCATCAATTATCTAAATTAAAAAATTTTGACAAGTCCTAAACACCCATATGTATTGGCAACGTAATTTGGAGAAGGGCACTTAGTTCATTAGAGAGAATATGAAATCAAGTAGCAAGTGATTCCACCAAAAACGTTTTAGCAAAATCCGTCTGTTTATCTGTACGCCTAACCGCCTTATTTTCTTGTGTTCAATCTACAAGTCGCAATTTTTGAGATATTTTCCTGAAATTTCGTACATCGATATGTTTCGGCCCAAGCACGACCGCTGTTGAAAGTGCTTCGGATCGAATCACTTTTTCGTGCACTTCCCATATTCTTATTTTGAAAAGATCGTTATATGAATGAAAGTATTAAGTGAAGTGGTGTTGGGTATAAAATAGTGAGCTGTACCTCACTGCAGTGCTTTTACATACTCCTTTAAATTAAATACGAGCTGTCAAAATCTAATATTGTTTTAGATGTTTAAAGAAAGATGGCAGGAAGAGCTAAAACTGACCCACAAGGTGCGTAACGTTATTTTAGGAATCGTAGAAAATAGTACTGCGACCCAAGCGGTTTAGTGAGACATTATGCGGGAAGATTTACATTTCAAAGCACTTAGCACAGCACTGGTTCAAGAACAATACTATTGACAGTATCGTAAATAAGTCCAAGATAATACAGCGCTTGACGAAACGAAGGGAATAAAACCTCTGAACAAAAGCGCTGTCGAATTGCAATGGAGAACCGCTTCTCTACCACCATGTTTTCTTCCCAAAGGCTAAATCTATTTTGTTATGCTCATAACAAAATTAAAAAATATGACAGACTTTCAGTGCAATGTATAAAAAAAAAACTCGACCTAGGCACGGTAACGAGCTTCTTCCACTGTATATTCTCGCTATTTAAAAAACTTAAAATAGTAAATAATAAAAAAAAGAAATGCTCTAAAATTTGGTTTAAACTTAGACAAAGATAGCAAAAACGAATATCCGGTTAAAAATACTCATTCAACCTTACGTACCCACAAAAGCACACATCTACGTTTATACATCGGGTAGTAAAAAACCTATACATGATACATGTAACAAATTAATCTAAAAAGGTCTACACACATATCTGACTGCGGCCAATGCTGCGGTTATATTGTAAATGATTCTTCTATTTAACAATGATGATAACACAGCTAACGAGCAGTAGATAATACAAGAAAGGAAGAGATGTACGGAGACGAAGAAGAGGCACACACAGCGAGGCTAGTTAAAAGGCTAACTAGTGTCGGTTATATGTGAATATATACATATGAGAACTGACCATATGTAGCAAAAGAACCGGAAAATACAGTTTTTTTCATTAAAATCTCTATCATGTACTGTACATTTTGTAAACGATAATCTTTTAGAGAAAAAATGGCGGAAAAAATCAGTCTAGCAATAGTATAAAAGCAAATTTAATACGTAACCTTCGAAGAACGAGAGTACATGGAATACATGTAGTTAATAATATTTTATGAAAACTTTCCTTTTTTTTCTTTTAGAACCGGTGGTTACATAAAGAACAGAAAAGAGAGATTCCTCCCGCCCAAGGTTCTTCCCCTGAAAGTAACAACGAGCCATTTTTGAGAGGGAGACTTTTAAATGTTTAGCTTATTATTTTTTCAATATCGATGTTGTATTAATAATAGGATTTAGTAGCGGTAGTAGTAGAAGTAGTAGTACCGATGATAAGACTGGGAATGATGATAAAGCATTTAGTATTCATTTATGCAAAACTTGGATATTTTACGAAATAATTACTGAATCCGTGGTTAATCAAGCGTTTGCATCATCACAAAGTAAAAGCCAAAAAGTAGTTTTTGCGCATACTTGCAATTATGCTTTACATGGTTGCTATGAGATCGCGTATCGCTCTGTATTTGCAAAAAAATTTTCCATAGAATATATGTTTCGAAGTCAAGGAGAATGTAAATGAAACCCCTTTGAAGTTAAATAGTGAAGAGTAAAAGCTTCTATAACCGGCATAGGTAGCATACGGCCCGCGAAATGAACTTTAAGTAACCAAGCACAAGAGTCTGTTCGATATTTTGAAAAGGGGGTAAAGAGAAATTTCAATTTAACTAGCACCACCGCTTAACAGTTCCCTTAACAGAACTCTGTTAACTGGTTAAGGTTAATAATAATATGGATTGGTTTGGAAGCTTAATTCGTTCAAATCAGAGAAGAGAGAGATCTGATGTAAACGCTTCCCTATATATTCATTACAATTCCCTATAAAATCCGTGTTATACCGCTTTTTTCGATTGCATTTATAAAACGGTTTTCTGGATATCTGACGATATTGTCTTGGCGTCGTGTTAAAAAATATGAATTCACGGCAACAACTTATTTTCTTATCAATTTTTGCATCGCTTGAAATTTTTCCAAGTTTCTCCTTTGAAATCATTAACGATGCCGTGTTACTAGTCAATGAAGCCTTAGAACGAATGGCCGAAGCCTACATAGCTCTCCCAACATAGTATATATAGATAAGCTATGGATACACAACCAATATATATATATGTATATATATATATAAATATATATATATACGTTATATATATATATATATGTATATATATATATGTATATATATGCGTTATATATATAACCTATATATGTATGGTCAGTACGTACTTGTGCTAAATATGTGCATACGTATATATATATATATATATACAATATGGGCTACAGCATACAAACTTGCCTAATGAAACGGAATTTCCCTAACGTTCTACCTCCAGAGTTTTGGCATCTATTCGTCTTTAATCTCCCTCTTGGCTGGTTGGAACTTATTTTTATTCAAATGTAGGATGAGCATTGAGGGATCCGTATGATTTTTAGAAAGTGCCAACCTTCATTAGATTACAAGTTGCAGTTGTGTTAAGGACGGCATTCCTGTTTTTGTGAAACAAAGCAAAGCTGTGAATTTCCAATGTGGCGTCACTGAATGTCACGAAATTTTGATACCTTTCGTCTGAATGTTAGTGCAATCTAAGAGTCGTATACATTCGTCAAATGTGGTGACAGCTTTTTGCCACTTATATATGTAGCGATCATTTGAAAGCATTATGTCCTTTTTCTACGTGCTCCTAATTATAAGCAAATCGAGGTGCACTTCAATGAAAGTGGTTGGCAACTTCTGCTTTATACGTACTGTGCGGTATTGTTCACCTGGTTTCTTAATCAAAGCGTTTTAATCTCATTCTGAAAACTTTTACGTTATGCGGTCAATGGAAATTTTGAAGCTCTTGCGAGATATGAACTTTTATTAGTTTGATTAGTTTAATTGTTCGAAATAAACGGGATAGAAGAGAGTTGTTATTTATGCTCTAATTAGTCAATGATTGACTGGCATTGTGGTTGAGAGGGTTAAAGCTGACGGTCATAATACTAATGGCGGTTAAAAGACTTTTGCTATAAACATCAACACTTTTTTCAGGTTCAATTAAGTTATATACAAATTTAACCGCAAACGAATTTTTAAAGTTTTAATGCAATTCTGTTGTTAGTTTGACTCAAGGGTATCGAAGGCTGATTATGAACTGTGCTGGTGTACTGAACATAAGGATTTTTTTTTTTCGAAAATTCAAGTTCTTAGACACTTGAGTTGGTTTATTGCCTTCTGCATATTCCTCTCATTTGGCGGGCAAAAGATTTATTCGCTTGCGAAAAAATATCTATCCAGAGATCTTAAAAACCTAATCGTTTTTTTGATTTTTTCATACGAATATAGACAAAGAAATTGGAAATATCTGAGAAATTAAGAACGCCGACATCACATTGAAAGGATTGAAGCGTTTTTCATTGCCGTTTTCTTTTCAACGTAAGTTAGATCGTTAGCGTGCAGAAAAATTACTTTAATTTTTTTCAGATTGCAACCCTGAGGACTACCCCAATGTACATACCTCCCAAAATTTCCACCCGATAAAGAAAATGTACTTTTCATATCGTCGGAGCAGCATTTCGTCGTTCGTCAAAGAACAGCTTTAATCATCTCTCTACCTTGAATTAAAATTCGCAATAACGAAGGATTATATTACATCCGTTTTTTCATAACATATGCAGCCCGAAAGTTATATCAGAGGTCCTATAAAATATACATATTCTTGATCATAGTCAAATTCTGAATCGATCTAGGTAAGTCTGTCAGTCGGTGCAATGCAAATATATTTCTAGTCTTAAAAATGAAGAAGAAAACTGACGGAGATTCTTGCACAAAAATTAGTATTTTAGACCATCCAAATCGGACAAAGGAGACGCCCATGGTACAACATAAGCTGATAACATCCCTGTTTTCGAAAGTAAAAATGTTACGACTTTCTTTTTTACTCTTATACTATGACAGATGCAACGATGGTATTTTCACGTGTATTTCAAGTATGACCCTACGCCATTTGTCCAAAAATGGGCTACGTCGTCCACAAAGTATTAACAAGCGTAGAAATTAAATGGTTTTTTAGTTTTTTTTTGTAAGGTAAGGGCGATCGATATAGAACTCAAAGCTAATTATAATTTTCTTACTGTCTTTTTTTTTTGCTTGGACGAGGATAGACTTAATTATTGTATTAGAGACCGCATTATCAGACGAAGAGCCATCAGTCGGTAAAGGCATAACACTTACCGGATGCACGCACAGACCCACTAGGCTGCGGCCACCTCTCTATGTCATTCCCTTTTTTCACTTCTTCTTTCTGGCCGTCATCATTGATCTTTAAAAAAAAAAGATTATTGTTTTTGGGCGGCTCAAACCTCTGCTCTTGGAGTGGCTAAAAGAAATTTCTTATGATCCTCTTCAATAGCAGTTTTATCCAAACTAAATAAGTTACGCTTCTGAAAATGATGTTTTGCTTCCCCACCTTCAGTTTCTCAATCCTGTTATAGGCATACTTTCTCCTCAGCCTGCATGCCTGCATATTTTTTAAAGTGGTTTGGTTGAGATAAAGGCTTGTTGGTCTCAGTCAAGCACAACTTTTGTAAACTTGTTTTTTAACGGTAGTTTAAAATCATGAAGTCATGGTTTCCGCAAATGAAATTTTGATGGCTAGTATGAGATTTTGAAAATCAGAAATGTATTAGCAATGTTTCAATAAATTATCGTACATCGTATTCGCAAAAACTTATTGCCTACTCTGTGACCTGGATTCAATAGAGTTCTCTCGTTAAGTACGTGCACATCAAATGCGTTTAATTTAAAAAAAAATATCCGAAATGATTTTGCTCTTTTTCCATTTCTTAGTTTTTGCTTTTTATTTTAAACAATTACCGTTTGACTATTGTTTGTCGAATGCAATGGAGAGAAGTATTATGTTCTATATAATCACAATTTAATTGGAAGAAAAAATGAGACAAAACAATTCTTTTATTTATTTATTTTCATATGGAATGAATTCTGTTAGTAAAAACCACATACGCACACATACTTATACTCGCATTAAAAATCAACATTTGTATGCTATGTTTTGCAAGCCATCATATAGTTAAAGTTGCCAACAGGATTTGTCAGGATAATGAAATCCAATTTACAATAACAAAGAACAAATTGCATAAAAGTGTACTATTTTTGTTGTTAAATGTGTCATAGTGTTTTTCTCTACTTCTCTCAACGTCATATAAAACTTTCATTACTTTTGTAACGTAGCAACATTTTTCCACATGTTCGCCTCATCCTCATCCTTCCCCTATTACCTTTTTAGCGATATTCTCAGTAACTTTTAAAAGCTTTATTCGTCGATTCATACAGAATTGCTGCGCGATTTACTAGCTCCGCCAGGACCCAATAATACTTAGGAAGTGCTTATGCATTCTGATAATCAAGGCACTTTCAAAATCTGTTAGTAGCATCCTTCTAACGGTCGACATCTCTTAAAGAGCGCTGGTGGTATTAAAAAAATGTTCTTGAGCTGGGTTTCTGCTCACTTAAGCATTCTCGGTAGCTGTGAGGTTGGAAATGTTTGATGTATTCCTTATCAGACGAACGATGCATGCCAAATTCCTTCATACTAGCAAAGTGGTTGGATATGGGTTACTCTTCAACATGCACCGCATTAATTGTTCAGATCCACTATTTTCCTTGAAACTGGTGTCTTCAGAACGAAATTCGGCAAACCATCTTTGACAGATCCGTATACTTACAACTTCATTTCCTAACGCATCGCACAAGTTTTTACGTTGGAAAATATGCGTTGATTCCTTTCCGAAACCTATACCCATTGCAGTTTTTAATGCACTTCATCCACTGCAAATTATTCACTCTGCGATTCGTAACTGACTGATGAAGATTATCGAAAGTGGTTCTCTTAAAACGGACCAAAAACACACTAAATACTAAGACTCTACAACCCGCATCCTATCTTGAACTAACAACTGAAATTTCCACCAGTAGTATATTACGACGGAACGCGTCCCCCAATCTAATATATAAAGCCGGCCAGACGCCCTCTTCCCTTGTGACGTGATCATTTTCTCTCTTTCACTCTTTGATGCATATCATCCTTTGGCCAAATATGTCAATAACGCCAAACCGAGCAACACCCAATATAACTATCAACAACTACGCTACCTGCCCGTCCATTAAATAATCTTATTTATCAATTCAGGAGAAAATCATTGTTATAGGAGAACGGTCTTTAACTAACAAGATAATCTTGACGACGGTTGCCAAGAGCAGAACAAAGCGCATCACTTACAGTTCTTCTTAACCATCAGTACACCCACAAGGAAAGAACTTTGAATACTTGAGCAATTATGCGAAAAAACCGGAATAAATCAATTAAGTTAAGCTCGGCTTTGCTACTTTTCTGTGAACACAACAAACAGAACAAAAATGTTTCGGAACAGTTCAGAATACTTTCTCCTCACTGAAACCAAGAAAATTGACTGCAAGGGTGTCGAGCTCGTAGTCTCGAATGAAAACTTTTATAAACGAGAATAGATTCCTTGCCAGATTCAAAATTAGCGACGTTCGCTCGGAGTTACCTTTGAAGAAAATTTCCACAGAAACATCAAAGACCCTCGTAGATAGGAGATACCAAGTACAAAGAAGAAATCTTTTCGAAATAAACGTGTCTTTCCATGACTATCGAAATTGTTTTGCAGATCACTCAAATCGAAATCGTTGATTTTTAATCTGCATTGAGCTTGATCTACGCTTCTCTCTCTCTCGGCATTCAACGATATTTGTTTGAGAATGGATTTCTGATTGGCCAAAAAAGTGCACCCTCACTACGGTCCCCCACCAAATGAGTTAAATTGTTATGATTTTCATTAAGAGCAATATTTTATAACGAAAGAAATTTTCAGGCACAGCTCTTATAGATGTAACGGTCTTTACCTAATTGAAGTCTAATAGACATAGATAACTCGATAATATTGCTCTACATATTTCTTTTTCCTTTAGTGTGGCAACGAATGCATGAAATTCCGCTATCAATGTTAAAAAAAAAAACCTTTCAATAGGATTTCAATAGAAAACCGACTTTCGCGCTTATGCACTGCGGAGAAGAGAAAACCAACTCAACATATTTAAGTTTAATATAAGTACGAACTCATCTCCGCGACCGCACACATATTTCCGTATGCGTACCTAGTTTTCAAAATCAACATTCGCTTTCAACCAACATGGCCCAGCGAAATTACAATTTGGTTTTGTTGTCTTCTATACAAACGCAGGCATGCGTGTATGCATATATATAAAACGTTTATAGTGTCTGCCACATTTTGTGGCATAGCTTAATTATGGTAAAGTATAGCCTCAGCATGCCCTCACCATTTCTTCACACTATCAACATTCATACGCGTTTTGTACGTGCTTCAGATGGCGTATTCTCCATGCATTGGGTGTCGGCGACCGGATATATTGGTTGAATTGGCTATAAGTTCTCGTAAATATATATATATGTATATATATATATATATATATATATATATATATGCATATATTTATATGCACCTACACATATATATGCAGAGAATTGTGGACTTTATAGCATATTTACTGCTAGGCGGTCTAATTGACATCTGTTAATGTTATTGCTGCTACTGATGTCCTTGCTGTCCCTGCTGTTATTTGTTGTTGTCGTTGCCTTTGTCGGCATTAATTTTCAACAAAGCATTAAAATCCAATGAGACAAACTTTTCGATTTTCTGAAACATTGACAATAGAATTTGATCAGCAAAACAAAACGACACAAAAGTAAGTAACGACAGCTCACGGTAGAAAACTATTAGCCTGATTTGGACGATATACACATAGGTATCTATATAAACATCGTGAACTCAGTGTCATTACCAAGTGGTTTATTATTTATATATGATGTAACAACGAGCATACAATGAACATTAATTAAACGTAATGTTTAGTTATAAAGCAAAACAAAAGGTGAGACTTTTCTATTATCACATCATTTGTCGACGCGTAGGGACAGATTGCACTTGTCTCTCTGTTTGTAATATTGATAAACACGCATCTAATAATTTTTAAAGAATATTTATTCTTAATCGGCGTGACATTTTCACTTTGATTTCATTTCGTTATGTCCCGTTCGTATGTTGTATGTGTATTTATTCACACTCTGCTGTTTGATTTGTCGACATCATAAAAGTTGCATAGAGAGCTACGACTTTTTAAGATTGTTAAAGCTGAATATGTCAAAGCGCTGGCACGAGAAATTGGAATTTTTTTATATATAGAAAATATGTTACATTCGCTGAAATGTTCGCTAGATATACTTGGAAATAGACTTTTTTGCGTTGGCTGAAAGTATTCACAATCCAAGATCGGATTGCAATCATAAGGACAAGCATATTAAATTTCATCTACTTTTACTACACATAGAAGCGCTTCTCAAATCAACATGGATGCAATCTACGTATGGCAAAAACTTAGTTGCAGTTTCCTTTAGAGTGACGTAACTTTTCTAATATCAATGCTATTAAGTCATGCGAAGACACAATTGAAAGATGACTTCCCATAGATAACTAAAAAAAAGGCGTGGAATAAGTTATGGCGTGCTAACTTTCTCAATCCTGTCTCTATGTCTCATTTGAAAGGAAATCGCCCATAGATAATTCAAAACAACAATGTGGCATTTGCTAATTCAGTCGAAAGTAATTACGTTCCACTAATTTTCCTTCAGTCTGACAAAGTTCGCTATAGTTTTCAATATGACGACATACGAATAATATCACGGCCCAAGCAAAAGAAGAGTAAATTGCTCAAGCGGTCACAAAGGCGCAAACGATGCTACGTATGGCGATGCTTCATTGCAGCATTGAAAACGAATAGTACATCAGTAGCTGATGATTGATTCCATTCTCTAGTGTCAAAAAATAACGCCATTAAGACGCGTAATTGAGATTAAACGCCCAGAGCTAGTCAATAGGGGAGCGGTTGTTTTCGATCAGGACAATGCCAATGTACATCTTTAAAAACTCGATAAAAATTGGGAAAACTTGTAAAGAATATTTCCATTCATTCACCGTATATTACGGATCTCCAACCTTTCAATCATCATTGGATTCACGTTCCGCAAAGCTCTCTTAGTGGTTTAGAGCTAAATTCGAAAGGGCCCAGATCTTCAAACTCTCGCTCAAAAATCACTAAAATTGTACAGTCCCGAGAAAATGGCTTTTCATTTAGTAAAACTTACCCAAGATGAGGGAAAGGCGTATTTGAATTTTTGATGACAAAACCCATACATTTTTTTCCTTTTAATGTTCATTATCACGAATATCGGAAATAATTTTATCATCTCTATCTGTCTTTATGAAAATATTTTTTTTGACTTCCCTACCTACGGCTCTTCTCTACACGACTTCTCTAATTGCGGTTTTATCTAAAAGCACAGTCTTGGTCACTAGGATTTTCTCAGCGCTTCATTGAAAATCGGAAGTCAGTTAAATCGGTCCATAAACATAAATATTGACATTCTTTTCATTATTCCTCAAACGACATCATAGCTCCTTAGGGCTACAATCGTCACTATTAAGAAAGAAGATCGTCAAAAAAAAAAAAAAAGAAATGCATCTTCTTTGGTTCCAGTATTATTATTGACATATATGCACTTCTATCTGTGGATCTATCGATAATTCTTGCGAAGATCCTAATCGTTACCTCTTGCGATCTGTGCCCTGTCCGTTTTTCAAGCCTTCTAATGCAAGCGAAAATTGATCGTGTTTAAATATGAAATGAAGTGGCATTTACCTCTTGACTTTCGAACATCGTGAAAGTCAAAGATGGATCGCGTCCATGGTTCCAATATGAAGCATGCAAAGAGAGAACGCCGAAGGCGAGCGTCGAAAATCGATTCCGAAATTTTGTTGAGGAGATTTTATTACTATAGCTGCTCTTTACTTGCTGTGAAAATCCGCAGGCCACGCCCTCAATCGACTCACCCACTAGCCTATACTTATTACGGTAATCGAATATAACCTCCAAATATTGTAATTAATTATTCCAAGATATGTACGACTATCCGGAAGTTTTTTTTAAATCTAATTTAGTTATTACGAAATCAAAAATCAAAAAATGTTTCTTTTATAAAATGAAAATTAAATTCAATTTACATTGAGATAAATTTTATTTTACTTGTAAATATGAAAGAATATCATAATTTCACTATAGCAACTCATTAAACTAAAAGTTAATCGCTTATGCTCGTATAATTACAGTAAAGTCAATAAAAGGACTAAAGGTAAACGTATTTCAATGGAAAGGAAGGAATGCAGACAACTGGCGCTTCAGTAAATAAATGAAAATAATTACATGTTGTTGTAAGAACAAATGATTGAAACGCTTACATAAATATGTAAACGCACTGTGTTTTAAAATGTAAACAGCTCATCATCTTCAAACAAACACATGAGAGTAAATATTTACTTTCAATTACCCTTTCCATTACTGCGATATGTATACGTATTGTACACGATTTCCTTAACACGATAGTAACGAGAAAAAGAAAAATTCACAAATTACTTTAGAACAAAGATTTCGCTCTTAAGTATATAGAAGCACCTAAGTCAACAAGTGATTATTATATTATTTATACATGCACTTGACATCAACAACAAGTTGACATACGTACTTACAAATGTGTGCACGTTTACTGCAAATTACAATGTTTATTTTATTTGGTGTAGTCATTACAATGTAACGTTAAATAAAAGGTACGTATGCCATATCCGTGAAAAAATAAAAGAAATAAGAAAAAAATTTCATTTAGTTGGATATCATAATATAACACTTGTAAGCGCACGGTAGACACAGGAAACAAATTACATTCGACTTAGACAGAATTTTACTTATTATTACACCCATCACCAAAGAACGAGGGGCATTTTTATTTTGTCAAACTGTTGCAACACCCAGCAGGAAGTATCAGAGATGTTCTTATTCTACGCGAATTCAAGCATGCCCGTCCGTCTGTCTGTCTCTCTGTCTGTATAATGTCTCTGGTAAAAATTTTCCTGGTCGGAAAAATTAAACTTCAACTTCAAATTTGGTATTGAAATGCTACTGAAAATGGGACAAATTGATCAAAGCACTCGACAACAATAAGAGGAAAACTAAACACAACTCCGCTTCTCTAAGCAAAACATTAGGGTGTGTTTGCTCGTTACTCATAAATTATGGAGGATAGAAGGCTGAAATTTTCTACATTTACTTTATGAAGAACTCTACTATTCTTGTATCAAAGAGATAAAGATCGAGGAAATTCACACTTAGCTATAAGTAATCAAATGTTTAAAATTATTTTGTATATTTTTCATGTTAAAATTCTAAAATAACAGATACTTGCATGTATTTTGATCAGCAACATCTATTGGTAGAAATGATAAGGTACTAAAGTTCATAAGGCAACGAACTTTCGAACAGCTTAGCAGTTGATAAATTAACTATTTCTACACGTTCACATAGGACGGGAAAATCCAAACAAAAAAAAAAACCGCCCCCATACGAATTGACTGAAAATGCCATTTCGAACAGTTTCAATATCGCGATTTCATTGCTTGCCAGGCAAAAAAAGAAGAGTTATCCGCGGCGTACTGTGATTGGTGATTAAAAGTGTCTCCATTACGACTGTACCAAGCGCAAAATGCCATCCACTTCCACACGAGCTGCTAAAATCGAATGAACTGCAGTTACTGCAGGTGTCTGTCGATGTCAATTGAACAAGTTGAACGATGCACCGTCGCAAAAAAGACCAGCAAAAGCGGTTAACAGACGCGAAACTATTGTCTTGCGTGACAACGCTCGGCCATTCGTTGCAAGGGTCGTCAATGCAGCTTGAATTTAAAGTCTTGCGACACCCAGGCTGCTCACCAGATATAGAGTCTTCTGATTAGAACTCGCTCTGATGGATGGACCATGGCTGGGCTGGTACGCGGTTTTAAAATGGTGAACTAGTATGAAAATGGATCGATCTCTGAGAAACCAATATCGGTCTTTCGGCACGCTATCGCCATATTGCCAAGAAGATGGAAAAAAGTTGTAGAAAATTATGGAATACAGTTTGATTAATGCTGTTACGAACTTCGCTTTTCTCGATACGATCACTAGATCGTGGATATAATTTTCAAGAGAAATGTACTTCAAAATTCTTTTAACTTCAAGTTTCCTTATTTACAATCTATTTCTTTAAAGCTACGATTATTTACATTTTACCTTTGCAATACTCTCGATTTGTCAACTTAAATGTTCTTTTTCAACTCAAATGTTCTTGTCCGACTCAATGCTCTTGTCCGACTCAAATGTTCTCGAGCGACTGACTCTGCCATCCGCAAATAGTCTATTTATATACATTTTTACAAACATGTTACTATTACCTAACTTCATAGGTTTATTTTTAATCCGTTAACCTGTTTTTCCGCTAATCTTTTTAGTCGGCCGGCAATTGCATAACGCGCCGCGAATATACACTAGGGAAAACTCAATTTATTACTTGGAAAAACTCACTTATTGCACCAACTTTTTTCAATAAATTCCTTTTCAAGTGAAAAAATGATCAAAACACATGCAAGCATCTAATAAATTACGTAGACTCCTTAATGTGGAGGAGGTAGCAATACCATCGACGTGGGTATCAAATTTTTACATGCTCATGGTTAGAAAGAAATAAGGAGGAAAGAGAAGGAGGTAGGAAATTGTCGCAGCTTAGTGGATGTGTGCTCAATTGGTAAGCGTTAACCTCTTGGCTAGTGAACACACACTGTAGCTACGATCAAGCATGCTCAAACCCCACTTGGGTTTGAACCTGCGAACACCGACCTACTCGTATCAGCGATTCTAGTGTGTGAATATGTTTTCAAACGATATCAATCGACTTCTTTTGGTCTAAAAGTGATGTAATGGATAGGAAAGGATCAGGCAAATATCATCAGCAAGACGGCGCTGCTCGCTCATGCCAAACTCGTAAACAAATGACAGAGTAATTTGATAATAAAAAAAAGACCTGAAGAATCGGAGCTGAACAGATTGTCGGCAAAAAAATATATAGATTTGTGCCTAATATAATTATTTTATTTGGTTTTTACGTTACACGCTACTGCGTTCGGATTGAATTTTCATACTTCACCGCAACGTCTTAATAAGCCATCTGTTAAAATTACTTCCTAACAAAAATGTTTTATTTTTTTTTCTTTTTTCATTTCCTTTAAAAGTTATTTCCACATAAATGCTCACGATGGCTACTCACATAAGGGATATTTTTCATTTTGATTGCTTTGAACTTTCATTTCGACAATGAACTATTATTCACGCACAAACCTGCGAATTTATTTTCAACGCGCTATCTTCTTCTTGCCGTCCCTGAAGACGCTAATAAATTTTGTTGTCCTGGCAGCAAACAATTTTTAATTTAATAATCGACGTTGCGTTTTAAAACATCAAAGTTTATCTAGAGCTGCTTTTTTACTCTGGCTTCAGCCTTAGCTTGTTCTTGTTATTATTGGATAATATAAATGACGACAAGAATCGGAATAAGCATTTGCTTGTATACCGACGGCTGTTGATAAAACGTTGACTTGCAATAAACATTTCTACCATTTTTCTAGGTAAATGAAGGAAAAATGAGCAGAGATTTTTCAGTCTTGTTCACTTATAATGTAAAAAAAAAAAAAACAGAAACTACTATCAAGCAGCAAACAAACGTTGCATATAAAAAGGACAAAAAAAAGTCTTAACAAACATTTTGACTTTGGGGCACAAAATATTATGAATTCCTTGAGAACAACACATAATAGTAGTAGCAGTAGCTAGGCAAGCAAATAGCACCGTGCTATGTAAACATAACATCAGATGGAGGAATGATTACATAGCTTTGTCAGCTTTTTGATGTTTATGTTTATGTTTCTTTTAAGTATTTGTATAGAACCATATTGTGCATCTACATAGAGGGATAATGGCAGGCTGATGCTCGTGAGCGTGTGTGTATATGTGTGTAAATAAACCTGAATACAAAAGGACGGCATTTAGCACCAACACCAACGTGTGTATATATGTACTAACAACCGGAGAGAATTAATAACGCACGGAACAAAATACTTTATTACACTCAGAGGAAAAGTTAAAACATAAAGATGCACAGAATAACCGGTCAATCACTGAGAGATCTCTCTAGAGGAAACGCTGTCGTACTTGAGTTCTGAATCAGCGAGCACGGGCTTGGTAACTGCGATTCTTGCCAACTCGGCTACTCATGCGGGTAGGCGGAAATTACAACGAAGTGGTGAGATCTTACGAACTGCGCCAATTATTGACATTTCAATGATCTGTTTAGATTTTCTCACTTGCATGTAAAGCTAAGCAGCAAATATTTCGCTCAGTGTTGTTAGGAATTTAGCATTTTTATGCTTTTGTAAAATTATTTTGTAAAAATACCTTTTGTTATACCGGGAGTCAAGCACAGAGCTGGATTAAGTTCTTGTTCGTTGCTATGTTTGTCTATTTTCATAATAGAAGTTATGAGAGTAAATGAAAGAAATCATATTTGTACTATACAGTCTTTTCTGTAATCAAAAGAGCATAAAAAAGAACAACAATAACAATAACAGCAGTAATAATAAAGTGAAAATAATATTACAAAAAAAAAAGAAAAGAATTCCAAGACTTAAATATCTACAATGACACATTTTTTCTCATTAAAAGTAATAATCAAAATATTAAAATTAATTAAAAAAAAACAAAAGGAAGAAAATTTAAGAGTTCCGTATGGGATTTGTGACCCCCGGCACGCCAACATAAGTGAAGCTATAAGATTCGCAAAATTTGTTAAAAATGGGCGTGCCACAATGCTTGTTGAATATTTTACATCTTATTATTACTTTGCAATTAACTTAAGAGTTTACTGATATTTTCAAGTTTCACTTTCGGTATAATAAAAATACTCTGCAAATGCATGCTAAGGAAATATACAGAAAACTTTTTATTTCTATTTCGTCTTTTCCAGGGGTAGAAATTCTACAAACACGTGACGGACGGGCAGAAACCTGGCCAAAACCTCTCTCTCTCAGTGTAAGGACTTTTTGATGGATGTTTGTAAATCATTATCATCAGTGACCTCGCCGACTAATGCCTGACGACCTAGCGCTGTCATATACATTTTTTTCATATCACCAATTACTCGGGGATACCACCTATTCAAATAACCCGGTGACCACCAGAAAGTAAGGAAAGCGGAGAGGTAGAGAGATGAGAACCGCAACCCTATGGTTGTGTGCTCAACGCATAAGTGTCATCCCTTTACCGACTGAGGTGATATATGTTCCAAGCCGAGCGATTCTCGAAAACCTATTAAGCTGACTTCTCTGGTTAAGCATATCGGCGGATGAGAACTAAATGAGAAAACGGATACATGCTCATCTATCGCAGATAGACATTCTAAACTAATGATTTCAGGCGAACTTTAAAAATTAACTAAATGAATTTTCATTAATTTGGGACATTCCAATACAAAACTTTAATATTCCGTAGTGATAGACACGCATAATAAATATCAAATCGATCTATATTATCGGCTGTAGATTATAAGTAAACGTGTATTAAGGTTGACAATTTCTTCGTCTTCTTTTCTTACTTTTTTAATTGTACGGAATTGTTTAAAGGATCGACCTGCCTCCATTTTCCAAATAAAATTTCATCATGTGCGTATATGCTCAGTTAAAATTTTGAGAAACATAAACGACCAGCAGCGGAGATATGTGCCTGCACGAATCAATAGCTGAACAAGGAAATACGCAGAGAAGCAAAATGCCGCTTAAGGACCATTGATCAAATTAAACTAATGGCATGTAGTAAATTAATCGCTACGACGGCATAAGAATTATGGAATTTAATGACGTATTATGCAATGGATACCATGATGGTTACAAGTCGATTAAATGGCCTACGGCTGTCAAATTAGCAATACGATGATATACTGCTTGCTGTATGACATTTGCTTAGTAGATATGATGGTACACAGATGGAGAATTAAGCTGATATATATAAATAGTATTTAGTTGTTTTATCATATTTATGTCACTCAACTTTTTAAACAACTCTTGCTAAGCTATCACTGCACAGAATTATACTCTGCTTAAAAGAATTCCAATATGCACAGATTTGGAATACCTTTCGGAATAATTATTAAGGTGGGTTTTTTTAATTCCAAATAAAATTTTAATCGATTAGACGGTTTATTCTTAATACTGTCCATTGTAAAAAATGCTTTCACGGTAGTGACTATAAATGTTTATATAGAATAGAAAAGTTTATAAGTTTTAAGAGTGGTTTACGACTCAAGCCGGAGCTATGCTTCCGCTCACAAAGCTTGTTTGCCAAACTAAACCTCAGACAGTTATCATCGCATATAGTTTGTCGGTCATAAAAGCTAACTGTGAGCCCTTACATTTCAAGTATAACACTTTTAACAAAGTGCGGAATGCCATTGCCACGTGCAGAGGCAAAATTAATATTGTGTGAGTACCAAGTCATATTAGTCCCTCGTGAAATGAACGAGCAGTTCTAGCGGACAAATCCGCAGCTTCCGCATCTTCAATTACGTACCGCACAACGAAGCATTTTCACCTCCAGAAGTAAATTTGGAAAAAAATTAGAGAGAAAACTGAAGACAAAAACTTGGTCTAACTTCTCTCCAAATCCAATCAATGTTGGAAATCAAGATCATAACATTTACAAGAATAGGACTTGGGCATACCATTGCAACACATCAATGGATCCCTAAGAAATCTGATCCTAAGATCTGCGATTGTGGACAAAGTCTTACAACTAAACATATATTTTGTGAATGCCAAAATCTCTCTAGTATTCGAAGATTGGTTTTTCGGAGCATCTGACCCTATGGACATCTTTAAAACCCATGGGGTACTTAATATCACTTAAATAATTGACATTGTTAAAGCAACTGAACTAACTACCTTATCTCCCTTAGGAAAAAAAAAGAGAGACTAATAGTCGTACTTGTTAGAGCTCATCTTGCTCTTTATTTATTATTTTACAATTTATTTCTTCTTCTTTGGTCTAAATAAATTTTAATAATAATAATAATGTACATTTTATAGGGGAAGAAATGGTACTAATTTAAAAAAAAAATAAGAAAATTAGAGTTTAGTTGTACGTCTTCTCCTTTACAACAATAAAGAGAACAAAAATTTATAAATTTTTATAGAAAATAGAAAAATTTTAAAAATCGAAATAAATTAATTAAATTGTTTTTATTTTTTTGTATTACTTTTTTAATTAAATTAAGATTTGATTTCTTTTTATTTCACTTTAATATCTCTTTACGCATTTAATCGTACATGTGGTCGTTTTCTTGTTCTTCTTCTTCTTCTTATTCCTATTCTTCTTTCATTTTTCCTTGTGAAGGAATAATGAAAACAAATCGCAGTGAAAAATGAAGAATCTTTTTATTTATTATTATATTCTCGTTCTTCTATATTTCTTGATATTTTTTATTGCATACTTTTACGAGAGACTCGAAATACACGCACTTGGAAACTGTTAGTTGTGCATTTAACATAAACACACCATCTCATGCAAACATAGATTGCGACGCACATAAGCACATAAACATTAAATGCAAGAATACGAACAACTGTAACACACCCATGCTCTAGGGCTCTGTTAGGCTTTGTAAAAATTTTAATAAATCATAAGCTTTCATTTTACTCCCTAGACGTTGTTGCTGATGTAGCAGCTACATCTACAGTTGCGTTGTTTGTTTCTGCATACATTACTTTTTCTTCTTTTTTTTTTTGACATATATGAATACATATAAACATGTGTTCGTATGTGGATGCATGTGCAATGTACATATATGTAATAAGATATTAAAGCGAAAGAGCTGCAATACACTGTAAATAAATCGGTTAACAGGTTCGGAAATGTTTCAGATTCTAAAGTAAGGTAAGCGAGTAAGCGTTTTTTACCCCTTTAAAAAAAAATTCATGTAAATTATTTTCAGTGCTTTAAAGTTTATCGCCCGTAGAGTCGAGTGTTGAATTGCACTTTTTTTCTGTTTTTTTTTTTCTCATTTAGTTTGAAATATTATGACATCGAGAGAGGAGGAAAAAAATGCTAAATCTCATCATATTGCAGAAATTTTCATAATATATGCCTGTTTTATAGGGGAAATAGTTGTTGCTTGTGTTGTTGTTACTGTTGCTGCTCTTGTTTATGCAGAAATTCAACATTTTCAAGTAGTTTTTCATTACATATTTTTATAAGCTGTACAGCAGTACAACAGGTTCACAAGGTTTCTTTCTCTAAATGCCTATTAATTACGTGAGCAGCGAAAGTTTTTTAAAAAATTTTATTTAAAAATAATCAGGGCCGTATTTGGCCTTTATGACAAATCTTCAAATTCTCAATCGAAAATCTTTAAACACAAAAAAAAAAAAATTACTATTTCTCCAAAAGTACAGGGAATGTAATATTCGTTCCGAGCTAAGCGGTTGTTCTTTGCACCACTTATACATAAATATTTGCTTTTTCGGTATTTTATTGCCCGGAAAAATAGCAATACAGCTGTAGTTCAACGGACTTTATCTATGAATGTTTGCGATATCGCGTAACGTGTGATGAAGAAAATATTTAATAAATATTGCAAAGCAACAAAAAAAAAACCTATCAAATTTTTTAATGAACTTTTGCGAGTAGAGTAGTATGGTCTGCTTAGAATAAAATCGAAAAGCTTAAAAATACAGCTAACGACGAAACCTGAGTATCCGTTACAATGAACATGGGCGTGTCATGTACCTTACCAGTGAATACTTAAAAGAACTTTTGGATCCAATAAGTCCTGTAAGTTGCGCAAAATTTTTCATTGTGGGCGTAGTTCCGATCGAATGTGTGGCCATCATTTTCAGTTTTCTGGGTCAATTATTGCGAACGCGCAAGGACAAAAGAACTGGATTTAATCGGGCTCGAACAGCAACAACATATCGACAATCTGACAGGGTTGCAAAGATCTTTATTTCATTAAAAACCTCTGTGTTAAGTCCAAACAAGAGATAAGCCTTAAGAACGTTTCCAAATCACGTTCGAGGTCACGGCATATTTGGATGTTCTAAGGTTGAATAAATATGCAGACGCTCGTTCGCATGCTAGTAGGACTAGAAATGCAAAACGAAGAGTATATAACATGTTCGTATTAGAAAGATTCGTCGCGTGTCGATTAATTGATTGCATAATTTTCAGAAACCGAACATCTCTACAAAAAGTCTGTGATACTTTTGTGATAGACTAATACTATACCTTAATCTTTCTCCATGGGCGAAACTTTGCAACGCACGTCGCAAACCGCATATTAGCAGGGCGAAGCTGAGCATTTTCTCGCTAACTCATTTAATTATTTTTACCGTAATCTGGACTGACAAATAACATGATTTGTACGATAATAGAAATGATATTTTTGAGCGTTGCTTCTTTTGATTTGTCCTCCTGGATATTTATGAGCGGCTTCGATTCACTTGCAAATTTAATGTTTAAGACCGTGACTTAATTTATTACAAATCGCGCACTGATTAGAGATTGAAGAGATGAGATGAAGAGTTTGTGTGAAGTGACCTTATGTTCGCATATTCAAATGTCGAAGTTCCTTCAGCAGCCAATATAGGAAAATTAGAACAACAAAGAAAAGCACTATAATTGGCGAGAGCTCACCATTAAATAACCTACCACACCTTAATTAGCACAGTTGTTGATATAACGATCTTTCAAAATAAGCTTTAATATGGGAAGTGGTCGAATAACTGAACCGGTCCCAATTATTTTCATTAGTGTTCATGCTTGGGCCAAAAGACGTCGACATACCAAATTTCATCAAAATACCTCAAAAATTGCAAACTGTGAGACGGAGACATGAATATAAGACAGAGGGACAAACAAATACACATTGATTCAGAAAGCGATTCTTAATCAATCGGGTATACCTCATGTCCTTTTGGGTGTCGTATACATCCCCACAAACTTAGTAGATCTTGTACCGTAAGTGGTATACGAAACAAAAATCTTATTCCAAAATCTAATTCGAAATTGGTAACCGAAGAATGAGAAGTTTTGTCTAAATCTCAATGTAATAGGTGTATGCATGTATTTTGACCGTCAACATCTACTGGTGAAAACGACAAAGTAATACGATGTATCGACATATACAATGGCCAAATTTGATGATTTTTGAAACTAGTGCCTGAAGGACCAAAAATGTTCGAAGACAATGAATTGCAAGATCTACTGGGCGAAACCGAAGCCCAAACTCTTAAAGAACTTTTGAACATCTTAGCAGGTAATAAATTAATTGTGCCCGGACGTTTACATGCGATCGAGAACATCCAAAAGGTGAGATAGTCAGAAAATGACTGCCGTACGAATTGAAAATGCCATGAATAGTTTCAATATCGCGGTTTCAGGTAAAAAAGAAGCGTCTGTTGAGGGGTATTGTGATTGGCGATGAAAAGTTGATCTACTAGGAGAATCACAAGCGCCTGGCGCTGGGGAAGCCTGGCTTTCTCCTGGCTCAGCCCAAGACTACGTCGACTCGGAAGTGGAATGAAAATGTCACTGCAGATATCTACTGATGTTAATTGAGCAAATTGAATGATCTATTGTTGCAAAAAAGAGCAGCAATAGTGGTTAACAGACGCAAAGTCATCCCCTCGCATGACAACACTCAGTCACACGTTGTAACCGTTGTCAAGGATACACTGTTGCAGCTCAAATGGGAATTTCTGCTGCATCCAGAGTACTGCCCAGACTTAGAGCCTTCTGATTGCCATTTGGTTAGATCAAACCAATACCGTTCGTTCGCCAAAGGGATGTGGAAAAAGTTGCATAAAATGATAGAAAATATTTCGATTAATATATATTGTATCAATTTTTGTCAATAAATGCCCTTTCTAAAGAGAAAAATGATCAAAATATATGCAAGCGTCTAAGACGTAATTAAAATATTTCATCAACTCCTTTCGAAGAAAACTTAAATGAAACTGATTGTTAAAGTGTTTACAAAACTTGATTTGCGATTCAAGGACTTGCCATGCGGCGAAAATCAGCCTTATTTGCAGCGCATAAGGTTGAATACCCCGTCACCGATAGTCGGAGTAAAATCGAATTTCAATAGAATGCTTAAGCGAGGTAAATGCCTTTTTTTCAACTCGGGGAAACCAAAATAAATTTTTAATTAAAAACGTATAGACAAATGTGTGATATTTGTATGTGCTAGTGTGTCTATTTGCTAAAGGTGCAATAGCATTGCAAATAATATGTAACAACAGCAAGCATCCACAAAAAAAAGTCGAAAGCAATATTTGCAACTAAGTGACCGAGAACTGCAAGTAGAGCTTTTTTTTCTATGAACCATACAAATTTGTGGAAACTATAGCAGCAATAGCTACAGTAACTACAACAACGACAATAACAAATAAAGTGTGGTGGTTGAATATAGTAAATTATAAACGTGTGAAAATCTACTTTCACCCCAACGACAACAACAATAGTACCAATGAAGAGGACTAAAAGAAAAAAGAAAAAAGACCGGACAACTGAATGCAACTGTAATAAAGCCGCCAAAATATTTGAAATTAATGCAACACTCGACGAAATTTAACGTTTTTGCGCGGTACGCTACCACTAACAACAACATCGAAAGGATGGATAACAATAACAACAAACGACTCTAAACCAATGATGACAAAAATTTTGCCCCTTAGTGTTGCTAGGGAAGCAAGCATCTCTGATTGTATTTAATTTTTTTTTACGTCTCTTTTTGTTCTTGTTTTATTGCTTTATTGTGGTTTTTCTTTACTTTTTTTTTCATTTTGCCCAACACGTTCAGTAAATGTTAAAAAACTAAGAGAACTATTTGTGCTTGTATGGGCGCGTATGAGTATGTGCTCGCGTGAACGACTGGCGAAATAAAAAAGACGACAACATAAACGGGAAAATTAAAATCTCAACATTGACTTTTTCATTTAGCATGTTTATCATGAATATATACGCACGCATACATGCATTGTTTGGCAAAAATCAAAAAATACAAAAACAAATAAAAACGTTCAACAAATTGTAACAATTAAAAAGAAAAAATGTGTAACGAAAACATTCTCGCTTACAACAATAACAATAGGAAAAGCAAAACAAATGGTAAACTTGCATACTATTGTAATACGCCCCTCAGTATGGAGTGCCGAACAATAGCGATTTAGAAACTAGTACATGAGCATACATATAATACACGCACACACACATACACGCTATAAATTTTACAAGGATTTGCATGAATGTGCATACGCGCTAACGAATATGTATTCGGGTAACTAAAATGCATTCGAAAAGGAGAAAACAAAAAAATTTCCTGCCTTAGATAGCATCGAAAAGGGAACAGACGATAAATGTACTAAAAAACAAAATAAGAAAATATGCATGCGAGAATGAGAAGAATTTGAAAAGATATACGAAAAATATCTGCAAGCTGCCACACAAGTCATAAAGTTACTAAAGAATTTAATTGCTGCAGAATGAAAAATTTTGGAACAAAAAAAAAATAGTTATAACACTATTTTTTTGGGTAATGACAACAATGCCAATGCAAGCAATATTTATTAACGAAAATTTTTGGGAAAAACCGTAAGTGAAGTGTAGCATTTCAGTTCACTTACAGTAATGTCGATGGAATATTCGAAAAACATTTAAACAGTATCCGCTGTATATCTACATCTCTATCAGTCGGAGGCCAGTGCATAAAGTACTGGGAATCTCCAAAAGTTAAGTTCGGTTTAAATTTCATTTCCATGATAAAGAACTTTTTAGTTAATTATCAAGATTGCCATCACCTCTCAGAAGTAAACTCCATTCCCAATATGTTTCTTCTAAAAGTTTAGAAGTTTAATAACTACACATATTTCGCTAAAAAAAAAAACCAAGGTTTCGTTAAAACTGAAGCCCACATCTTTGTTAATCATCAATTATCGATAAGAGTGTGAAGTTATACTTGAACTCATCGAGCAAAAGCACACATCAAAAATTTGAACAGAGCTCTCTAAAATTCGTTCGATATGAACTAATACAGTGGCAATATTCGGAAGGTCACTGTGGCCAAATCAAGTGCTGCGAAAAAATGAAACTAATATTTCGCGAATTCTTGGTCCATGATCTTTCAAACGGTGTTCAGTATACATTGAGTTTTCTTCGGAAAATTGTTCACGACTTATCAGGTCTCTGTTAAAATATTTCGTTCGTACCTTTGCTAACTATATTTAAATGTCATTGCACAGCCTCGTTATCGGTTACACTTCCTTCGAAGCATACATTTTATTTAAAATCCGAGAAATACCAATAGTTGATTGCGTTTCTGTCCATAATATGTCGAGAACGTCGGGAAAAACCGAATATATATTTTAATTACTCGTAAAAGTTGTGATCGCTCTAACAAAAGGAAAACATATGTTTTCCAAGGGTATGCGTTCCTATACTAACTTAGGTTCCTTCTTCAAGCTTTTCTTTATAGAAAACAGGCTCACGTGAAGCGCGTCGCTCAAATAACCGATCCTACGCTAGCCGGACATCTCTGCTTGAGAGCAACAAGCTAGTAACTTTCTGTCAAAAGCTTCGAAAAGCGTTTTCCTTATGATTACCACTTTCCTTGACAATGGAGCAAAAACATCAGCGTATGACTAATGCGACGTGCTGGCCAAACTGCATGACGTGCAGTTCATATTGCTGGCAAACCCTTCGTATTCACTAGATCTGGTCTCCAAACATTTCTATTTGGAAGGTGTGCAGATAAATTTGAATTTAACTAGCGAAGACATTTACTAACTCGTTCTGTTCGATCAAGATATGCATGGATTTGAAGACATGCTCGGCCCGAATTAGCAAACGTAAAGTATTTTAGTAGTCATATCATGAATCTACAGGAAACTATTTTTCAAAAAACAAATTCAAATTCAACTGGGAAATGGTCAAATTTGAAAGTCTAATGTGGCCAAAGAAGAATATTCCACTGGTATTCAGCTACGTCGCACTAGTCTTTCAGACTAGCTAAACAAATTCAAATTCTACCTTTGAGAATTACTTTTACCAAATTTTTGAAAATTACATAGTAAGAAAACAATAAGTGGCCTATTAATACGAACAGAAATTGCAGCTCTGTTAAGAGAGCTGGTAAGTGTCTTTGATAGTTGAATTTTAATTTATCGTCAAATCTTTGCTATTTGTTCGCAAATTTCGGGAAGAGAGAAAATATTTATCAAAGGATGGTGTTATTGAAGCGGAAATTGAAGCGTATTTTGAGAATTATTCCGCAAATAAGGCATCGAGTTGTTGAACTGCCTTTAACGCACTTAAAGAAGACGATGTTGATGAGTAAAGTTGAATTTTGTAAAAAGCAAAAGATTTCCATTGTAAGCAACCTCATATGGGCTGATGCAGATGGTCCTGGGCGTTAGACTTATATTATATTAAAAATTCCTCTTTCGTAACATAGTAACATATAAGTTGTGGAAAAAGTTCAGGTATGCCGTGACAAAAAATATGCTTTTGATAAAAGTATAAGGAACACCATTCTGGTGTTGGCTATCTACAAGTCGTGGACCTATTAAGAAAGTTATTGAGAGACGTCGTTGGATTATTAAACGGATAGTTGGGCGGGCTCAAGTTGAGTGTTGCAAGAGCAAAGCCAAAGAGTCACTGAATCAGAAAAATAAGGTGTGTCGTGAACTGCAAGTTTACTCAGTAGACGAGCGTTATGACTATAAGTAAAAAGTCAAATAATGAGATATTAAGCGATGTCGCAACAAACATGACATGGAGGCGAAAACGAAATATGGTCAGAAAATAAACGAGGAAATGAACTAAACACTTCAGCTTCTAATTGAACTATAGACGCCTGAAATCAAAACAACTAGCAGTACATTATAGGTGGGAGTATTTTAAGAAAAGTATAACTGTAAAGTAAACAACAAATCGATTTCATGAAGTAAAACAAACCCTATATAAAGCATTGCTTTTTAGGTTAACTACGAACGATAAATGTCCTAAAATGAGGTGCGGGTTACCTCAAGGAAACCAAAAAACTTTAAATGTCCAGTTGTATACAGTTATTAACTACCAACACAACTCGGTAGTTTTAAATTTCTTGAGGACGCTTTTATTTTTTTATGTTCTCATTGCAGCCCTTTGTCGATTTTTAGAGATGAGTTCGAAATGGTTGAACGGATTTAGCAATTCATTCATGAGAGAGTTAAATGTTATAAAATGCTTTATGTAAAGATGTTCGTCAATGGGTACAAGAAATACGAAAAAATATATATTTACTTCAGGCGATGCATGTCACCACTTTTGAATGAACTGCTTCTTAAAGCGCTAATCCTATTCGAAATTGTCGTTACGAAATACACCCGTAAACGCAATGTTTAGCTTTATTTACAGTCCAACTACTGTGCGCCCAAGAACGTTAATTTTTCAATTAAAAAATACAAAACTTTTGTAAATCATATCAAAAAAATAACTATAAACCAACATAAGTAAAATGCATCCATTAACGTTCAGGGCCAAGTAAATATGAAAACTCTTTTATATTAGAAATCACTACCGATATTACTCCCATTAGAGTAGGGAATGAATATTGCGCATAGGAAAGGTAGAACATTTCGATTCGTTTATTATTCACATATCGTTGAGGCTTTTAGTTAGTTAAGCGCTCTAGCAAATGCACTTTCATTCTTTCGAACGAACGGCCTAAGCTGCTAAAGAGCCAAAACTTTATTAGCCTACTAAGACATTTCTAAAGTTTTTTCTTTTATTCTTTTTATATTCCTTTATTAAAATTTTTATTTATCACACAACAACAATCGAAGATTCGCTTTTTATTTCTTCTTCTTCTTTAAATTATTATTATTATTACAAATTTAGCCAAAGAAGAAATTCTAAGTCAAAAGTGTTAAAGCGCTTGCATCTAACTAAGACTTTCGGCTTTATTAAAATATCTACCGGACTTGAGATTTGAACCCACGACCATTGGAGTTGCTAGTCGAGACTCTTGCCTACTCGGCCACTTAGGCGGATTTCTTTAAGTTAAAATCTTAAATTTCCTTAATAATCAAGCACTTTAACAAAAGCGCTCCGGATATAGCCAGCACAGCTCTTTCACAGTTGCGTTGTTTTTCTTTCTTTTGTTTTTGCACATAGTCTGTGTGAGAAAACCATAATGCAAGTAAACTCAACTTAAGTCAAAGTTAAACAAAAATCTAAGTGTATGTAAAATGGCACATTTTGCCTTCTTTTTACCTACTGTTGGCCTTGTCTACGAATAGAAAAGAACAAATGCTTATAACTTTCCATGAACGAAATAATAAATTGCACAATCGACAATAAACGAAGTGCTGGCAGGACGTCTTAATAAATAAACTTTTATTACAAGCACACATGCTAAGCATTAACCATTGCTTGACTTGATTTTTCAAATATTTACTTAAACTTAATATTTTCAAATAAATTCTTTAGAAACTCAATTCTTCCTTGAAAAATAATAAATACATTTTCTTACTCGCAACCGTGATGACAAAAGACCGACAAGTAAAGGAACTATTACTTACTTCCGAAATAAGAAGATTTAAGAAAAAGCGAAAACAAAACATGAAAGCGAGTAGTAAACGCGCTCTCACTCGTCATAGATGTACGAGATGGAGAGAGATCACATCGTTAACGATTATCACTTAATATAATAGTAAAGAGAAGAGTTTTTTTTTTTGTTATGGGTTTTGTGCAGAGAGATTTACTGAGTTTCGTAGCATTTACTGTAAAATGGAGGTTAACTCGTTTGAGGTTTTTTTAACACTTTTTTTTTTTTTTTGAATGGAAGGAAAGATATAATAAGGAAATTATTAGCTTAAAAAAAAAAAATTGTTTATTACTTTCTATTAAAAAATGGCAACACCGACACATTCTCGCGAGGCACTATCAATTTCAGCAGCCCTACCGTTGAATTTACAAAAAAAAAAGAAACTTTATATCCACGTGTCTTTTTATAGAGAGAAAATATTCACTTTTGTACACTTGTCCATCATTTGTGACGGGGTTGGCGCGCATTTATGCAACACCCAGCCAGGATTTGAGAGAGACATATTCTTTATTATGCCGGTCGATTCGGAGTTGCTTTCTTGCCTAATCTAAGCTTCTCTGTCAAGCGATCTGCCTTGTGTTCGTGCGTTCAATCTACAGCCCGCAGTTTTTGAAATATTTTGACAAAATTTGGTGCACTGAAAAAAAGTGGATGAAAGAAATGAGAATTATACGAGTTATTTCTTGGGCTCTTTTTAAACATCGCATTTCGAGAAAAAGATATTTCATGTCTCAGTATACTTCCATAGAATTACGTTGAAAAAATTAAATTTGTTTGGCCATTTGAAGTTTGGCCACGCCCACAATGGTCTTTTCACGTCATTTTTGACAATTGAAGGCAGCCGAAAAAGAAGGATTTCTTGAATTATGTGTAGCCGACTACACTCTTAAAAAACATTTAGGCAACCTTGGTTGATAACCTAATAAACTTATTACCAATGAACTTGGCGTTCTCTGAAGAGTTGTATGCGCTTTTTTCCATATAACAATACAATGCTATAATAAATATGTTGAATGGAGATGCTTTAATATTTCCATATTTTTCCAGCGATAATCAAATCTATGTAAGATATAAGAATGAGATTCAAAATTGAAGCACATTATGTTTAATAGTCAACTACCACACAACCCGACGTAAGTGACTTCATCGTTTGGGCGCCAAAACTTCCTTTAAGTCCGAACTGATTTAAATTTAGTTAGTTAATTACGTTACTATTAGTAATATGTGCCGTTAAGACAATAGACTCGGTGCGACTAGTACCCAAAAGTGTAGTGTTTTCTTAAGGCATAATTACAAGATTTGATTTATTATTTATAAAATATAATTTCCACTAGTTTTTGTAGAACAATCGTAAAGAAAAGCAAGTGGAAACATTATAGTAAACGACGTGTCAGAGTTAAATGCCTAATACACACATACAATTATCCAAATAATGACTTTTCAAAATGAGCGAAAGAACTTCATGGGGAATAACGAATATGGTGGTCCGATCCGAACTACTTTCAACAGTGTTCGCCTTTGGCCTAAGACAAGTTAGTGTAATAAATTTCAAAAAAATAGCTCATAAATTGCTGTCTGTTTAAACACAAGAAAAAAAAGCGGACAGTCGGACAGGCGGACAGACAGCCATCTATATGGAAGTGGTTCTCAATCGACCGGTATATTAAAGTTGAACCCATCTCAAGTCCCTTCGGGTGTTGTAGACATCCGCACAAACTTAATATAACCTTGGGCCACATATCTGTTCCACTGTGTAAAATGCAATATCTTAACTATTTGAAACATACAGAATTATAGATGCTATCGAGAAGCTCACAAAGGAACCACGGATAACCAAAAAAATTTCTTTCTTCGGGCGTTTTAGAATAAATTGTTGTTGCTGACTTTTGCATATTTCAATCTCGAATTTCCCTTCTGACAACTATGTATAGCTATATTGCTCATCTGTTGTTTCTTTGTCGTCTGTTTGTCTGTGTACTTATGAAGGCAAAATTGCCAGAAGAGGCAGAGGCTGCAGGAGGTATACATCCACAACTGATCGCGATAGGCAATTTTTGCTTATTGATTTCTATTTAATTAAAAATCTTCTCTTTAGGAATTGTTTGCGCAATAATTATCCCATAGCATTGCCTGCAGATCGATGCTAGCTTATGAGAACATGTTATGGCAGACTCACGCTTTGTGAGTTTCAAAGGCTTCAAGTTGCGTTAGTCTACTACCAACCATTTTGATTGAATAATCCACACGAAAATACCCATCCATAACGCATGGATTTACCTTAACCACAAAATATTGAAATTAAAGGGAACTACAACAGGCAACGAACGTGCATTTAAATGAAATTTAAATTTAAATGAAATTTAAATGAAATTTAAATTTAAATTAAATTGAAATTTTAAATTTATTTTCACGGAATAGTTGATGCGCGAAAATATTCTATAGATTTGTGTATTTGCATATTTACCAAAACGAAAAATATTAAGTCGCTTTTATAAATCTAACCCCAATTAATTCCAAAAGCCTGTGCTCATGAGCATGAAGTCAACGTACGAAGCAAATACATGGAACTAACCGTTTTAAGCGCTCAATACTTTTTTGCGTAACATCAAGTAATTTATGTATAAGTTAGTCTACCGTAAAGTAACCCGTAATCTGTAATCCGGACACGAAATGTATTTGCGACGTTTTGAAATAACAGAAAAGAGATATACGGTAGACGAATCAAAGTCATATTTGCCAAAATGAAGACAGGATTTTTCCTCAATACAACGCCTTGCTTCGCCTGAACAAAATCAATTTGCCATAATTGATTGTTATGAAACTAAAACTATTGTGCTCGCATGTCTGTCCACTATCAAATACATGGAAGCAAGAAAAATTGTTGAGATATTGTTAATAGTACTTGCTTGAAAGGATTGAGCCTTTAGAGTTGTTTGGCTAATTCTCTTCCGGTTACAGTTAAATGCAATACCCTACATCACTTGTGGTACAGGGTATATAGAGTTTGTTCGAATGTATGTAGCACTCAGAAGACCTTAAGATTGACCCACTTTATATTATAATGGCCGCCTTCCTTTCTATATACAGGAGCCTGTCTATCTGTTCGTCTGCTGTCTCTCCATCTAAATTTGTTGTATTGTGTTCAAGCTACATGTCACAATTTCAAATATATTTCGATGCCAATTGGTACACCCGCGTGCTTTGACCCAAGGACTAACGGCATTGAAAATGGTTTGGATCGGTCCACTCTCTCGATTATACCCCACATAACGCCCTACTTGGAAAAATCGTTATATGGAAAAAAATTGTAATTTTTTAAATATGTCGACAAAAAGGACTAAGTCGTATTCGACATTCCAAAGTTTGAAAACTTTGAATAGACTGTGGCTTTTTTGGACCCCCTTTCATAAAGCCGTTTCTGTGCAACCGGAGTCTATGAACGGTAAAAAGATATAATTTTGAATATTTCATGGCTCATAATAGTGAATTGACGAAGAAACCAGCCTTACCGAATTTGGACCACGGAGATCAATGCATATGAGGATTCGGAAATGTCAACTCTAGTATTTTAAAAAGCTTAATTGCTAATGTTTTGTTATGAAAATTTGTTCATGACAGTAATTTGACACAAAAAATAAGTGGGACAAATTTAAGTCACATGGGCCTATTTCTTGGATCCGTCTCCATCTAGCATTTCTCAGGAATAGTAAAACTTTCAGAAAAAGATTTAATTGTTGGTCCAAAGTAGCAAATTAAACAAAAAAAAAAAACAGTAGATAATTTAGACCTGGTAGGTGTGCATTTTTAAGACCCTAACATATACAAAGGTTATGACGAAAAGCAAGCTTTTGTATAGAGGGAAAGTATAATTTGTAGTTTTCTATGGCGGAAAATAAAAAAAAGAGAATTTTTAGGAAGTAAATTAAATTTGGACCACGTCATATAATGCTTTAGGCAGCCTCCAATCTGCGCGTTTGCACAAAATACATGTCTTTGTATGAAAATAATGCGTGATTTTTGGTGTCTTATTAGCGAAACGATCGAACTATTGTACTGGGCAAAGTGGTGTAGGGTATCCGACTATGATATTCTGACTCGTTTTAGAATAAAATGAACATATTTCCCCCATTCCTTACTTTACTCAATGTTTTAATTTAGAGAGAAAAACAGAATCATTTTTGTACAAAATTATGCAATCCCGGGACGACAACAATTTGAAATAGTAAAAAATTTACTTACTTGCTTCAGGTAAGTCTCCGTAAAGCAATAAATAGTCTAATTATGCACTTAATACAATAACCTTTCAATCATTTTTGGCCTATGGTGCCTACGGTTTTGTCTCATATCAACGTAGCCTACCATAAACAACCCTTTTGTGTTTGCTATACACTCAGTACTAACTTTTATATCAAGTTAGTCTTTACAAAATACCTTAATGCATTTACAATGTTCCTAACAACAAACGAGGCAATGCCTCCTCAAAATATGTAAAACACTGTTATTTGGGCGGAACTCGCATATACACTTTTACACACTAATCAACACAATTCTGCACTTTTAGGCTTTTGTAACTTTCAAAAGTGTTCCTTGTCTCTCCACACTTTCTCCTGCCTCACCCCATTACAGTGATATTATACGGATTTCCATATAACCACCATCAGTTTTAAATAGCTATATATGTTTCTTGTATATACAAGTGTTGACAATTGCCGGAAAACTTTTAATAAAAAAGTCAAAGCCAAAGATGTACATCGGAGTGCATTGGAAGTTACAAAACCGGGAAGTAAAAAAAAACTATAATAGAATTTAGGTTATTAGATTACACGAATGCATATATATATATGTATTCAATTGTAGATATTCATCTCCAAAGCTTTCTCATGGGCAATTGTTTGCATTGTACACAAATCTCATGTTCGTTCAATACGTTACGTCTTAGCTGAAAAGGCATTGGTTTACCTTACTGCGTCTAATAACGAGACCCCATAAATTTATTATCAAAAGTGCCTTTTCCAGCTGCAGCATACTTTTCATTAAACTTGATATATTTTTCCTAAGGTTTTTCAATTTATCGATCGTTCAACATCGGCAAAGGAGCATTCCTCGAAATCAATGCCACTGCGCGATTGGAGATGATCTTTTTTTAATTGCACGCGGTTTCTTTAATCTTTAACTAACCCGTCAACGTGGTCTTCTAGGATCAACCATCTCAGCCAAAGATTACAAATATATCACATATACATGACGGGGGCTGTGTGGCAAATATGTGACGATTATTAGCCAACGGATTATTTTAATAACAAAAATAAAGTTTTATACGCTACACCACTTGCGGGATGGGGTACGGAGGTATGTATCACCCAGAAGAACTTGAGATGTTTCATGTTTCATTACGTCTACCAACATTCTAAATCGACCTCAGCTTGTCTATTCGTCTGTATTCTTTCGTTCAAACTGCAGGTCTCCATTTTTGAGATATTTTGATGAAATTTGGCGCATCGACTTATTTTAATCCAAGGGCAACGCAATTGAAAATGATTCGGATCGGAACGCTTTTTTGACCTCTCCCCATATAACATACCATTTTAATAAGTCGTCAAATGAAAGAATGTTGTAATTTTCGTGATTTTCCGACAAAAGTCACTGAGTGATGATAGTTCGGCCTTCTAAATTTGAATGGAAAAACTTTTTAAACCCCCTGGTACGTAATCGTCCTTACGCAAACTCAATTTTTGTATGGTAAAATTGTCCAACTTTCAACATTTCTTACTGAAAATTGGTTCATGATAGTGATTTGGGCCACGTAGATCCCAACCTATATATATATTAAAAATGTCCACAAATTTATTATATTGTAAGCACATCAAATTTGAATCATGTAGGTCTATTTTTTGGAGTATTGAATCGTCATGAGATATTTAACCCTCACATGCAAAAAATGTCTAAATTTTATTATTTTATAATGAAAAGCGGACTACATTAGCAATGACGCGTAAAAATTAATCGCAGGGAATTTGAATCACATTGATCTATTTCTTAGACCCCACTCTATCAAGCGCTCTCATGAAAACAAATCCCCTACATGGCGATAAAGTGTACTTTGTGGTTTTTTGCGACGGGAGTAACTGCAAAGTGGTGAAGTTGGTTTATTAAACTTGGACCCCCTTAGTTGAGATTTTGAGCATTCTCCAGTATAAGAGATTTCATGAAAAGTATGCTCTTAAATAAAAATGATGCACTCTTTAAGCTGTGTTATGACGAAAATGAGTAAATGACTGTATTAGGACAACTGGTGTATAACATCGAAATTAGTCTTTCATGTATAGCTTTCTTACTTATTTTTATTAGTTGTCCTGGAACAAATTGAAATTTTTTTTGGTTTACCTTGTGGGTCCACAATTTTTTTGAGAATTTTCCAACATTGATCTGGGGAAAGATAGATAGACAAGCAATATACGCAGCGTTATGCAAGTTTTGTGTGAATGTGGCAATAATCTCTAAAACACTGTAACACTTTTTTTAGTTACTCAAAAATGTTGGGAACAAACAATTTAGTTGAAAAGGATAGGTATAGGAAACTAAGTCTGATGAAATTCTAAGGATTCTTTTGATCCACTTGCTGTAAAAGTGCGCAAAAAAATCGTTATTTTTTCAGAGAAATTGAACTAAGAAAATTTCTTTTTCATCCCAATATGCGTGAATGGAATCAATTAAGAAAACTCCTCCTAAGAATTTAGTGCAACGACTGTCTGTAATGAATTTCAACGCTTTAACCGCTTTGGAATCGAAAATTACTCTCAGTTCATTTTGTTACTTGTAACATGATGTATACGCTACTGGTAAGGTTGCATTCGATCACATTTTTGGCCTGAATTCTTCTTTTTCATCTTTTTAAGAGCTTTCTCGTAATTCGTTTATTAGTGACGAATTCCTTATCCAAATCATTCTCAGTTCATCAAGTCAAAGTTTAAATGAGAAAACCAAATCAAGGATATAGTTAACCATCTCTAGAGTGGTGCCCAAATCCAACGTTTAAAACCAACAATCTCATAAAGGGAAAGTGAAAGATTCATAAACTAAAAGATTCATTTTATCCTTTTTCCAGTCTAATCCTTTTTTGAAAGTAGCTTTTAATCCAATGCAGATATTTTTTAATTTTCCTTGTTTCCGACAAAAAAGTGAGTCCCTAAGCTATAAAGATGAAAGGCAGTAGTGCAGGATGGAGAAATGACAGCATTGTTGTATTCAATACAATGTGAGTTGTAGGGATCTCGGAAAAATTTATACACATTTATGTGGATACGCAACCCATTAAACATCCGTTTAAACGCTGTCATGGTATTTACGGTGTATTGACGTGAAATGACGATGATGGCAATAAATACGCACAGTTGTTGCTAGGAGTGCCATTTAGGTGTTAGCCTAGGGAGTTTCTAAATAACTTAATACATCGCTCATAAGTGTCTTTACTTGTATGCTAGTAGTGTTTTAAAATTTGCTTAGAGTGCACTAGAACTTTAAATGAATGTTATTAACAAAGGCAAACTATTCGGTTTTAATGCCTCAGGTGTCAAATTAATGCCGAATAAAACATGAATTGTCATTTTAACCATTTTCTTGAGAACGTGTTGGTGCTCCGTTGTCCTGTTTTCATATGTGTCAACATTGCTGACATAATTGCAAAGGTAAATAAAGTCAAATTAAGTTTTGGATTAGAATTACCTTCCGTGTCCGAAACACACCGCAAAATGGGACAATTTGTGTTAAAAGTACAACCAACAACCGCAGACGTACAAGCTCATCAACATACGATAGCACTTAGACGGGTGTTTGTAATATCATCGTATTATCAATTTTACCACAAAATTGTGAACATATTTAGCAACGATAGTTGCAAAAAATAGAAATAAAAAAAAAAAAAATAAATGTTATAAACTCACTAAATTTATTTTGAAATTTAGAGAAAAAAATAAAATGAAAAATCGGATATCATATTAAGTATGGACGTGGGGTATGTGTATGTTTCGACTTGCACTCTTTTGAAAGCACACACACACGCACACCCAAGCAAAGTGATTTGATGCGTTTTATATCTTTATATAGCTAATCTAGTATGAGTTTGCTTTCAAATGCAGGCAAACCGAAAACCAGGGATATCTCCTCGTCTGGAGGCTAAATGATGGATACGTTGTTGCTTCACTCTAACTGTAACCTCAAGTTAAATGTGCATCCAGCTGATGTTTAAGCAAATAATTCAAACAGTTGAAGCAAATAATGAATGACTAGTTTATGTATGCAGAGATAGAGGAACAACGACGGCGACGACGACGACGAATGGCTTTCGAAACTGAGTTAATGCTAAGCTAAGCTAACTAGAATAGTGACGAGAGGAAAACGGATAGAGTATTACACTAACTAAGCAAAATTTCATACACACATACACACACACACACACACACACATACATGAATGCATACATACGTACATACATACATACATACATACATGCAAGCATGTGTATTAGTTAGTTCTATCTTTGTTTTATTACTTGGCTCTTGAAATAATAGCCTACACGTATACACTTATATGATAGTCTAAAAAGTACTGAACTCTATCGCAAAAATTATTCCTAGTTAGCCCGAGTGCCCACGTAAATGAGTGAATGACATGAAAATATGAATTTTTATTTCCTAAAAAGGCTTAAAACATTTTAGACAGCCATATATTTATGTCCATTTTCCTGCCGAAATATTCTACAATAGTCTCAATGCAATTAAAAAACTTACGACTACTGTTGGTGCTTATGCTGCTGTTAGCATAGTTGTTAAGAGTTCTTCGTAAGCCGTATTTAAGAGATTTATGCGTCTAAATGTGGTCGGTCATTATGGTCTTGTAGGTTTATTTACGAAAATTTATGACCTTAACACAGACATGCTCAATTTCAAGAGCCCTTACCTCTTCCTAGCAAAAACAAAAAAAATGTGCTATGAAAAAATGAAATTAATTAATAAAAAAGGGGAAATCGCACGTTAGGATAACATTTCCAAGTAAATCGAAATATATGATCATCTGGATAAAAAGACTTACGATTTTCCCATACATTTTCTTATCAAACTTGCAATCTATTGTCCCGTTTTCGCCTACCATCAGCGGTCTTCTTTCTCAATGAATTGTAAGTAACAAGCACCCGAATATCACGACATTTCACGCACTTGCTTTCTTTCAAAATTGCTTGTAACTCATTGCCATTGGAATGCAATTGCCGGGAATAATTTCATTAAATTTTTGCGGACGTTGCATAAAAATGATTAAAATTTTTGCGGAAACTATGAATGCCTCGGCATAAATCATTGTCAACAGCGTACAACTGTAGGAGTTAAGCACAAGCATAAGAGGACGATTCTCCCTCCAATAAAAGGAAAAGTCTTCCATAGTTATGATCAACAAACAGAGGAGAGCAAATAGTACCTGAGTTTGAAATTTGCGTGCATAAGTTAACAACAAACTGACGACCACCAGGCAGTGACCGAAAGCAATGTTGAACGAGAGATAAATTTTGTACGGCTTAAAACGAATTTGTTTTACGCTCACGACTAAAAAGTTACAATTAGCAGTAAAACGATCTGAATTTTTTCATACAAGAAATACCCACCGAAGGTAATAAATGTTTTTTTAAAGACGAGCCAGATGAAAATCTTAACAGACTATTTCTTTTTTATCAATTCTTCTAATCGGAAGAAAAATAAATATGGAACAACAAGTGAGGACAGCAACTAGTACAGATCCCAAAAAGCAAAGCTTTCCATCAGTTTATGTACCCGTTTAGTGGACTCCGTTTACAAGTTATTGAGCGTTTAGAATAAAAAAACATATTTATTTCATTCACATCCAAGTAAACCAGCGTTTAGGGCTAAGCTGACATCGCTGTAACATGTAAATCGTTTTGAAATATCTCTCCAGGTATAACGTTTGAATTTGAACTTGAAACCATCTACACAGGTAAAGTGTCAAGAGCGCTTGCAGGGATGAAAAGATTTTCTTTTTCTCTACCCATCGCCGAACGATAGGGGGTGTATTTATTTTCTCACAACGTTGGCAACAACCAGAAGAAAGCTTAAGAGATTCCGCAAAGCAGCAAACTCTCAATCGATTTAATCATAAGTGTTGCAAACATTCTTCTGGGCATAAAATCGAAGCCATTGCTATTGCGACAGAATCATTGGAAGTGCTTGCGTGCCAGTCTTTAGCGAAAATTGTTCAAATCGGTCGAAGGACACGTCTACACGTCTTACGCAAACTAAGAACTCCTCCGCTATTCAAAAGGAATATCTATCTATTCTTCTTAGACCTGTGGTACGTATTTCTCTTGTTTACCTAAACCTGACATATAGACTTTTCGGGCTCTCCAACAAACGTTACTGTTATTCCAGAAAATATTGACAACAGTCGGCTAATTTTATTTCCATGTCGCATTTTCTAAAGAAATTTGGTGCGAAAAACCTCGTAGCCCTGTACGCTTGCATACGCATTTATTGAAAAAAGGACTTCTCCCACAAGAGCAGTTATTACGTTATACGTATGCCAGTAATGCAGCAACGTATATGCTCAAAATGTAATTAATTTTTCTTTGCGATCTATCTCTATATAAAAGAAAGGATAGTTCTTAATGTTACATGTGACACTGCGAAGGCAGTTACCACTTCATGTTGTTACTTTTTTTTAGAAAGAGAATGCACAGGTTTTGTCCGGAGAAAAGTTCGTCCTGATAGTCTTAGAAGAAATACGATACCTTTCTGTGACTACAGTTCGCAAATGAGGATATGTATGTTATTGAGGAAAATATTCGGTTAGAAACTCCAAGTGGCGCTGTTAAGCATGCTATGTACTATACTTGCTAGACTAACAACCGTATTCTGAGCAAAATCGCAGTCACCAAGCATTTTTTCTTTGGTCACGACGCTAGAATACGTTTTTAACGACTGTAAACTTACATCAATAGTCTACATATTTTCCATCAACATAACATTCTAATTAGCTCTGTCCACTAGGATGACATCTTTTAGCGCGTAGCTTACAGCTGAAAATTACTGTGCTATATTAATAATAAATGTATATATCTTGTCTCTCGGACACTCCTCAGAGGTTACACCTAAACAACAGAACGTACTTACCTTTAGACGAACACGACGAACATACGCGGGCGAACGAAATATAGCTTACCGAACAGGCAAGGCCTAAGCCCTGGATCTTTCGCTACGCGCCCTTCTTAATTGTCTGCTTCGGCGCATGCTGTCTATGGAAGACCCCGAAGTTGGATCCGAAGACCCCATCTAAGCCTGCCTTTCTTTCAGCCAAAAATCAATTTAAGTATCAGATATATTTTCTTTTTTTTTGTTCTTATTTCATTCGAAGTTGGATCCGAAGTTGGATCCGAAGACCCCATCTAAGCCTGCCTTTCTTTCAGCCAAAAATCAATTTAAGTGTCGGACATATTTTCTTTTTTTTTTGCTCCTATTTCATTTGAAGTTGGATCCGAGGTGGATCTGAAGACCCCTCTAAGCCTGTCTTCTTTCATCTAAAAATCAATTTGAGTATCAGACACATTTTTTGTTTTTTTTTGTTCTTATTTCATTCTTTCATTTTATTCAGCTTTTCCCAAACTATCCATCATAATGCTATTATGTTTTACAATTTATATAATATGTATATGTGGACGATGTTCACAATTTATATGATACGCATGCTCAATTAACAAAAAAATGAAATAGGTATTTATTTATTTTTTTTTAATCTAACTCAGTTAAAGAAAATATTATTATCAATTTTATTCTGGGTTAACGCATAATGCTACATAAGAATAACATATAAAAATCTGTTTGTCTGATGTATTCGGCGCAATAAAAACTGGGTGGACGCAATAAGTAAGGCAAAGTTTCCTTGGAGCATTGGGGTTCCTTTAATTTGACTACACCTTTTCCTTCAGCCTTAATAATATAATGCATTTGGTTGTATTGTATTTGGTTATGATGACATTCACACGCAACACAAGATTTAAGTCAACAAAGTCATTTAGTTAAAATGCAGATGCAAGCAATGACTGTAGCGCACTTCATTAAAACTCAAAATAAACAAGAATATCGGTGTTATTTTCCCACTATTATATTGTTGTGTATTTGTTTTTCGTTACCGGCAAGAATTGAAAGCTTTTTCTTGTTCCAAAAAGAATAATATCGAGAAGTGCTTTTTCTTTCTTAGTGCATATCGAAAGGTCTTCATAAGGTTTTTGACGACAAATCAATAACCGACGTTTTTATTTTGAATCGACTACCGCTTTTTCTTTATTTCACAACTCAATGGATGCATGTTTGTTTCTGCGATAACTATTCTGGTGTCTTAAATTATCCATTACGCACACATATAACTATTACGCAGTTAACAAAATTGGCCACTTCTTCATGTTCTTCATGTATGTTCTAATCAATTTTGAGTTTCTAAAATTTATTTTTCCTTTTTTTGTTTTTGTCGTGTATTAGTCACAACTTTTCTGTGATGTCAGTCTTGCTTTATCTATTAATATTTAAACTCTATTTATTTAATTTAATGCTTCACCACAAAATTTTTACCCACAAAGCCAACGTAAAAAAACATCGTGCACGTTTTCAAATAAAGTTCTTCATCTGTTTTTTTTTCAACCAAAGTTTTCTTGCTATCTTTTCTTTTTTCTCTTCACCTGCCATCGTCCTTTCCAAAAAACAGCCTACCGAACAAAACCGCCAAAAGCCACGTCAAACAAAATATACTCCTCTCAAACTCTTTTTCGCGCGCGAACTTAATTCAAATGCTGAAAGTTTGTATTATTAGCAAAAGTTGTTAAGCGAAACCACACGTTACATAAGTTTAGGTCACTTCCAAACTCTTTTGGAAGTTTGTACGCGAAAATGTTTACCGTAGATACTGGACAGTTGGGAAGACGGGCATATGGGCAGACGAACAGACGGGCATGTCTAGGTGCATTCCAAATTAGAAGCTGACCAGGAACTTATATACTTTATGGAACTTCTAAGCTTGCTTCTGCGCGTTATAAAGGTATTGAAAAAAAAATTAAATTTCGATGCACTATAATGTTGGGTAGGCATGGTCTATTTTTTTCCATTTTTATGTAGGCTTTACTGCATCGTCCCATAGAATAGGCGTTCAAATTTTTGTACATTTATTTTGTATGTAATAAGCAAAAAAAAACATTTTTTATTCCTTTTTAAAAGCACTCACTTTACGTAACACTGTAGACGTCTCTACTGACCGATATGGCCCATGTTCAATACCAACCTACGTGCAAAGGTTGAATTTCATATTTAGGGCAAGGAGAATGTTTACAGGAGACATTACAAAGACGGACAAACGGAAATGCTTAAATCGGTTCAGAATTTGATGCTGATCAAGAACACATACATATATACTTTGTGGAGTCTCTGAAGCTTCCATGTGGGTGTGTCAAACGTTTTGACAAAATTAATATATCCTGCATCCTTCGTTGATGGGTATAAAAATGGCAATAGACATGGTTCGCCCACATTGCCCACAGGCATGCCAAGCCATAAAACCTTTCGTAAGCTGAAAACGAAATGAGAAAATTAACATAAAGCCATTCTTTGGTTCCAGTTAAATATTGAAAAAATACAATTAACAATAAATGTGAATTTTTGCTGCCGCAACATCTGGAAAAAGTAAAGAAATTTCCAACTAATTATACGATATCACCTTAAGAGTTTTCTATCTTTCCACAACTTTATGTGAATAAGTTTTTTATACTGAAAATCTAGTTAAACCTAGTTTAAGATAATAATAAACTGAAAGATTAAAATTTTATTTTTCTTTCGTTTTTTGTATTTATGTTCGAAGCGAAAAGATTTGAAAAGGTGTTGTTGCCATTTTCACAAAGTCTTGATGATATGCTAAGTGGCTTTTGCTGCCGCAGAGAAACTTTTAGAACTTTAGATGATGGTTGCCATGGCCGTAATATCACTAACCATAAGCAAATCAACTCAACTCTACACAAGTTAACCAAACTGCATAACTACGTGCCGGCTTAAGTTAAGTGAATGTGTATCAAAGGACGAGAAAAAAGAATCGTACAGAAACGGGCAGCGTAGGAAAAGTTCTTTTTGCAACCGTTAGCCTCCGGTTTAAGTCTACCGTTTCTCCGAAAAAGTTTAATTCTGTTTTTGGCTTTCTTTCTGAGTGAACGTACTGCACTGCAAACACACACATATGTGTACACACTCACCTATACAATCGCATGTACACGCACTGACGCACGCACACAGGCGCAGGTTATCAGCCAAAACATGTTTTGCATTTTAATGAGCACAAATCTCTTTAATTGCGTTATTAAAACCAATTTATCGAAATGAAATAAAAACAAAAAACTGAAGAAATGGAACTGAATTGAATGAAAATTGATAAAAATCTTACAAAGAAGATTTCTATCGGGAATTTTCTCTTCTTAAACTTTTGAACAAATGTTTTCGAAATTTTTGCACGAAAGTTTAAATCTCACTTAACTTATCTCTAAAATCTTAACAAAAATGAGGTATTGGTCAGCATGCTCAGTCGTGTTACGCTTGAGATACTCTTCATTGGTCATAGCATTTTAAAGAACACTTACAAGTTGTTTGCCATATTCCGATACAGTACCTCAGCCGTAACAATTCATGGTATATGATGTAATAGTGACTGTTACCAATGGTTGAAACACGATCCTTTACATGCCCGTAATCTTATCATCCGATAAAATCAGTGCGTATAAAACATGATGTAAACCATATGGAACAGATGTAAACAAAGCGCAATGCATTCAAAATACGTTTACGTAATCCTTTGTCCAAATGTCGGATGACCTTTGGCGTAACAACAACAACGTTGGTGAAGAAGAGTCAATTATATCAAAACAGCCAATGCAACGGCAATGCTCACGAAAGATTTACGCCCTTCATCTTTTCGACAAAGAGGAAAAAATGGCACGAACATCCTGACAAGCAAGCAAACATAGTGGCTAGAGAATTAATTACTGCAGCATAGATGTAATACCCGAAACGAAACAATAAGGACAAACGCCGCCACCGTTGAGATGATGTTTATGATAGTAGCTGGCTGACGGTGGCTGTATACGATACGAACAAAATCGCAACACTCAACCACAAACAACGAAGACCGAAGCACAGAATTTAATTGCTATGGCCAAAATCTTACGGTTTTCTCAAATGAGCGACGCATGTTTGTTTGGGCCTCTTATCAAACACATGCACTTACAATTGCAATGTAGATGTTAATCAAAAACTATTCTTGTGAAATGTGTTTATGTGAAGAAGAAAAGATTTACGACTGATTACGAGTTACTGCAAAGAGAATCATGGTAATTGACTTGAGTGCCTATTGCTTCTTTTTTTCTTTTGAGGTAATAATTAAGTTTTAAAACAAGCCTTATTGTCTGCCTTCCTGTCGGGGAAAACTTAAGATGAGTATGCCATAGTAAAGCGTTTCAAAAACATTATTTAAAAGTTTTGTAAATGTTTAATGATATTTTGATACCGACCACTGGAGACGCCCGCGAAAAAGTGCAAAAATTTTACTTTAGAGATTCGCAAAGTGTCAAGGGAAATGTCTTTCATGTTTGAATATCGAAAATTCCTTCATAAGGTGTGTCCTGCCAAACACCTTCGAGTACTTAGAAATTCTACTTCAAATTCTATTTTATACTTCGCTAGGCCTGCAGTGAGCGATATGAAAAAGAGCAGGCATATCTGCTATAGAGCAGACGTATAAACCAGGGATGGGCAACCTTTTCGTCAACGGGACAGTTTTAATTTTCATACCACCAGGGCCATTGAAGACAGATACAGTGTAATTGCAGCATTGCTATGTGCGAGCAAATTACATCATTTGAAATTTTAAACCAAGGGGGCGGACCCGACAGCATGATGTGGCGGTTGCCCATGCGTGATGGAAACAGTCACTCTTATGCTTCATTAATTAATGACTGATTGCAGACATTTCAAAAAGATCGGGGCAGTTTTAAAATTTACTTCAACAGGTGCGCCCATTGCAGCTTACTAAAACAACAAAACTGTTTGGATTAGGAGGTTAAAGGCCATTTTTAAGCCTCTGCGATTTAGTGCAAGCTATCAACCACAAAGGGAATACATTCGTGGTGGAAAGCATCAGTGGTGTGAGGAGCATGAATAAACTTATTACGAAAACACTTTCAAAATTGAAGTAATTAAAGCGACAAACGACCGCAGAAGGAACCTTTCGATTCTCCGAAATATTTATATATTTCTAGCAAGGTGATGCCAAAGATTACTAATAGTTTGCGCAGAGAAATTCCCAATGTTCGTTTGGCCAAGGAAAACAATTGAAGACTTTAATATTTACACGGTCGAGATCATCAATTGCAATGTGACGAATGCTAGGAAAGCATATCGGTTTTGATTGTCTCTTACAGTTCTTATGCGCAACTGACAAGAATTAATTTTTTACGATGCCTGAAGAATAATAGTGAACAAGGTGTGTTATTGACTGCAACAGACAAAGAATCGTTCAGTCATTTTCGTAGATAAAATACTCAAAATTTCATTGTTCATGAAATCCACGCCATCCCATCGCTATAAGAATACATTAAACCATAAAAAGACTCCGCAATAGTAAAGAGGGTTTCTCTGTACTCATAAGCTTGAAGTACTGTTGAATAAACCTCCAATTAAACAATAAAAAATTGTGCATGAACTACTTTCTATTGCATCATGATGAGTTCAAGTACGAGTAATTCCTGATGTGAACTGAATTACTGTATTTGGTAAAGGATTTTGAAAAGGGTTTAAAGAAGAAATTCCATAGCGGGGACGTATAGACTCAATTTCAATTGATAGAGATAAACTTCGCAGTCGCAGAAAATTGCATTAATATTCAAACCGAAGTCAAACAAAACCTATATGCGAGCAATTGGAATAACGGCAAATAAATAAGCGTCAATCGTTCAGGAAACCTAAAATATTTGTGCAAAGCTGGCTACAGAAAAAATTCAAAGCTTGCTTATCCGATTATACACTTGAATGTTATTTGAGGGTTTTTGAGCTGCAATCTGTAGAAGAATAAAGAGAGAGGCCGTACACAACTTGCTTTAAAAAATAACAAACAACAACAGTGTACGAAAAAAAATGTTGTGCGAATTGGCGAAATGTTTTCAAGTTTGCGGAAAAGCTCCTACTGATTCCAAAACACTAAGCAACCCGATATGAAATACTCACCACAAAGAACTTATGAAGTGAGTGCGCTAGTGTCGCATGCTTTGTAGACACAACATTTTAAAGGTTTATTTAAAATTGGCAGGCCGTGTTCGCATCCTTAGTTTCAGGTAAGTTAGGCTAATGAAAAACTTCAATTTCTTGAAAATTGAAAACTAGTGATTCGTATGTGTCTCTTAAAACAACAAATCAAATATGAACTTTGACTTTTAAAGGCTTAATATTATTTAGACATTTGTTGTACCCTACGCCACTTGAGGTGCAAGAGTATATTACGCTTGTGCGAAATAGAAGGTCTTGAAATATGGTCACCCGATTTGGCCCAAGACCGAACGCTATTGCAAATGGTTCGGATGGGATCACTTCCCACATAATACCTTGTTTTGAAAAGTCGATATATGGATAACTGCAGGGCAGTGTATGGTGTTAAATGATGCGCTGTGCCGCATGCTAGCGTTTTTATTTCTTATTAATTAAGGAAAAATGATATCTTCATATACTGACTTTTTACACAACAATTTAAGATACTTGAAGACAGCATTGTTGATGCGCTGTCGATGGTCAATTTGAGAGTAAACCATCCATTACTTTACTTTCATTATCAAGAAACAAAAAAAATTCTGACGAATGGATTATTGAGGTAATTATGAATTAAGGCAGAAAGACAAAGGTCGCGTGTATTTTAATGCTACGCAGGTGTCTTTAGCAATTTTTCAATTATTTTTCACTTATTTCACATTAATTTTATTGTGCGCCATATTATGCCGAAAAATGAAATTAATGCAACAATAAAGTATTTCCACCGTGGACATTAACATGATGTTTATCATTTCTTAATTGTATTTGCGCTTAATTTAAGCCTCATCAGTGAAGAATCATTTACTCTTCATTTCTTTACTCTCATTCCGTTACATCAATTAAATAGTAAACTAAGTTAATCGCATATAATCACAAATATTTTTATATCCACTTTATTTAGAGTTGAAGGTTTTATAATCCAAAAATACGTCGATCCGTCATTACTACTCATATCGATTAAAGAAATTATATTCATATATAAATAACATTGGAACCAACTGACGCTATCGTCTTTCGCGGCATTCAACATTTGCTTCATTTTTAATACGGGTCCTTTAATTGACTGATCAAGTGAATCTGATATTGATCAGAGAAAATGAACTAATTAGACTTGCAATTTTTAAACGATGCTCCTTATACCACCAAACCCTGGTGCTCTCATCTTATCACTTATGGCAATAAAGAGGGCCTTGTTGCAGGCTATCAGCTATTCAATCAAGTCTGTTTCCATCTGTCTATCCTTTTAAATTGTTGATAAGAATTATAGTTGAGACGTAAATGAAACTGCAATAACCTTAAAGTGAACTTTTAATACCTATCTATGAGGGGGATTCGCTCACCGCACAACAGTGTCTTCCCACAAGTCAAGTTATAATTGTGGGACCGAATTAGACAAACGTTTTCGAATACTCACATAGTCTTGTACATCGTCCTCATCCACTCAAGAGAAAGAAAGAGAAAAAAAGAAGAGAAACATGACGTGAAAAGATTATCACTTATTTTATTCGTTATTCATTTTCTGGTGAAGAACTTTTTTAACTCTTAACCTCGCTAGTCTTTACTATCATCCTTTACTGCATTTATTCAACTTAGGCTTTGTTACTCGCGACATAAAGATCTTCTCGACAACGATATTATTACTGCCAGCTCCGTGACACGGTCCGGTTGTGTAGGTTACCCACGCAAGAGAGATCCCATCAATAACCGAGTGTTCCGTTCACAAAGACGGCTTGCCAAAACCGGAAAACGCACTTTTGGCTTCCAGAAAAGATTAACATTTCACATCATCCGCAGTCCGTCGTTGTCTGATTAATCCTAACTTACTTTTACCCACTGTTATTTAGGATAATTTAAACTTCACTTAATTTTAGTACCCGCCTGCTCAAATGAAAAATTTGTGAGCGGTAATCGCAATGTTTAACGGGGGTTTTTGCTCTGCAGGCTTTATCCACCGGCGCTCGATGGCACGCGGAATAGACAAACGCGACTCTTCGCCCCGTGGTCGAAAAGACTTTGGGAGAACGAAGGAATAGACGAAGATCACATCCAGGGCCTGCATACAGGATCGGTAAGTGTTAAGTTTTTAGCGTTCAACCATTCACTTCTTCGCTTCGGGCGCACGCCAATCTTATTTAAAGTACAGTCTATCGTACTGTGTTTTAAACACGACATGACTGACTGACTTAATATTCACGCTTCCTACCTACCAAGCTATGCACAATATAGAAAAATGAAACTATAACGCGAATGCAAGTAGAAAGGCACGTCTTTTGCTAGTTGCAAAAAAAAATGCTGGACTAAATTAAATGACATCGACATATGAAGACATTTGAGATCTGTCTATTGCCAGAAGTCTCTGAAAATAGTAAAAATAGAGTTATGTACAAATGATGCTTGGCCCTATAGCTTACTATAGTTTAAAACCCATAGAAATTTGTCAAAAATTCCCCTTTTTTCTACTCCTCGTTTCAAATTTCCTTAAAAAAAATGATACCGATTGGCCTAAAAACGTGCATATAAAAAGATATCAAGTGTCAGGGAATTTCCTTAGCTGTACAACGTTACCAAAAGAAGAGCAAAGTAAGTTTATCCCCTACTTTAGAGGAATTATTATGTACGCATATGTATAACATAACTACAATTACAGTTAAAGAAAAATTTCTCGCTTCATCAATAGTTCCGTGTAGCAACACAGTTACGGATGTAAAAAAAAAAGTGCTAAAATATATTGAGCTTTCATTCTTAAATTTTTGTAATTCTCGTTTGCCTTCAATTCCTAACTATCTCTCTTGAAAGTTGAGGTTAATTAATGCTATGTTTTATGTTAAGCTCAATATTTCTTAGACCATCGCTTATGTATGTACCGTTAGTAAGATGATAATCAACGCACTCACACACTTTGCACATAATAATAGGAAAACTATTTCTTGTAAATGGGTTTTTTTTGCCATAGGTTGTAATTTCTTTCATTTTTCCCCAACAATAATAACAACAGCTAAAGTTATTATAGCTTTTCTTGTTGCTGACCTGAACATGATTTTCTTTGTTATTATCAATGGCAACATCATCGCCATCATCATCATCATCATTATCATCATCATTGCTATATTCGTCGTCGTAGTCGTCGTTGTTGTTGCTGTTGTCGCCGTTCTGTACGTACGTAATGCAATTATGTCCATTATTGCGGATTTTTCTCCCGTAGCCATCAATTGTTTCACTACGTAACTGAGGTTGAGATTGCGTTTATTTTCTTGTTGTTTCTACTTTATTTTTTTCTGATTGCTTTTCTTGTTGTTTTTATTGTTCTTGTTGTTGTTAATTATTATCGTTGTTATTGTTTTAGTAGTTATTGTGAAAGTTTATTCCTGTTTCATCATCGCCGCTGCTTTTAGTAACCAGCAAATGAACGACGATAAATAAAAATTAAAAAAAAAAAAAAAAAAAAAAAAAAAGGTTCAGGATTTACTGTAAATGAATGTGGAAGCGTGTACGTGTACGTTCCGTAATATTTTGCCAGCACTATTTCCGTTTGTAATGTAGCGGAGGCTTAAATGAGTTAAATTGCAGTAAACGAAATGCTTTCTACTCGTGTTACATGAATTTATTCATTTGTTGTTTCTATTCGAATAAAAAAAGAAAAAACAGTTGGTAGTTGTTGTTTTCTTTATTTTTATTAAGTTCCCAATGTAATGGTGAATTATTTCCACATTTTTATTCCTCTGCTTTACGCTCCCGCACACATTCACTAATCTCGTCTGTATTCCAGAAGAGTTTTGTTATTATTTTGCACGACTGCAAGTGGTTATCGAGCTATCGCTTGAGGTGAATGTGCGTGTGTATGTCTAAAGGGGGTGCCATGCAGTCAACCGTTTGCTACGAATTGGTTATTCATTGTCGTAGTTGTAGCTATTTTTTTTTCGTTCCTATTTATTCTATTTGATTTTGTATATATATTCTAGTGTCAAAGAACTGCTGGGAATTACTACAAATGATTATCAAGTTGACTTAAAACACTTATTCCAATCATCAGGCCATTAATCAAAACGCAGTTTAGAGGAATTCTCAGATGATATTTAAATCTTCAATTGTCTCCTTAGAGTTTCCCTTGACCTAAAAGTCTGGTGCATGTGCCCACGCTGATGGAAATTTTTAAAACAAGTCAGAAGAAGTCACATCCAGCAAATACCGAGTTTCCTTTAACTTCATTGCAATGTTGTCTATGGTCCTCTTATTGAGTTCTGCAAAGTAATCGCCAAAGCGAAAGCAATGTTCCATCACTTTTTGCACTTCTTTGAATACTTTGATGGAATATCGGGGTCATCTCTTATTTTTCGTGTCTTTTCATGTGTTTTCAATATTTTTGTTTTTTTCTTTGATCTCCTGTAGTTCTCAGTTGGAGTTGCTATGTTTCATTTCAAGCTATTTTGCAAAATATCTAAGCAAAAAGGTGGAGGTTATTATTGTTTGATTGTTACGTACTGTAACTTGTTGCTTTTGCATACTATTCGTTATTAAATCATGCAGTTTTTGATTTAAGTCGACTTTTTTGAAAAAAAAGTAAAACAAAAATATTATAATTGTAGTCACTGACTTCGAACAGAGAATGTATCCTTACAAATATTAGCAAACAATTTTTTTGTTCCCTTTATGAGCGATCTCTGCTGTTACGATGGTCAATTTCTTTAAGTTTTTTGCACTTTCAGCAGTGTTCAACTTGTTGGATACCTCAACTTTCACGATTCTCTGGCCTCGTTGAAGGCCTTTCTATCGTTCATAGATTTGTTGTTGTAATTTGATATCAAATAGTTTTTTCAATCATGTCGATGCTTTGCTGAATTCAACCCCGTTTTAATAGAAAATGGTCAATAATACATAAAATATTCGAACGCTTTTCAAAACGAACGCCAAAGACATTAAAGTGTATTTTGCCCAGTGGGTTAATAAGCGCATTATTGGCAACGCCAATATTCAAAAAAATATGAGAAATTTGCAAATTCTCTTGAATTTTTTAGTCATCTAATCCGGATGGCTCTGACAGTTTATATCAGATCCATTTGGAGTACGGTTCCACTAATTCAAACAATGTGTGATTATATTAATCAGATATGATTCAAAGAAGATTTTTGAACAGACGATTTGCAATCCGATTTTTGCAAAACTTTCATTTGTACATATATATATCCGTATAATTGGTGTAGACGGTTCCCGATAATTTTTGAAAAACTTTCATTTATACATACGCGTCCGTCAGTTTTGAAAAGCCGATTCCCGATACTTTTTGAGGAACTTTTATTTATATACATACATATATCCATTATTTTTAAGCGCACGATTCCCGATACTTTTCCGAACACTTTTGTTTATACATATATATATTCATATTGCCGCTTTTGCATTTATATCAGTTTTAGGCCTAATTGAGTTGTCAAGAGTTGCATTTTGCTAACAGATTCTCATTCCTTCCGTCGTTATTCCTTTTTCTCGATTTGCTTTCAACGCTTTATTATATTTTGCGAATTTTCCTCTTTTTTCTTCCTTTTTTTGTATATCATGTTTCGTGTTTTGTTTGGAGTTTTACTCCTTTAGTCAGTTATAGTTAAGTGTTTGTGTCTGCTTGGCCGGGTGATTGTATTCCTGTGTAAGCATGGGTTCGTGTTTTTGTGTGTTGTGTGTGTGTGTGCTTGTGCTTATTGTAATTTGCTGCGTTAGCGTTTTTTCTACTTCGATAAGTAATAATTTATGGCTTTAACTTCATTCCGATTGTCGGTGCATGCGTTTGATTTATCCACAGTTACAATACCATCGGAGAGAATCATGCAAATATATATATATATTCAGCCATTGACTCGTTAGTTCTGTATGTATGCATATACACTTATAGTACCTTGAGATTTAGAAAAGATAAATTGCAAATAATTTGAAAAAAAAGAGAAAATATCGAGAAAAAAATTTTATATTAACTGGAGGATTAAAAAGACAGATGTTGTTCATCCGCAGAGAGCTCTTAAATGTATCATGATATATTTTATTTCACTTATCTATATAAGTTGAAGTATTTTTATATTGCAAATTTGTACGCAAAAGATTTTTTCCAGTGTTTTCTATAAAATGGTAAGCATTGCGCGGAAATTTGTGTGCGGGAGCCAAGAAATTCTCTTACGATTATTATAGAAAGTAACCAAAGGAAACGCTAACTATTTGATTTGATTTGATTATTCATATTAATCGCTCGTAAGGCTTAAACCTAACTCAGTAAGTCATTTGTTGTTTATTTGCTGACACGAAGAAGAAGAAGAAGAAATTTTGACTAAAAATAGCGTATTTCCAAAAGCCTTCAATTACTACAATTTATACTTAGAAGAATTAAATTGAAATGCATTTTCTTGATCTCAAAAGTTTTAAATGACTTATGGGCCAAACTAAGTGGAGTTAAAAGTTGTGTGCTGGTTAAAAATGTCCTTAACGAAACACTTTCGAGTACGCTTTATGACTACTTTGTTTAGTTCGTAAGGATGGATTGTGCGATCGGGCCGCCACATTAAATCTAAAAACTATAAACATTCGACAGTTCACAGAAAACCAACCTTCTTCTTATCTTAGCTTTACCGCATTCATAACTCAATTCGATTGTCTCAAGAAAATTTCAGAAAAAACTACGTTCGCTGCATCTCCTATCTTAATTCGTTCACTTCGTTATTTGTACCCAATTGTACTATCCGCTAACTTTTCAATTTCTTACTCAATACCTACTGCATTCCATCTTGATTTTACGGAGATTAAGTTTACTTGGCTTTAAATTTTTAATATAAATACTCTCCACGATTTTTGTTAGCGAAAATTATTTTCAAGACTTTTCAATGTTTTCTGATGTAACCGTCTCTTCTAAAAGTTTACTATACTCAGCCCGGTGGCCGCATGACCACCTTTTATAGAAGTCAAATTTTAGTTTGCGAGAAGAGTTGTTTCGAAGAAGCCTTGTTACAACACTTTCAAATAGAAATTTCATCAAACTCCGAAATGCCAAATTTTCCACAACTTTTAAAATGGAAAATAACAGCAAACTCTGTCACCCTGTAACTCTTTAGCATTGCATCTTGTAAATAAGAGGGGCTGCCAGTTGAGGTTTCTTTGAATTTTGCTTGTTTAGGGACAATGTAGCTTAGAGACTCGACAGCGTATTTATACCCAGTTTATGAATAATCAGCGCATCGGTCAATAGACCCAGTGAGTGAGTTTTAAATTTCCATAATAAATGGAATTAAAAAAGAAAACAAACTTGCTCTTGCCAAGGTATGTTTATTATTCAAATATATTGCGTCGTCCTTAAACTAATCCTTAAATCCGAATAATATTCCTTTTTAAGAGTTCGGCTCGGCGGGAGGAATTCATAATACACAACAACACGATAATCGAAAAAACTATTAACATAACCTTGATTTTTCAGAGACTTTGTTACGAAATTTTCGGTCTTGGATCGCCTTTTGCGCGATATTCGCTTGATTGGTCGGCTGTTTCCGGGTCGTATGCGCAGGTGTAAGTCTCATATTCAGTTATAATGCGTTTTATGACCGATTGACAGAAATTATCTCCTCGCATTCATTATAAAAATCGGAGGCAATACAGTTTTTTTGTGTCGTACAAAACCACACACAGCTGAGACTCTAATAACGCTTATGATGTTAAATTTGGCACAGATGTCTGTCACAGTGATGCTAGCAATTTCGAAAACTATTTCTAATATTCGATATACCCGCGTAATGTAATTTGATTATATGTCTTGGTTTTTGGTCGCACTATTACACAAATTCAATTACCTTCAATGGCTGACTGCGTTTGTCATTAGTCGTCTGGGGAAATTACGACGTAATTGTAACGTTTGTTTTTCTCTGGTTATTAAAAATTTCAACCCAAGTAGAGTATAGCGTCTTTTACGTCAATCAGATACAAATTCCCCAATAAAATGTTCCACTTATTCGGATACTCTTAGGAAGATGAATAAAAGACGTTCCCTTTTTCTTATTTTCTTACACATTTATTTATTATCTTGAATTTGTTAAATTAGTTCCTTATTGCACACAAAAAATTTTATTACATTACTTTTCCAAGTTTTTATGAATAATTTCTTTTTAAAATTACAAGCAACGTAAGCAAACACAGAAAGTTTCTCTAATTAAATTACACCAATCTCGGGGAAAATGCTTGCTCTTGCGCTACTTTCTCTTTATATTTCCTTTTTAATATAGTGCAAGAAATAAAAAAAGAGAAAAAAATGATTATTGTTTTAAAGCGAATCTTGAGCACTTAACAGTCTGGCCAAAGAAATAAAAGTCGCCGAAAGATATTTTCAGTAATTGTGGTTGTGTCATGGAACAGTCACAAATAATATGATTTTTACGCCAAGCTCTCGAATAATATTCCAGATGCGCCATTGACTGGTAATTACTGAAAATAATTCCGAAAGTCCTTCTGTCCTTTTGATAATAAAGGATATAGTATTTTAAAGCAACTAATCGCACCTTTCGACCTTTCAGCCATAGATAGAAGGACGAGGAGCACACAGCAATGTCAAATCACAATACGCGGTCTATTGGTGATCTTATTTCATTCCTTATTTCTAAAGCGCACAATCACTACGACATTCATAACATACTTCTTAGTTTGGACGGGTGGTGCATATGAAAAGAAACCATAAATTATTCCCTGAAGCATTTTCATATCAATTCCTGATAAAAGGAAGAAAATTTCCATTAAAATGCTGTATAAAAATAATTAAATTGAAAAATACATATAAAAAGATAATTAAACATAACTGCACTTGAAATGTATTCAGTAACGAAAAATAATTTTGCTTACAATTGCAATGCAATGCTAGTAAAAAAGCAAAAGAGAGCGAATCTCTGAAAGAGGAAGAGAGCAAGCAAGCACGTGCTTATTGTGCCTTTTGCTATATCTAGCATACCCCCTTTTTTATTTAACAATAATATCTAAAATTGCACTTGTGGCAATTCAGATACGTATTCGGATTCTGGTACGCCCATGGTACACTACACATGGGTGTAGTTTTTTTATTTTTATACTCCCCACTGAGAAATCGAAACGTAAATATTTTGTCACTTTACAAATTATTTCTTGAACGTAAACCGTAACCTTTTAAGCAGCGTTAAATGTTTTGTCATATTCGTCTGCCGTATTTGCGTTAGCTCAGTTCCCTGCCTCCTAAGAATAGCCAAAAATGGTGTTACTTAATTTTCACATGGAAACTCTTTATCAATATAAGTTATCGACTTCGCTTGTTATGTCGGATGCCGCTCTCCCGACAAGTGCTCAAACTTCAGAAACATCAAGAAGATTGAGCCGGTACAGTTGAATTTAGTGTAGAGATTATCAGTTCATGTCCGTAAGTCAAAAGGGCATAAAACTAGGTTAGATCCTGCCTGCTACTACTGGAAATAACTTGAAAAAATGAGAATCTTTAGACACTATTTCCATATTTTGTATCAGGTGTCGAGGGGACATTTATTTGTAAATATAAACGCGGATCATAATAAGTTTAGTGCTAAAACGGTAACGAACGGCTAACTAACTTGCCCGCACTTATCACACTGACAACGATGTTGTCTGACGAGTCGTTAGTCGGTACGTCGTCGATTTTTTTATTTACTTCAAGTGGCTTGATTCTACTGTCCTCGAAATTTTTGAGTAAATTCTCCTTACTCGGTTACCGTACGAATAATTAGTTACGAAGTACCATATCGAGGAGACATTATAGGAACACATTTTCCTGCTCGAATTTAGACTAGTCTTATCCAAAATTTTGCTCTTTGTCTATATTCCTTTGTAGCAGAGCACTATACGAAGCTCGTTCAATGGCCTGTTCTATCTGTTTCCATTGGTTTTACGCTTAATCTCGCTCGACAGATAACATATGCGACATCAGGCATTCCCGCGGGGCCTGAAACGCTAGAAATCCGAACTGGTTATGGACAGGGTGAAGTACATCCAACTACACATTGCTTAGCGCCCTCGGGTTTTTGGAGTAACCATAGAAACCATGAAACTTTCCAACGGGGCCGTCCTCAGCTGTCAACATAGAGACATTCTGCAAGCAATAAAACTACGAACAACTATACTACACAGAGCGATCATTCCACGGGCGTCTAACGCCGTTAGTCCACAAAAGCCATTTTTGCATTTGCATTGCCCGCGCTTCTAGTGAGTATTATTTAAATTTTCTCCGTTTTCAATGTGCCTGCAAAAATCTCGACAATCTTTCAATCTTATTACTATAATACTTCTCTGGTCCATAGAAATTTGCGAAAGCCTGTTGAAACCATGTGAGCGTCGAACCTTCGCACCGATTGACTACATAGGAAAGAAATTTTCTATGGGCTCTCGGTAGTTTCCCTCCGAAGCCATGACTAAAAGAAAGTTCTCAATGTTCTTCTCTATCGATAGTATATAAGTAAGTGTCTGATCAGAGTTTGGAGTTGAGGTAATGCGACCAAATACAGCCTAAGATTAACCACCGTAAAGGATAAGATTCTAATTTACAGTACATGCGAGGAAGTTCCGTTCTCATTGGAGATAGGCATCTCTTTGGACAAGTTGATGGGCGTTTAAGATTTGCCAACTTGTTGATACTCAATTCTGTTTTTCTTTTTATTCACTTGCCTAAAGTGATAAGCACTCAATGTTCGCCTCAAAGGCGACTATGATTTTCTTCATATAAAATGTAGATTTTATTTCCTTAATAATATGAAAAGAATTATGTACGTAGAAGTGAATAGCTTCGTGTTTGTTTGTTTCTGATTACTTATGTATACGAGCTGCACAATGGACAGGATATGTAAAGTATTCTTTAATATTCACGCATCCTGCATATATATGTATCTTGAGTATAACGTTTTACGCTTTACTTACCTTACTTTACATATCTATACGGTAAAGCAATACAAAGAGTGCAACATAGAGAGAACGGTACCGATAACGTGGTATTGGTATGGTTTGGTAGAAAACCACAATACAACACCAGCAACAACAATAGGTTATTATTTTCAGATTGACTGCAAACTGCAAAGCTGTATAAGACGGAACTCAAACATTTAAGTGTATATATATTATTTATCGCATATATATATATATATATATATATATATGCATATTAATGTATATGTATATGCATGAACAACAATTTGCAGTTAATGCTAAGACAATGGCCACAAGTACACTAAAATACATATAAAAGACATTATTATTATCTGAGAGACTGAATGTAATCGTGTTTGTGTTTATGTTGCTCCATACAAAATGGTATCTACAGCAACATATTATTATGGAGTAAATCTCTACAAAGCATAACCTTAAGTAAAATCAAATTTCTTGAAAAATATTTCTTATGTGTTTGCGCTTGTGCGAGCGTGTGCATGTGTTCTTGTACATTTAACATCTTTAGGCTTCTTCATAAAATATTGTTTCTTGTGTTGTTTGTGGTTTATGTAAATGTTATAAAAGGAAATACTTAACATATACGCTTACATATATAGAGAGAGATTCATAAGATGTATTTGCTGTTGTTTGTTGTTTGCAAGCATTTTTACTAATGGTCAACATGCTTTATTGCCGGAATACCGTATTGTTTTACCTACAATCTCCTAGACCAGGTATTAAGCAATGACTAAAGATTTGAATAAAAAGGAAATCCTTTCCTCTTTCAGCTCCCATTTTTCTATTGGTTTTGGTTTACGGGGTTTCAATTCAATTTCATAACATTAAAGATTATTTTAACCACAAATTCACACACAACCAAATATATCACATGCAGTGCTTTTATATGAGCACATATTGATCTATGCATATATATACATATATGTGTCTGTGAGTGCCCACGCATGAAAACATACAAAGAGTGTCACATTTAATCATGCAACAATACTTAACAATCAATACCATTATATTGCAATGCACTTGTGCAAATGGGTCTGAGTAAAGCAAACAACCATTCGCAGACTTTACCCCACACTGTGTGTTGTGTATCCGTTTGTGTTCAAATTCCAATACAGTTTATTATAAAAAATTCACCGGCTATAAGGATTTCTAATGTTAGCCCAGAATTTCCCTGATTTACTCTCTATTGTCAAAGTGTCTGTCCCTCTGTCATGTGCTTTTGTTTTAGATGGAATGAAGCCGGCCACAACACATAGTATTTGTTTTCTATTATTGTTGTGCTCACACATTTTCCCGTCATCAGGTAAAAGCCATAAAGGAGTCTTTAATTATTCATAAGTGTTTGATGTGCATGCATGTGTCTGAATTTGCATTTCTCTATATACACGCACACATACGTACACACGTGCATACATCAATTCAAAACACAAACAATATATATATATATATATATATATACACACATACATGGACATGGAATATATACATAGAATTCTATTCAAAATAACAACAACAATAACAATAAAAGCCCTTAACATAGAATTTCTTCAATATATTTATTGAAAATATACATTTATTCAGAAAAGGATGACAGGCTTTACAGGTTTGAGTCCACACAGAACCATAATAAAAACGAGTAATAATCTCTTGTGGTTTGTGAACAGAAGCACACAACATAGACGCCCATCGAAACATAAAATGCAGTAAATAATCTTGAAACACACTGTCTACAACTGCAATTCCGTACCGCATGCAGTTGTCATTTAATAATTGTTTAGCAACCAAAGCAAAAAACAATTTCAAAAGCTTCTTTAACCATTTAAAGCAAAACTGGCTAAATATGTTTTTTTAAAAACTAGCTATGTAATATATTACAAAACTTGAAAAAAAACAGCGAATAGACAGACATCTACTCACGCGAAGTTATCTGTACATCTAAGCTTGACAGTAGTTAGGAAGGTTATCTACTTTTTTATCTTTATAGGGTGTATCTTCTATATGTGAAACAGGGAGAAAAGACGGAGTAGGGTTTGTGAAAGTTCGACTTAAAACGGGAAACGCGTAGACCAACGAAAGACCTTAATGGGTAGGTAGTACGTTTGACCTTAAGCAGGAAAAGGGTGGAGAGGGCTCGCGGCAGTGTCTTGTGCGTCATGCAATTACATAATGAGTGTGTGAGAAAGTCGCGCAATTTTTATATCCCCTCTTTTAATTTGCTCCTTTTCAAGCTTGTAAGCTCGTAAATTGCGTGATACTTTTTTTGGACTTTTAATTCGCATAAGACTATCGTATATGCTCCGCCAATGCTTTAGTGATATCTGCGAATATCTTGTGAAAAGTTCGAAAAGGTGCGTACTGTGTATGATATTTCCTTATCAAAAGGAATCCGAAATGCAAGCTTGATGAGAAGAGCAAGATTTATAGGTTGTATACTATTCCACAAAACGTCTATCTCTTTCACCTGCTGAAGCTGAATTTTACTTAAAGAAGTTAATCTACGTCTAAAGAATCGAAGATTATCGCTGTCCATGCGCTATGTAACTTCATCATATCATCTTTAAACTATATTTCATGTGATGATGAACCCAGGTTCGCATTATTTCGTCTTCGATATGGTTGTATAGAAAATATTTCCGATCACAAGTTCCTAACAATCAGTTGGCTTTCATTTCAACAAGTGCTCTTTTTGAAGATGTAACACGGAAAAGATTTTCCTGAAGATATGATATCAGAAAAGAAGCCAGGAATCATTGAAATTGACAGATTTGACCCTCTAGGTTGTAGATTACTGATGATGACTAAGACCATTTTTTTGCTGGTGCACAGCTTTTTTTTAAAATTATTTATTTGTCCATTTTTGGCTATAATACACGCTTAGCCGAATTAAGCGCTTATTTATAACAGAATGCAAATGGGCGACAAAGGTTGGCCAGCCACCTTTATGGCCGTCCATCTGTTAATGAAAGTCAATAGCTCACGCAGAGCTCTTATTAATTTGGGTGGGGCGGGCAACGATAATCCAGATACGTTGTTCCATTTAGGCCCGTAATACGCTTGGCTTATGAAGTATTACCGCCGTATGGCGCATCCACTTACTGCCTCCTCGCTTGAAGATATCTTTCAAGCAGGTTTTTGTATATTTCGGGATTTCGGCGGAATGTGGCTGATAAATAAAATTTAAAATAATTCCGATCCCACGTCAACCATCGCCATTTATTCAGTGTAGCAAATGGCTTTTATTGCTAATGATTGTGTTTGTCACTCGCAACACGATAAAATAAACGTTGTTCTTAAACGCTTTCTGCAGCATCGTGATGACAATGTTCTCGCTTTGGCTAAAGCCTAGGAAATGCTTGAGGCCTAAACGATACGGTGGTAAGCGAAAGACAGAGAAAAATCCTTTGACTGAAGTTCATGTTCGATTTCTTGGTTTTCTTAGAACTTTCATGATATTTTATACCGTAAATGTTAGAATGATCATAAATGTAATCGTATATGTCATTGCGATAATAGCCAAATTAAACAACATTGTTAAGCTGAAAGGCTGAAATTACTACCTTATAGAGAAGATCAACAATTCAACAGCACAGCGTAGTTCAAAGTAAAAAGTTTGTGACATAATTTTTAGGCTTTATTTATAAATAAGTGGAGCTACTTACACAAAGCATGGCCTATGGCACCGGGATTCAAACTTGCGACCTTTATGAGTCTTATCCCCTTAGCTATGCGTTAGCCCTTCTTCACTAACTTTGCTTTGTGCCTTGCAGTCTTGATTTAAAGCAGTAAGAAAAATATCACCAAACGTTAGATGAGTTCATCTAAAATTTCAGAATCCAATTGTAGAAGTTATGCAAATGTATTTGACTACCGCAAAGGTCCAAGTAGATAGGTCTGATATTACTTGATTACTTGGTGATTACTTGTCATGTCATGGTCAAGTAGTGGCTTTATAATTGAGAAACTGAAAAAATGACGGTGTTAGGCTATTTTTGAAACGAGAGATCAGCCTTTTCAGAATAGTTTAAACTTTTCGGTCGTCAGAAATCTTCTTTCGACTTTATATGAATAGAGTTTCACATTGAATGTGTGCTGCTCAAATGTTGACAAAACGGGAGAACAACTACGGAACAACCATTATTAACGATAAATTAATTTTCCCTTGTAATGTACGACCCCATGACTGATATAAGATGTCCATCTGTCTAGACCCCTCAAAACTTGCTTATTAACCGCTCAGAAAGGCGCGGGAGTTGCTTTGTCTCATGTATGTAGAAACTTAACAATTTTCTAAAGCACACGAGATGTACCTAAACACTGGTAGCTTTTCGTTGTGGGAATTAATAAACTTTGTAAAAAGTCAGTAAACCCACCGAATTCGCTTAATCTGACTTTTATTTAAAGCTTTCTTTAATAGAAAATAAAGATTTCAATTGAAGCATAAATATTTTTATCTTGAGTGAAAAATACAAAAATTTACTTCTAATACCTTAAGGTCGCTGTCTTTCTCTCCTTATTCTTTAATACAGCTATGTGTACAAACATTTCTTGTAAATGTAGTGCCTATGATTTCATCAGACAAGACCACGCACAAGAATTCATGAAAATTCAATAACAATACAAAAACTCATTTAAACGAACATATTATCCACCGGAAGCTTTTGTCCACACAACACAATACCAAGATCTTATTGTTGACGCGTTATTGTCGCCGTTATTACTGTGTACTCTAAGTTAATTGTCATTGCGAACTGTTGTCATCAATTGTATCATAACATGTGTTGTTGTTGTATTTTCTTATTTCTTCATTAAAATTGTTATCTTTTTTTAATTGTTTTTCTTTCTCTTTCTATTTTCTCTCTCTTCAGCGTCACAATTCCTTGTAATGGCTTCATTACCAATTATATCGTAAAGATAATGAAGAGAATTCGAAACTAAATTTATTTCAACACTCTTTCTTAACGTCATACTACTACATACGTTAAGTTGTTTAAAATGTATTGAGCCTTTTGTGTATGCCCATGTTTCTGTGACACTTTGATTACAGCAGATCACGTGAAATCTTTCTTGATAGCAAATCTGAAAATTCTTTATGAAACCAAGGTGCAGTGAAGCCTTTTCTAATGCAAAAAGATTCGTACCTCATCATATAAACCTACGCGTTCTATGGAAATCCCCTTAAGAGAAACTTGGAATTAAGCCAAGTCAGATTAAAACGTATCGCCGCGGTATAAGAAACTCACCATGAATACAAATTAAATAAATTTGTGCTGCATTACGTGGAATCGCAGATATAAGTAATAAAATAAAAGAATGCAATGCTTTACCTTTTACTTAAATTTCCTGAATCTAAGGCACGGTATAACGTACTGGTGCCATCAAAAAAATTTAACACAACGAGTAAGTGCAGTAGTACACATTTTAAGCCATTTGAGTTGTTGGAATTTTCTTGCAGTTAAAACGTGACACAAAGGACACTTCCGAAATTTGACCTTGAAAACGGTTTCTCAAATAAAGCAATAGAGAAGCTTGTAAGTAATACAATTTTTAACAGGGTGGGAACTTCAGAGTGCAGTCAGTCATTTTCTTCTTTCCTTTTTCAAATTTACTTCGGCACTTAGGGGATGTTCCCTTTAGACGTTTGGAGAAATAAGTAGAAAGACGGGGATATTACCGCAGCCTGGAAAATGTATTCCCGATAGGTATGCCTCTGTCAAGTCTTAGATGTCAATAGAGATTTTTAGAAAGATCATATGAATTTTATTTTTAACAAATCCCGAGACCATGTAAGGATTTTTTTTTTTTTGCAATTCTTAACTTTTCCCAGCAAACAAATCCTCTTTAAAAATGATACAATCAGTCCCACGCTTCTCTAACGGTTCTGTATAGAACGACTTCCCCGAAAATATGCTGCAGTTTGGGGAGTTTTCTGATCATTAGATCAAAATCTTTTCCACTGTAATATACTTTTGACATCAGATGATACTCGCTGGAAAGCTGGAGAATTGAATGGTCATCACAACTATTCGAGCGTGTCTTCATCCAAGTGTGCCATTGAAGCCAACGTCTTCGGAAAACTGCTTTCTCCTGCTCAAATTTTCATAGAATGCAGGGAATACCCCGTTTATTGATGTCTTTAGAATATCAGCCGGCTCTTTCAACTTCACTTTTCAATTATCAAAATTACCCCGAAAGGTTGCCTTACACAATTTTCTTGCAGTAAAAATGAAATCAAATTTTTAAACAATCTTTGGCGTGGAGATTTTTTGCTCTAAGTTAGTTTTCTTCTAACTTATAGAACCTATTATTCCGCACTTAGATTAAGTGAAACTCTGCTGAAATTAATTATTTTGACCTCCAAGAGATCAATACTTTTCGACAGCCTATCATCGATTACTTTGCTTTTTATTTAATTTTTTTTCACAAATTTATTACAAGCGACAAGCGATTAATTTCGACTAACGACAAATTAAAAACAATCACACAGCGAAAATTATTACCAGCAATTGTTTCTGGTGAATTTAACAAAAGAATCCTATAATTTGAAATCATACTGCATACATATGCTGTTGTACTCCTACAATCGAACGAAAGCACGTATACGCTCACAGCTTACTGCCTCGCACATGGCTGAATATATCGCATATGTACCTGATTTTGAAACCTTTGTTGCAAATGAGGGTTCCATACAATGGAACATTGCAAACAATTGTTAAAAGGTAAAACTAACACATTCGCATATTGAAGCACTTATTGCTGTAGCGTAAAGCTCATAAACTTACGTATATTTTTAAGCTGTTAAAAGTTCTTTTTTGAATAAAAAGAAAACTTTTTCCACATTGTAAACCTGAACAAAAAAGTTAATAAAAAAACAAAAACCGAAAAAATAAAAATCGAAAATCGAAAATAGAAAAACATCCTCTCATGCATACACCCTCACACTCCACATATGAACTCTAGGATAAACAAAAGAAAGCGGGGAAAAAAAAGAAAAAAGAAGGAATAAGAAAAATATTAACCGACCCAGCATGCACAAGGATGGAAGAATAAGGGCACAGTAAATGAAATAATAAAAAATAAAACAAAAAAAAGACCTGACAAAAATAAAACAAATATTGCAAAATGGGAATAACAATGTGAAGTTTCAAAACTGAATCCCAAGAACACACGTACGTACACATGCACTCAAATACATACATATTTGTGCAAAGATATACGCGAGCTGAGCTCTCTGTACTTGAGTTTTATGTAGGTTTATATGGCCCCGGGGCAGACACAAAGCTTCATATATATACATATATATAAATGTGTTAGGGTTTACAGTTTTCTGCTTTTATTTTTTTATACATAGAGAGTGAAGCTCTCAGGTGCAAAAGAAGTAAAATCTCTGGTAATTGGTTGCACCGGAAATTGTTATGATTACAATAATAATTCGTTTAATTTGCTTTACCCGCCACATATACTCTACACTTCCCCATATACTTACGGTTATTGTTAAGTGTGTACGTTAACGGAGCCTGCTAGTTACTGGCGTAATACTCTGTATTCTCTTACATACATCCATCTACTCTTATTAACAAAACTCATGCATTTCTGCTGGCAAAGAGATGAAAAGGAAGAAAAACCATTGCTTTTAAACTCTCTGTTGCTGGTTACCGTTCATACGAACTGAAATAAAAAACACGTATGAGTTCGTAAACGTAATAACAGATTCTTAACGTACACATTACACCAATACGAGCATAAACGTATGCAAAACAAAACAAAAAAAGCAAAAAAAGAATTCAACAAAAATTTACAATTTTCATGCGTTTAACTTGAAAGCCACAGGGAATACCGAAAATTTAAGTAACATTCCATAAAGGATTAAAATTGAAAATAATTTCATTTAAATGCACAAACACATTTTCATTGCAATTTCAACTCGTTAGTCCGGATAGGTGGTTACTTGATTGGTTCGTTGAGTTGAATTGAGTTGAGTGGCAAAAGAAAATAATTTTAAACAACATTTTTAAAATGTAGTTCTAAGCAGCTTACACAAAATAATAAAACAGTCTGAGTACTTTGTCTTTTAATATAATCATATATTTAAGATAATCATATTTATATATATTCCCGCAAGGCGGACGAAAAATGAAAACACATTACGATAATAAAATTTTAATAAGACATCTTGTAAATCATAGACAAGAATTGTTTGTCTGACTGAAAATTATCATCGCTCATGCTTTTTGTCATCATCAACATTATTGCCGCCGCCGTCGCATTCGTAGTTGTAGTCATCGTTAAAGATGATCAACATACATCACCCACACCTGCTCATCAAAATTTATGTGTTAATAAACGTCAGCAATGTGTCATGACGGAACATGCTTGCATGAAATGTGCAACAAAGCTACAACTACACCAACCAACATTAAGCATCGCAAACCCAAAACATCGCCTCAACAAAAAAGAAAAAAAAAAAAATACAAAAATCAAAAAACAGAAAACAGAAAGGAAAACTTATCTTGAACAGAGTCACAGAAAAATTTTCCTAAATACCAAAATTTTTTTCAAAAATACGAGGGCTATTGTCATTCGTATTAGTTTTTTCAATTAACATCAGTAACTTTTTACATCTACCGCCAAAGGTGGATGACACGTTGGATTTGCTCTTCTTTAGCTTTTACAGCTGTCTGTCCGTATGTCACGGAACACTTTCGATCGCAATAGAAAGCTACAATTTGACCTAACTATTGTTCGTGAGTTTGCGTACCAAGAAAAGCGGAAACTCGTCATTACATCCAACTCTGGTGTAACAGCGTTCTCTAAGGAGATTACTGCTTCGATGATGGTGATTACCACTTCGACTTACCTTGTGCCACATCAGTCACTGCAGAGCTAATGGTTCATATGCATTTTTTGAGAACGTAGCTTCACTTGAAAATGGTTTGTTAACTGTGTACACAGTATATGAAAAATTGTAGACAGTCACACTGTTTGGAAACCAATTAACGTAAATATTTCCCATGTCGAGAGCAGATGACACATACAATTTTAAACAAATACTTTTAAATAGGTGTGATGTGAAAGACTTTGCTTTTCTTCTAACTTTGTCATCTCATCCATAAACGGGTCAATTGGTTCTGTTGCTACTAAAAGAAATCTTAACCACAATATTCTTTGCTAAATAAAGTAGAGGCTTTTGTAACACCATGCAAACGGTTGAAATGACTCTCCGCTACTTATAATTCGAGCTTTTTTAAGCTCTAAAAAAGTGCTCTAAAAGAGTGTGCATTGCCATAATCAAGCACGACTCGGCCTTGCGAACTTGCTTTCTTTGTTATTTTCCATTTATTGCATCTTCCTACTAGTGGCATTTACCATGAGTATTAAATTCTTGTATCCAATTTAAACCTAAAAGTAGCTCTCAATGCATATCAGCATAGAGGAGCTATCATTTAATCAAGTGCGTAGTGACTGTTTGTTCTAAAGAAGCATGTGGCTCCGTTGAGAAAACACAATCATTAAATGGATCCGGAATGCCTAACATTAGGGAAACATAGCTAACAGCTGAACTAAACTGATTACGATAATGCACCACGACGCACATATGATGTGGAGAGAGTGTGTAATAGGGTATGGCCCTAACATAGAAGGCTCAAAAACACTCATTGTAGCTCATTGTCAATTGTGATTGAAGTGTTGTTTACCGCCATGAGGACTGGTGCCAGGTATGCCAACTTGATAGTTATCATTGTTGGTTAATAATCGAAATATTTATCATCATTATCTTTTGTCTTTTATCGGGTGTCTTGGGAATGCTCTTATGATAGCAGCTTCGTGGTTTTGAGTCGATCCATTTTTGCACTTGTTCGAATTTAAGGAACTGACGATCTGCTAAATATGACTGCACTAATCCGAACCAGTTGTAATTAGAAGAAGAAGAACACGCCCCAATCAGGAAAAGTTTCCAGCTCCAGTTGAAGATTATTTCTCCCGCTGTTTTTGCTGGAAGAGGATGATCATCGTGAAGCAAGATCACTACTCGAACTCCTTGCCCGTTATGGTTAAGTTTAAATCGGTTAGACGTAACAGTTTCATCAACATTTAGATGTGAATTGTTACTTTCGAATCCCACCAAACGGAGCGCACTCATCGTCCTCAAACTAAACTTTTATTTGGCTTGGTGCCATCTTATAAAATATCTTATTCCAGCATCTTGTACACCCATTTTCGCCATAGTGAAAACAAGGATGCTTTTCACTTCGACTGTATACAGCTCCTCTTGTACTTAGCTGATCTCGACCAAGGCATGCAGCTGAGAAATATTTATTTTCGCGACATTGTAACTAGTTTTTGAAACTTTGCTGGTGAATTTTTCGCAAGATCCCCTTCTAAGAGATTCATCAAAGAGGCACTTTTTCAGTCGAAGACGCTCTTAGAAGTTTTTCATGGCTAAGCGCTTTTCTATTTTATTAGAATTCGATTTAGAAAAAAGTTTGAACCTCTCAATGTTGCTTTACCAGTTTGAATATGATATCGACCATAAACTGTTTCTCACGGCCTTAAACGAAACATAAAAGCTTTGCTTACTAATAACTGGTCTGACAGCCACCACCTTTACCAGATTAATCCGTGCAACGCTTTTGCATTAATTCTTTTCAAAGTTCATTAAAAGAAATCCAAATCAACACATTTTGAATTGATTTTCCATTCCGTTTTCGAAAGATGAAAGCCTAACTTTCAACGCTTCCTACAACACGATATATAGTTCGAACTACCCTCGTATCAAATTTATAGAAGAGAGTGAACTGAAATGCTATACAGAATCGGCTTAATTTGCATTATGCAAAATGCAGCGAAATTGCTTTGAATCACGAACTCCCTCCCATATACAAACACCATTACAGTTATACAGACATTTAACTAAAACAATGTCTTTTAGTAAATTGTTACGCCCGCCTCATATGCTATGCCAGAATTAAACGTTTTTCTGCCTCTCTCACAGCTTAACATGACAGGTGATGTGTGTTGTAACTATGTCTATCTGTGTATGTGCATTGGTATACGTAGGTAACGTAACGTTTATATGTACGTTTACCAAGTAGCAAGGCTTATGTAAAAGCCTTCTCATACATATCTACATATACATATGTATGCGCACACAAAAGTAGTTAGAGTTAAAATTTATTTTCACACATTTACTCTCACCACGATATCATGAATGAAAACCTCAGGTTTGTGCGTACATATATGCATATATGCAAGTCTGTGTGCGATTGTTTTTAAAAAATTTTTCATTTTTCAAGAGAAGAAAAGGAAGTAGAAAAAGATTCAAACTTTTTTTTGTTTTCTTTCTTTTTTATTTTTTTTTTTGCTTTGTGTTAAAGAAAATCCCAGAATAAATAAATTTTAATTAAATGCAACACAGTCTTGTGACAATGCAGCAAGAAATTGCATACAAGCGAACGAACAGCAAACCAAGCAGACAAATACTGCATTTATTATAAAATTTATTTGTGCAAGAATTTTGCGGTCTATGAATGAATATACATGTGCTACACACGTATAGACCATCCACACATACCCATGAATTGATTAAAAGGAGTAATCGTAGTAGTACTCGTAGGTAGTATTAGTAGTAGTAGTAGTTATAGTTGTGCAGTTGAAAGAAAAAAAACAGTTTTTTCCCATATTTTTGAAATTTTATTCTTTAAAATGCTGAGAAAACTGAAAACTGACAATGACAACAACATCGACAGACAGACAATATTTGACACGCAACTATATATTCTCGTTCTGCTCATGACGACTTACGGCAAAGAGTTAAGGGGAAAGAATGAATACATTCAGGATTTTTGCTTCATAGAGAAATTTCCTAAAAGCTAAACAAGAAACGAAAATATTTTCTATACAATTAAAGATGACGTTTGTTAATTAAAAATCAAAACGAAATTTTATGCTTGGCTTAGACCGAAACTTTTTGTCTCCAATAGTTTTATTGATTTTAATCCTTTAATAAGTATTAGGTTGGCTTGAAAGTTGCTGCCTGTAAGTAGTCTTTGTAAGGTCAAAGAAGGTGCAAAGAGTTATCTGGAGCCTTACTATATAGCATACCTCTTGTGGGATATAAGAGGCCTACTTTCAATTTCCTACGTCGGGAGACTAAGAATGCCGGAGAGCAGCTTGCAGAAAAATATATGAAGCTTCCAACATCAACAGCATAGATATATTCCTTGGAGCTGCAGCCATCAACTGCTTGGACATATGCCCTTTTTTTCCAGAATGTATTCATAACGGGACCTTAGACCAACTATGTCGCTATGTAGCTAACATGGCATACCTAAGTGTTGGCCTTATACTTACGCTAAAGAATGTCGACGCACTTAAAGCAGATAACAAATTGTACGTCTATCACAGAAGGGAAAATACCGACGATTTAACGAGATAACCCTTTGCAAAAGCAATATGTAAGCAAAAGTTTATCTACGTAGCCACTAAGAAACACCTTTTTTGACACTTCCTTTGCTTCAGGGTATATTGTCACAATATAGACACAAATTAATTCTTAACGATAAGTCAGTTAAATTTTACCGCAACAAATGTATTCTTAGAAATGTCGAAAGTGCAGTAAGAAAATTACATCACTTGCAAACTAGCTTTTTTTTAATCGAATTGGAATAAGTGAACTTGAACTTGAAGCCCAGCATCAGTTAGCTGCGAAGTGCAGGGTGAATGAAGTGTAGAGGAAAAAATCCATTTGAGAGGTTGTATATGGTGCAAGTTCCAGAAAGGAAGCAACGCATCAATTGCTTACAGAAACTTATGTGACACATTGGAAAATGAAGATGTAAATGCCAAAGACGGTTCGCCAAATTTCATTCTGGAGATATCAAACTCAAGAAAGATCTTCGATCTGGACGATAATGACATTTTACAGCGTACGTTGGAGATTAGCCTCCATACAACTATTTTGCAAGTGCAAGGAAACTCAGTATCCACAGTTTGACTGCTGAGAACTACGTGCAACATTTTCAAATTCAAACGTTTCAAATGCGGCGGAACTATTCCGCCGAGACATTGTAAATACAAGAGCAAATGGACTCGTAATAAAAAGGTTTGTAAAAATTGGAGTACGAAAAAATAATTGTACCCTAATGCGCCCGATATTATCAGCTTGATATTATTCCCCCCGAAGCATTAACTAATATCCAAATTTAATATAACACAACACGCTAAAAGAATACTGTTCTAACAACTGTAACGAATAATTCAGAAGGATTTAACCAAAAAGTAAACTGAACATAACGCTAAGATTATACCGTAACAATGGAATAAAATCGAAATAAAAGCAAAGCCGAAAGCAACTGATTAGAATCAACTAACCTCAATGGGAATCGAAACGAATAGATTGAAACTAATTGAAATTGATTCGAGGAGAATCGATTACAAACGGAAGACATCGATTAGAATCACGCTACGAGTCGAAATAGAACTAAATGAAATTGTACAGAGCCGGATCGCATGGTTCGGGAAAATTAATTGATAATCAATACTAACTGATCAAGAAGAACAGGATGAACAAATCAAATTGTGCCGTTGCGGATTGCATGGAATGGAAAGAAACAAAATGAAATGTAATCATTTTGTATTGGCCACAAATTGCATTGAATTAAAGAAAATCAGATCGAATAGATTCAATTTGAAATGAATCGAATAGATTGAAATAGAGTCGGAAAAGGTGACCGCTGGCATTGTGCAATGCCTTATCGAATGAAAGTGAAAGAAACCGAATCGAGTTGTAATCGGTTCGGATGGCATTGAACCGAAGTAAATCGAATTAGAGAATTTTATCGGAAAAAATCGATTCAAATCGAATCGTTGAAGTGAATCTAATCCAATCGAACACATTTCGATAGATTCGAAGAAATCGCTTGTAATCGAACGACATCGTTGAAAATAAATTAGAAATGAAGAAAATCGTGCAAAGTCGATTCAAATCGAAAGATACCGCGCAGACTCCGATAGGATTGAGCCGAATTGGGCGAATTGAAACATATTCAATACAATCGTTTAGGATCGGGCCGCCAAATCGACTAGAATCGCAGAAATTCAAAAGCAAAAGTTCAAATAAAAGTGGAAATAAGACTACGATTGGATTAGTAAAGGTATTACTTTTTAAACGTAACTTAACTTTGTTGACAGACCAACGTAAACTAAAGTGGAATTAATGATTTATAGACCACGTACATAATTTGAAATTTTTAACTTTATTAAGTTCAAAATCAATTCTGCATATCCACTAAAGAAGTCCACTCCGACTGCAATAATCAAAAATGTTCGTCATTGTTATTTTGATTCTTGTCATAAATACCTTTACAGTCACAAAAATTTATGTAATAGGTTCACTTTTCTTTAAGCGGGAAGCAAAAATTATTATGAATTTGAAAAATTTTGTCTGTTAAAAAATGCTTACGATATTCCTTTAACTGAAAAAAACAAGCTTGAAAAATTATTCACAAAAACGGACGAGCCAGCATTGATTTAAAATTTGAGTCAAAGTTCATTTAATTGTGACCTTTAAGTTTCCATATAATTTTAACTTTTCTAATCTAACTAAATTGAAACGAACGAACAGCAATAATAAATGCATGCCGGTGGCCTGACAGAGAAATTTTATTCAAAATTGTTGTTATTCTCTTCATAATTTAATGCTCGATAATTGTATACATATGCTACTGCAAGTTGCGGGCAAGTTGGATTTCATCTTTTGTTTATAGTACTCAAAATTGCCCCACGGAACAACCCGTAAAATATATATGCCCTTGATTAATACACATTTTTTGGTCCAACTGAAACTTGTCCAGTTGTTCACTTGTCCCTTCGGCCGTATGTCCTTCAGCTATACGTTTCTCTGCGTATAGTACTGATACAGTGATAGCCCCAAACATTACAAGGAAAACTTGAAGCATAAAAAGCGCACTTTTACTTAAAGCCCACAGACTCAACGAGAAAAATCAATCCGTTGCCAAAAATTAATCTGGATTTTGAAGGAAGTATTGCCCAAGGTTAGCCAATATTTCAGCGCCCAATGGTCGTGATCCGCCTGCAAGAACGATGACAATGGCAGCAGCATAAAACAAGCATTGTGTAGGAAATACCACAGACCAATTGGCCACCTGACATCGAGCGAAGTGCACCTTCAATAGCGGGAACAGTCACTCAACATCAATACCTTGTTACTTTTACCTACTACTACTACTATTAGACCCTATATGTAGACCCTACTCTTTTTTTTAAACGTTAGATATGGTCCTTAGAAATCCGCGTAAAATCAAGAAATCGTGTAAACGAATACATGCGACATATCGTAAATATGATGATACGTTCCACAACTTTAAAAAATCGTGTAAGCTAAAAAACTTTATATATTTTTTCACAAAACCGTGCAAAAAAAGAGAATAATGAAATCCATATCGTTTGTAAACCAAGAATAACTAAATTTTATTACCAAAAAAAGAAGAATTAAAATTAGTGTGCAGTCAAAATTCTGTCCATAATTACATACAACATACAACAATTGAAATGAGGATTAAAATTCAATTTCCCAACTATTCATCGGGACATGATAACAAGCACGCACGTTTATTACAAACTGGGTTAAGAATGCTGTCATCAGAAGATATGTCGGATATGTCTAGAACAACTGTCGGGCTTGATTCAAATGAAGAATTTCGATCGTCATTGACGGCCAACTAGCAATAAAGCAAGCCAGTAACGCATATGTGGGCATAAATCGACTGACTTCTGATCAAAGTATTCCCTCAATTGTGTTTTGTTATGGCATACATAGGTTTGTGTGAAACACTGTTAAAATTAGAATTTAAAACAAATTGTTCTTGCACTCGCGCTAGAGCAAAAAATTCGCGTAAAAATGTGTATTTGCTCTCAGTGGTGCACGGTGTTGTTTCCAAATCTTGTAGAGAAAGACAGTGTAAAAACGAAGAATGAGTACATACATGTGCACAATAACTGCATTTACTTAGTAAATGGCGTTTAAATCAGTTTCTATTCATTTTTTCGTTTATATTTGGAGAAAAAGATTTAACTTGCAGTATAAAATTTAAAACAAATACTTCCTTTAGCCATTTAAGAGATCGATGATGTGGATACAATGAACTGACGCGTGCATATTTTAAACGATACTCTAGAAGTTCTATGTGCTACGGTGAGATGGTGGATGCATATCAAAAACTCACTCCATAGCGTGAAGCAACAAAGTATTTGAAATCGATTTTTATTTCACGAGAAATTTTTTTCTTAGCGGAGCAGATTAAAGTGCTTCATAAGTCACCAACAGCTGCCTGCTCGGCTAAGTCGCTTTTTGTATTTGAAATCATTCACTTTTTAAATTTTTTGTTGCAATTTTTCGAAATTTAATTCACAGACAAATGCCGTTATGCCCATAGTCTACGGACATTGGCTACAATAACAAGAACAGCAGCTGGGCTCATATTTTTGCCCATCACATAGTCACCCGTGTGCTCAGTTTGCTTATGCCAACGTCCATATACTATCATAATATTTAGAAAAGCATAGAAGGAATTGAAAAAATGCAATTTTTTTCCTCCTATTCCTAGTTTTCGAAAGTTTTTTATCATAACAATTGCAATTTAGAAAATGTCTGTAACGTAAAGTTTAAAATTGAAATTTGGCCAATTGATAGACGGAACTATTCACATATGCATTCACACGCATGCATACAAATGGGCTTTGTTCGATAAACATAGAGATAAGGAAGGCATTCTATTGTAATAACAATTATAAACAGGTTCGTGTGATGAACACATTCACATGCATGGATATTAAATTGAAAGACATAGACATTAACATGAAATGGGCAGACGAACCGTCAGACAAGGCTGGACTGACGATATCAATGTTACATTTGCAAAATGCACTTTTACACTTAATACTCACCTAAGCTACTCCTTCGTCTATAAGGATTACAAGCAGACATTTGGCAAACGGCAGTCACAATTTCAACAGAAAATAGCAACAACGAGAATAACAACAACAAAAATTCCAATACCACATAGATTTATATTGCAATCCCCATAATATTCATATTTTGTTTTAATAACCTACACGAGCACTCATCTCAATTCGAACCATGAGAATGATCGAACAATTGACTCGACAATAATATAAAAGTTGTACGCATTCATAGAAAGGAAATTGAAAAATTGAATTAAAAAATTTTATGACTTGCAGTAAACTCGACATGCGTGCTGGGAATATGAGAGTAGTAGGAAACACATTTTTAAATAAATTGCTTATAATTTCTGCATTCTTTTCCTTTTTTTTTGCAAAGACTAAATAAACGTTTTCGTTTCCTCTGCTGCCGCAAGCGACAATTAATGGAGTTGAATATGGCCTACGATAAACAAAATCTTATAAATCCTATTATAAAATGCGCTCATCTTCGAGTTTCTGTGTTTTGCACTAACACGATTTCTTATTATTATAGAATACAATTCACACATCACAATGAGTCTTCGGTTGTTGATTTGCTGAGTAACAGAAGAGGACAACAATACAATTCTCGAAGTCGAACTACTCGTGGGGAGGCAATGCCACATATTTCATTAATTCGAGTCAAGACCCTTTCTGTCTTTTTGCTGGATCTGGATAATAATTAATTCAATCGTTTCGTAAGCCTAGGCCATGATAACTTTACGTGCTCTCTAGACTTAAGCAGTAATTAGTTTAGTTATCTGCTTGAGTAGTTGCTCGCTAAGCCTAGGCAATAATTAAATTGCTCCGAGTAGGTAAGACTTGGTGTGGTTGCTTGCTAAGCCCAGACAGACTTAAGCAGTAAGCAAAAGTAATCGAGTATAAATCGCGACTACCGATCCAGTGTTAGCTGGTTCAAAGCTCAAGTGCGGTAGAATTTACTTTGGTGGTTGGTATAGGGAGCGCTCAATCGGTAAAAGCTTAACACTTACCTATTGAGCACGAACCCTATAGGCTGCGGTCCTCACCGTGTTACGTCCACTGTGTAGATGGTCATGTTAAAAAGAAAAAGTACATTGCTTGCTTCGTCAGATTTCTGGCTGAAGGAGTTTTTTTTTCTTCATCGAACGTGCAATGATCAAAGTAGATCTTACTACGGAGAATGGTTTTGCGATGAATATCATTATTTTCTTTCTTTTTAAAGTCCATGTATTGTGGAATTTACGTTGCATGTCAGAGACGATCCAGTACAGTTCTGAAGTTCTGGAATGCTCACTTAGGAGCGCCATACCTGCGCAGCTACATGTAATACCTAAAGAGACTTCAAATAACGAGTCAATTCGGAATCAATTCTTGATAAAATTTCAAATTCTCTGTCCGTCTGTCTAATGTCTGTCCATTTGAATTTCGCAATTTTTAGGGTGTTTTGACGACATTTGGGACCACGAATTGTTCGATCACTTCCCATATAAGACATTGGTTTGAAAAACTAAAAAACACTTTTGTAGTTTTCAAAATTTCAAAACAAAATATAGTATTTCAGCATACTAATTTGATAGGAGAGAGATATGGATCGACTGGTCCAATTATTCGGACTATTTTCCATACAGATGTTTCTAGGAAAAGCAAACTTTTATGTGGCAAGAAACTGAAGTTTTTGCAGGCTATGGCGAAAATATAAGAAGTTTAATAAGATCTTTGACAAGAAAACTAAACTTGAAAAATTTTAATCGCATTAGTTTACGTTTTGCGCTCGCTCCTATATAAGCTCTCCTATCAAAAGTATGCCTTGATATAATTTAAGGCATTTTATTGCAAAAATAAAGAAAAATACTTTAATAAGAATTTATTAAGTTAGCCGTGTCAGACTTTTAACGGCCGCTCCTGTTCTTTTGGAGTGTCTTTGCTTGTTTTGCTTGTATGCATTTCATTGCTGAAGGAAAAACACAACCCAACTTAGTGCAATTTTGTTCACAAGACTTTTAAACCATTCATCTATCAAGACATTTAAAGATATAGTGAATCGGGGACAATTTATGTCAATGTATATTGCCAGACACAACGTTAAGTGAGTGATTTTTAAAAGTTATTAAACTACGTACTGGTTAGTAAACTTGTAAAAGTTGAAGGGTCATTGCTGCGAGTTAGCCTCAAAACTAGGAAGAAACGTGATCCCATATGATCGCTTGATTTTCGTTTGCTTACCTAAGTACGAGAATATGGCATATGAAAGCAGCAAAGAATAACGCAACTTTATTAGGTGTTGCAACACTCAGCAAATGTTTCAAATTATGGGAAATTTTCATAACACTAGTGCAATGTTCTTTCTCGCTGAGCCCGGAATTCTAGCTGACGAAATCGCCCATCGAGGTTCGCTGCAGCTTTGTTGGTTTTTTCGAAAAATCACAATATCTATCACATTCCCATTCATCATCCAAGTCTAACTCATTAGCAGCGCGTTGATTGAGTTTTCTCCTTAACCCTTTATTCGTCGTAGTTTCCTTCTTGCTATTGCTGCTCTCGTTTTTACGCGTAGGTGTCACCAGGCTCACTTAAAGAGTATAAAAGATTTTAGCAAGAAAATTCCTGCCATGTTGCATTCGTGTACAAAAATTAGCATTGAATAAACCAAAGAGACCTTACATAGAGACGTAAATATCAAACCGGAATTTTTGTACACAAGCACACAAGTTTAATTTTGAAATTGCCAAAAAATATTTTATTCCATGGCTAGCTATTAATGTTCTCGAACTATCTGATAAGTTGTAGGTGGGAGACAACCATTCATCATACCTTTTTTTACAGCACGCCGCTTAACAAATACATGACCCTTCAATGCAAACAAATAGTGATCAAAAGTTCTCAGGCCTGGCGAGTAAACTGCGTAGACTAGCACATCCCATTTGAGTGTTTCCAAAGTATCGCTAAAGGTTTTTTGAATAGTCACCCATTCAAATCGATTACTTAATTTTATTAGCGTAAGGTATTTCGACAGACTTTGACTAACCACCAATTAATGTGAATCGTTTTCTTGCTATATCTACACTTGTATCTACCTATAAAATTTTGCGCCTCAAATTCTCAAAATAATTCTACTTTCCATCCCGTAAAACACTATGATACAACATCCACTTCCTTTTGTTCGAGGAAAAAAAAGAACGCTGTCGGTGATTATTCTTTATAGATATAAAGCTCGACATGTTCAACGCTATTCCAAACTATGCTTTTGTATGAAACTTGCATGAGTTGACAATCTTTTTCAGATGTAAACAAGAGAAAAAAGCTCCAATGACGCGGTTTAATAGTAGCTACTGTTGGGCATGGTTCCAACTATAATTTAAGCTCAGCTGTTATAATAAACTATTGTTACGAAAATCCCAAATCCAGTTAATGTTAACTAATTGATTTTTCCCAAGGAACAAATTCCCTAGTGCGTACTCGTGGCGCGTCATGCAGTTGCCGGCCCACGAAAAAGATTAGCAGAAAAACAGACCGGGAAAAACCCAGGTGCACATGCGTGGCGCGTCATATGAGGGAAACGATTAGCAGAAAAGCAGGTTAACGGATTAAAAATGAAGCCATGAAGTTAAGTGATTGCAACATGCTGGTAAAAATGTATATAAGTAGACTATTTGCGAAGGCAGTTAGTCGTACGAGAACATTTGAGTCGAAAAAGAATACTAAAGTTGAGAAGTCGAGCGTATTGCCAAAGTAAAATGTAAATAATCGTAGCCTTAAAGAATAGATTGTAAATAAAGAAACTTGGAGTTAGAAGAATTCTGAAGTGCATTTCTCTGGAAAATAATATCCACGATCTAGTGATACGGACGGTATCATAGAAAAGCGGAAAGTTGTAACAATATATGCAAACTTACCGACAATGCGGGAGGAAAATGCGACACACGAACTTTTTTATACTTTGTGTTACGTGGATTAAATATGTAAGAGAGGAAAGAAAAAGAATTGCCAATGATCTCTTGGTATATTGTGCGAGTTAGAATATTATAATCGGGGAAGGATATTCTACAGCACCTCGCCTAGTAAAGCTATTCTCCCTTTAGGCAGTAATACTCAATAATTACACATAATATTCATGCAAAGGCTTACTTTTCATGAAAGCCCGCACCCGCAAACTTAATTTACTTCCCAAATATTTTATTAATGTTCATTTCCCGTAAGAAAAAACTACGAAGTACGCCTTCTGACCACACAAGGACTTGCTTTTCAACATACGTCTTATACGTTAGTGCCTGAAAAATAGATCTGTGTGATCCATATTCCCGATCGTTAGTTTTGATAAGTTACTATTAAAATATTAAAAATTAAACCGTTTTCTGAAAGTCTTACTATTCATGAGAAATGTTAGATGAAGTGGGTCACTTAATTTTCATATCAAATTATTATCATGAACAAACTTTCCTCACAAGACAGTAACAATAAGGCATACATCAAAATATCTCAAAAATAGCGATCTGCAGCTTGAGCGCAAAAGCCAGACATTAAACGGACGGACAACGCGAGAATCGTTTTCTTAATTGATCGGTGTGGTAAAACGTGGGTCTACCTTAAGCCCTTCCGTGTTTTACATACGCCCTCACGCACTTATACCTTTACCACGGGAGGTGTAGAGTATACATAGAGTTGTTGATAGAATATGAAACCAAGCATAGCCACACTACTTTGGCAGCTAGGGCCACGTATGGAAAAATTCCGGTTTCAGATATTGAGGCTTGGTAAGCGAAAAAGTAAATTATATCTACCTTGCGGCAGATATTAGACTTCAACTGAATTATATACACATATCTTTTCTTTTTGGTACTTGCGAACGATTTTGAAGAACAATTTTTCGCAGACCATTCCGTCCATTGACTCAATTCAACATGTCTACCACACTTTTTGATTCATATCTGATAAATCTATGAGGTACTGGTAATAGCATTTAGCAGTTCTCGTTTTTGTAGACGCTTTTTATAAATTGGGCACGTGTTCGGGAATAGATGATGTCAATTTTCAAAGAGGATCTTGCAATAGGAACTACGTATATTTGTGCCCAATTTCAGGTTTCCAACTAATGTCTTAGCTTACTATGCGTTTTATTAACAAATAAATTGCTGCAGTGACCAGGAATATATAATATATATAATAAGGAATCTATGACTTTCTGGATACAGCAACCGCCATTCATATCTGTTATAACGGCATTTGATAATGAGAAACGGAAGACTTTAAATTATCGTTTAAAGAGGATTAACATTTGCAAGACAGACGAGTTCACTTAGCTTTCCGAAACAAAAGGGGAGCAAAAGAAAGAGATTTGCTCGAAAGGGCTAAGGTCAAATATACAATTACGTTTATATCAAATCAGGGTAAGAAGAAGAACTGAAAAAGAACTTCGTTAATTTTATACATTTTTCCCTCTGTGGTTTTCATTTCATCCAAATAACGATATGTTGCGTCGTCGTTATTTCTCTTGCTGATGCTGCTGCTGCTGCTGTCGCACGCTTGCTTACCAATACCCAAAAGAACGGAAAAAGAACAAAAAAAAAGCAAAACGAACCGAATGTCATTTGTCATTTTTGCAGACTTAATTTCTCTTTCACGCTTGGCGTTCTATATGACAACCTCTGTGCCACTTCATATGACTTGGTATCGTGCTTTTCGTTTTCATTTCATTTTTTCGTTCATTTCGTTACGTGAACCCTACCCTAGAAGCAACATTTTAACAACAAATACTAGACCGCCTATGAGAAGGAGAACCCATCTCGTCAAGTCAACCAACTTCAAGTCTGCGAGTGGAATGTGAACGTATTGTGCTCTTTCGTAGGTAGACAGGCAAACGCCGCTATGAAGGATTGCACCAAAATTACGCGTGGCTTACACATAATTGCATTAAATAGATATAACACAACGTACATATACACATACCATGCATCCCGTGCATAGCGATACATAAATGCAAATGTAAAGTCAGGACAGTAGCATTGAGCAATATTGTGAAAATGACGCACCTCAACAACAAATGTGCACATATACTCTGCTACGCTACGCTACGCTATGCTATGCTGTGCTAGGCATTGCCATGCTAACTACCACATGGCTACACTAAGTGTAATGAAGTCGAGACATATTAAAAGTAAAAGGGCAAACAATAACTATCAAAGCGAGGCAAGCAACTTCTCACTACTGTTGTCTTCTTATTGCATACCATCCAGCGTTTTAGACCATTCACAAAATGTAAAAAATGAATATAAAAATTCATTTAGAGCATTAAAAACAGCGCAACGGAAACAGGAAAATTAAGCCATGATTTATAATTCTTTCATATTCGCTTGTCGCTTCGGTAGAAGAAAAAGCGGGCCAAACGAGGGGGAAGAGAGTACACAGAAAATAATGCTAAATACTTGGCTCTGATGATATGTAATTTTCTGTCTCTTTGTTTGCTCATACACAGCTCCGCTATCCATTAAGCACAAAGGGTAGCGGAATGAAGTAATCATCGTCATCATCATAATCATCATCATCATCATCAGCATCAGCATCATCATCATTATTTGTATACAATGTATAGCAATTTATGGGGAGAATAAGTATGTGTGATGTGTAATTTACACACCGAAATGCTCATACATAAAAAGCTAACAATAAACTATATTTATAATGCGTACTTCTCAGTATTAGTCAAGCGTCACGCTTATTATTAACACTAAACCACTGGCAGAAGTTGCCAAAACCCTCATAGATAGATATTTTGCAGAATTAATGCATATTCGCAAGTCATGCGTAAAAGAAAGTTAATGATACCAGAAAAAGTATTTTGGATTATAACAGAAACAAATTATGGTATAAATGTATTTTTGAGTAGAATCGCAAATAATTATCCGCAGTTATTCAGCTATCTATCACGGTTTTTGCAAAGCTGTGATGACGTTCGCTAAGTCTTTTTTAAGAAAACGGAAACTAATCAGAAATACTTCCTTGAAATAGTCCGTTGTAGTCTTAATTCGAAGGACAGCCGCATGGATGCATAAATTGACTCATACCCAGTGGACATCTTTTAATTGCTTCCGTATCTCTTAGGGTTATCACATGCACCACTGCATTTTCAAATTTCACGGGCAACGTATATTCGATTTTCGAATTTTTATACCCCTCGCCGAAAGATGACGGGTGTATTCCTTTTGTCAAAACCTGTTGCAACGCCCAGAACGAAACCTAAGAGACCCCACAAAATATATATATTTGTAACTAGCGTAAAATTTTGAATAAATTCAAGCATGTCGGTCTGTGCGTCCGTCCATCTGTGTAATGAATAAAATAGTCATAAAAAATGTTCTAGACATTTCCCCGGCCGCAAAAATGAAGCTATCGACTTTAAATTTGACAGCAGCATGGAAGTCTTTGTACGCAGGCTGTTATTCAAATGTCTAATCGATGGAAGTTCGCGTGCGTGGGAACATCTCTGTTTTTCAAAAGAGCTAAAAAATTGGTCTTTCGCTCATCACTCAGAAGCTACAGCAGATAAATCTACAAAAACATACATTCTTTGAGCGAGGTTGCAGCACCTGAGAAAATCGCCTGCGCCTACTCAATTTTATAATATGTCCAAATTTTTTTTTTCAAAGCCTTCATAATGTACAGACGCAAGCTTCAAACCCCCTTAAGGTATATACATTCTTGACCTGTTTCAAGTTTGGAATGCACTTAAGCATGTCCATGCATTCATCTGCCCCTCCCCCCCCGCCCCCCCCAAATTCTCAAGGAACTCACCTAAAACGCCCGCACGTCTACATAACAAAAACTGTGTACGCCTTTGCTCTCTGTGCCCAACATACGTTGACGTTATCAGCCATTTGCTATTGAGAAAAACGGATCAAAGAATCTGTATTAAATTTTGTGTTAAAAATATAATGAAGTGCTCCAACTAACTTAAAATGTTGGCTGCGGCATTTGGCGAGTGTACTTCGAGCGAAAAAAAAAGTTTATAAGCGGCACAAGCTCTTCACAAAAGGTTGAGAAGATATTAATGGCGATGCCCTCCCTGAATGCCGCAGCAAGTCAACAACCGATGAAAACGTTGCATGAGCGGAGGAAGTTATTAGGAGAATTACTGTAAGAGAATGTGCTGAGGATGTCGGCATATGTCGGCTATCGAGCATGAAACGTATGGCAGTAAAGTTTATTCTGAAAATGTTAAATGTTGACCAAAAGTGTATGTGTTATCAACTATTTTTCCTATAAATTTAAGTACCGTCATAATTGCTCCTATGTGATTGCATATATGATACATGCACTTTTCGATAGAATTTTTTATTTATTTACCTGTCAAACTCATTCCGTTATCCTACAGATCGTAACAAAACTCAATAAACAAATTTCAATGCCAAGAATCTTAACAGCATCATAACTGCAGCGTCACAGAATGAATGAATGAATGAATGAATGTAGGATGAATGAATGTAACGCCACTTTCTCTAGCATGTAATTAAAATTGTGCGCCTTCATGAGTTTACAATAACTTTGAACATAGAATTCCGATTTCGTCTTGCTCTCCTTTCCGTTCGTGTAATGCCTTTAAAGACAAATGGCGTTTGTGATAACAAAGCGCAAGCACTGCTGGAATTTTTTTTCCCCGTCCCCTCCTCCCTCCTTACCATCCCTTTCCACTTTTTTATTGAATAAATAGAAACTTTTCAATGTACAACGGAGTTGCTCGGCACACATAGCAATCTGCTAAAAGCTTTTAAAATGTAAAGAAAAAAATTATTAATTACTAAAATAACATTCAAAAAGCAAAACAGGGCTTTTTTTTAAATTTTCAGTTAACTTTATAAAATATTATATTAAAAGAGCGACAATAATAAACGAAATCTGCTTCAATCTAGTTCTAGTTGAACAAATGGTTCTATCTGGCGCTGAAATGAGTAACTTTTTAAAGAGACATGATTCCATACGGCATCACACTGCGTTCTTGTTCATCACCAAACAGCATAATCGTAGCAATTGGCTTTAGATGCCTGTAACACCTAAAATGTCTTTTTATATATTTCACCAACGTAGGTGGCTAACTGGATATATAAAGAATAAGTCGGTTTGTTTCTCGGCCTCTAACACCTAAAATGTCTCTTTGTATATTTCACCAACGTAGGTAGTTAAATGGATATATAATGAATAAGTTGGTTTCTTCATATCTTGTCTCGTAGTCAAAGTTAAAACAGAGTGTTTTCTCTCTTATTTTGAGGATAATCACCCATTGATTATTAACCTTATGTTTTCATATACTTACAAGGGTAACGCTGGGCTTGTTAGCGTTTTATGTCTTTTTGGTATTCTGACGTTTAAGACTGCAAGAAACGTGATCTATTCTTCGACAGGTCACTGGCAATTAAAATAAAAGTGTATAAAAAATGAACGAAAATACAACTTCAGTGTTTTTATTCAATTTTGTGGAAAAAACCAAAGACTAAACTGTAAAGAATCTTTATTTTTTGTACCTTACACTATTTATGATGCAAGGGCATATTACTTGTGCGAATGTATGCTACACTCGAAGGACTTTAAGGCGGACCCATCTATTGTTATATCGATGGATTCAGAATCACTTTTTGCATCAATCGAAGCTTGTCCATCTGTCTGTTCTGTTTTCTTGCGCTAAACTTGCAGGTCGCAATTTTTGACATATTTTAATGAGATTTGATAGCTTCATGTGTTTTAACCTAAGTGCGGTCACTATTAAAGATTAGGTTCGGATCGGTATAGTAAAAGGTGGATCTATCTTAAGCAATTCTGCTTGTTACATACGTCTACTACAAGTGGTGTAGAGTATACGAACACCTAAAATACTGATGAAAATTCAATCGTAATAGTGATTCGTGTTAAAAATGAAACTTGCCGATTTTGGACCACGTAGGTCATTTTTTTTTTTTACCCAAACCATTTAAGGATTCTAACGAAAAATATGCCTTTACATACCTGTTTTAAATGTTTTATGATAAAAGTTCTTCTAAGTTCTTAGTAAATGAAAAATGGGAAATTAAGATACTGTAATAAATTTGTTTTTCTATTCATATAATTTCCATGTGGTGATATCTCATTTTGTCGCCACGCAAGGATGTCTTATTTTGGAGTGGTAGCTGTCTGCTCGGCTTCAGACCACCAAGTCAATCTGCTTCTTATAATGCCAATCAGATCGGCAGGAAGCAGTGCCTAGCCATTAGGCGGATGAAAGGCCTTTTGGTTTAAGCGAGTGAAACGCTAGTTTGAATTGTTGATAACAATTGAGTTTTTATTGAAAGACATGTACTGTTTATACTTAATTCTACAGGTGTTTTATGCTAACGTAATCATAATTATTTTAATTAGGGCGCCTAGCATCGTGTTGCATTTCGCAATGCAATACTCAGCCAGTTGAAGTGCGACATAATGTTGTTTTTCTTTTTGCTAAACAATTATGCAAATTCAGCATAATTCTGTCTGCACTCCAAAGGGATGCATATACCGATATGCGATCACACTACAAACAAATATTTAACAAAGTTAATATGGCATTAGTTAATTGCTAAAGAAATTCTTTTTGAAGGAGCACATCCCGTCAGCAGTCTGTGACATCGCGCGATTAAAGGCCTTCAGAAAAGCAAAACTATTACTATTATTATTAAACTACTAGTCCCCATTCTAATTTCTCGTGCAGCAAATCAACAAGTGATTTAAAGCCTTTCAAATTTAAAAAACAACTTTACTTGTCTTTGAAATTTTTGCTTTAATTTTGTAGATAGGTACTCCTTGTAGATAGGTACTCCTTGTAACCGAATGAATATTTACAAATTCGCAAATCATTGTATATTGTATCGTGTATCTTATCATATATTAGATAAGTAAAAGATTTTCGGAGATTTTCCTCTCCAGGTAATGTTTGTTGTTATGTGTGCAATTGTGATTGAAAGGTGATTTTGGAAAGTGCACTTTTCATGCAATTTCTTTTGTATTTCGTTAATCGTGCCAAAAGTTGTATGAAAATAATTGGAACTCAAATTTCCAAATAAATACGCTGCACTTTGCAAATTTATACGAAACAGACAAAAACACTGTGCAGTGCAACGATATATAGAGGAGATGCTCACTTGAAAAAGCTAGTGAAGTCGAAGAAGATCAACACATAAGCAGACATGACATTGTTAGCGAATCGAATATCGATCACACAGCAGTTTTAAAACGTTTGCGTAAGATGTGAAAGAATTTCTTTAGTGAGCTATTCCGTTCCAATTTACATTTCTGATGAATAAAATTTTATTTTGATTGTACAAGATTCAGCCCGAATTTTGAAAAGATAAATATCTCCTGTTACGTCATTAACAAATTGCCATTTTTACTTTATTTCTATTTACATCCTTCGATGCGTGGAAATTTTTATCTACGGAAGTATTAGTTATTAAGCTAGACCTGCAATGCAATCTCACTGCGTGGCAATCTCACTGAGATGCAGCATCGTAAGTAAAAACAAGTTCACTGCGATATTACATAAATGAGGGCCACAGAGGGGGTAACCTTTTAAACTTGGCAACTTGGACCGAAACCAATAGGTGTTGCCAATAAGATATTCCAATTGGAAAAAGTTGTTTGACTTTAAAATTTGCTTGGCTTGTAAGAAAATAAAAGAAACAGGAAGCAACTTCTTACCATCGATCATAACTGTTGCAACCCAAAGTACTTTTAAAGTGACGGGAAGAACTATAACAGACAAACGGACTTTTCAATTATGTCCAAGGCTAAATAAAGCTTTAATTTCAGGTTTATAGAAATCAATATTTACCTCTGTAACGCATTAGTAGCCCAATAGGTAAGAGTCATCATTACCAGGTCAGTGTTTGCGGATTCAAAGCACAGTGCGGTGGAGCATACTTGATTGTATCTATAGCGAGTGCTTAGTCGATAAAAAGGTAAGGTGTAATATCTATTAATTGGGTACGCATCCAACAGGCTACAGCCATCACATATCTCTTTCTCTTCGCTCACTTAAGACCCAACTAATAAGTGGATGAAACATTTGACTTCGTTTGTTTGGAAACTGTTTTTTCTAGTGAGTGCTTAATTGATAAAGGTACCGATTGAGTACGTATTCACTAGGCCGTACCCTTACCTTTTTCCCCATCCCCTTCCTTTCCTCACTTCAAGGACATGCTCTGGGTGATTGATCATTTAAAACAAAAAAATAAATAAATAAATAAATAATTACTGCTACTACTTTCTCATAGCCGGATTATGCTAAGATATCAAATTTCAGAAAACACTTGGATTTATTTATTCGTTGAAAAGTACAAAATTCTTTCAAATAAATTTTTTATCGGTGAGCGCTAACCTAATGATATTAAGGCATTTATAAAGCATGTATTAACACTTTACCGACCGATGGTCTATTAATAGTTTTTTTTCTATTTTGTTAAATTGTCCTATAATATATAGAAAGCGTGGCCAATTTTACCTGACAATAAGTACAATACAGATATGACGGGCGACAGCTTAAATCAATACCAGACAGTATCCGCGTTGAAGCGGTCGGTCGGTATGATGTTAAAAGGACTTCCCAGAAAAAAATTTGTAGTTTTTATATCCTACATCACTTGTGGTACAGGGTATATTAACTTAGTGCGGTCGTATGTAACGTGCAGAAGGGCTTGAAAACGACCCACCTTTTCTTGATCTAAGCCCATCTGTCCGTCTGCCCGTCTGATGTCTGTCGAGGAAAATTGGTGTTCAAACTACAGATCGCAATTTTTGAGATAGTTCGATGAAATTTGGTACAATGACGTGTTTTGGCCCAAGGACGAGCACTATTGAAAGTAGTTCGGATCCGTCCCCTTTTTTGATGAAAATGGGCCCAGAATAGTAATTTCATACAAAAATGAACTCTACAAAATGTGGAACGTCTACGCCTATTTTTGTATCCTGCCCTATGTAAGGATTAAACTTGTACTAGAATAGGTTGCGCTTTGGACCTGCTTCCCCATAAATACACACTTGAAAAATTTGCCTTCATATAGAAACAAGATATATTATTATTATTATTATTATTATAAATTTAGCCAGAGAATAAATTCTAAGACTAAGGTCTTAAAGCACAAGCATCTAAAGCTTCGAAACAAGATATAATATTTGTGTTCTAGAATAAAAATAAGAATGGCGTTAGACAATGTGGTGTGGGGTATTTAACGGCCGGCCTTGCCCTACTATAATATTCTTACTTCTTTTTGTTATAATTTATCCCTCATATAAATAAATTAAAGAATTTAAAACGATGATGTGAAACTTTATTCTCGACTTCGAAAGTTTGTCCCCTTGTGAGTAGGTTCTCTTCATCAAATTTTTTGCGGGAAAAAAAGATAACGAAATAAAGAAAAGTGAAATGAACACAAGGTTTAAAGTAGCCACACATATTAGCTGCAGCAAGTACAAAATGTTTTTTCTAATTCCGTCTTATTCGTCCGTCGTCGCGCTACCTTTAACCATCACATTAGAAGATTACACTTATAATCCCAGTGGCCATATTATGGGAAAATTCGGAGAAAACATTTCATACAGCAGGCTGGGAAAAAACAGCAGTAATCATAATGACAACAACATATTATAACGACGTTTCTTTTATTTTGTTTTTTTTTGCCCCATGTATAAAAAGTTTTCCCTTTTTCGTTCTCTATGGCGCACTTAAAATAAAAACTTGACAGACTTTTGAAAACATCAAAAGTTTCACTACGGCTTGTATTGCATCAAAAAAGCGAAACAAAAAAAACGAAACGAATGTGTTTACTCGCATATAAACTACCACCACAAGCTCATCTAATAGTTTATATATCTGTAATAAAAGGTTAGTTTGCAAGAAGATAAAGTGTGAGAGCGCGCAAACGGGGGCACTGTCTCTCGGACTGATATAACGTACGTAGAACTTGATGCTTAAATCAACTATCGGTAAATTTTGCGCCTTAAGTGAAAAAATTTATTTACGTTTTCTTTTACTGTTTCTAGTGAATGGAAAATAACGCACTTTGCTTTTCAAACTAGTAAACACTTCTTGACGATAAGATGCAAAAAAAGTGCAGATTTAAATTTCTTCTTAGCTTTATGGTGCAATAGCATATTTCATATTTATTTAATAAATAAAAGTTTCAAAAATTCTTCCTTTTCACTCACTCACGAATGCTTGTTACAACGTTATTGCAACTTTTTTTGTTGTCAATTTTTGTTATTATTATTGCTATACATAGAATATTGCTTTTATTCTACACAAACACACTTATAGATATTGACATTTCTATATATACATGTGTGTGGGCGAATTTTTTCTTCCCTTTCTCTCTCGCATTTATATACTAAGGCAGCATCGAAAAAGTTTTATGAAAGCCGGAAATAATGCACTTACAGTACTAAGTTTCGCGTCTTCTTGTTCGTCTTCCTATTTGTTGTTGTCATTATTATTACTGTTGTTGTTGTTGTTGTTTTAGTTGTTGCTGTTGCACTTATTTGTTTGTGTTTTATTTCTTATTGGTACTTATTTCTTGATGTTGCTTTAGGGAAAAGTTTTCAGTTCTTTATTATTCCATTTCTTTTTTTTCTTTTTTCGGTTTTCGTTTACTTTTCAAGTCTTCAGATACTTCTTCTTTTTCTTTTTGGTATATTCGCTAGGCATTCACTCTCTGAGACTATAAAAGTGTGTATAAAAGTTACATGACATCTGTGACATTGGCCAAAATTAAAGGGCGAAAAGGAATAAAGAAAGAAAAAGTGAAGTCATTTCGTATAGCTTTTCACGTAAAAAATCGAAAGAAGATTTCTGTACGGTTTAGATTGGACTTATTAATACCCAATGCTAGCTTATGTTGACGGGGAGAAAATCTGAAGTTTTTTTGCGTCATCTGAGGCAAAAGTACTATTCGGTCTCTTCGGGATTAGGTGCATTGTGGTTTCGTAGCATGCAAGCTAAAAATGTTATTGACTCTCTCATAAGAATACTGCTTCGTAATAATCCTTCATAAACTTTTCAATTCCTTTTTATATCGTATCATCATGGATTATAATTGTATATAAATGATATGAGCGGACGTAAGAATCTTTCGCATAAGGTAAGCATCCCAGCAGACCCGCTTTTTGCTATAAGCGAGAAGTGCTAACATTACAAACTGGAAGTTTTGATAAAAAGTCTTAATGAAAAAGCCATCGCCTTGTATTGCCCACCATCGAGTCGGTTTCTATGGAAACAATTCTTCATTCTTGTCGAAATTAAGCAACATGACATTCCTTTTTAAAAAAACTCGGACACTTCGACGGTATCACTTACACTTAGAGATGAAAAATATCACGTTTTTGACTACATTTTACAACATTCTACAACATAAATTCTAATTCGAAAACTTTTCAATTTAGTTTTTAGATAGAAGCGATCATCAACAGTAAGACAGAACCGCATGTCGATCGTAAGAATTGAAGAAAAAGCTTAGCGATTGTAAAGGGTTTTCGTGACCACGGCTTGGTTTAGGTGTTTTAAACCTTAACTTGTCGGCAGCGAAAGAGAAAAAGACGTTGTTCTAAAACTGGTGCTGTGACTTCCGCAAGCAAACATATATGGGGTCAGCGTTAGTGATTTCCGCGCCTTTTCAAAAGCTTTACGGACTATTCTCGTGTTTTTCCAAAAAGGAAATCCGAAAAGGAATCATACGGTTAGAGGTTACGTCGTGAGAATCGTTTAAGTCTAAGCTCAAATACTGTATTTAAGCTTGTCGTTCTCGGTCTGTTGCGAATACGCTTCTTCTCCTGATCACAGTTCCATACAGTGAGCAGTCGCATGAGCGAAATCAAGTTTTCTAATGTAAGTTGCGCACTAATAAGGGCTTCAGTTTCTATTCACTGACTCATGAGCGTCTTTCGCTTTTTATACCCTACAACACTTGTGGTACAGTTTAGTGCGGTCGTACATAACACGCAGAAGGGCTTAAGATGGACCCACCTTTTGTTATACCGATCGATTGAGAATCATTATCTGAATTGATCTAAGCCTATCTGTCCGTCTGCCCATCTGATGTCTGCCCACGGAAATTTGTGTAGTTCGATGAAATTTGGTAAAATGACGTGTTTTAGCCCAGGGACGAACGCTACTGAAAATAGTTCGAATTGGTCCACATTTTTGAAGAAAATGGACCCACAGCAGTAATTTCATACAAAAGTAAACTATAAAATTTGGACCGCCTACGCCTATTTTTGGATCTTGCCCTATGTGAGGATTAAACTTGTATTTTATTAGGTTGCGTTTTGGACCCCCTTACCCATAAATATGCATTTGAAAGATTTGCCTTTATATAGAACAAGATAAAATATTTGTGTCCTAGAATAAAAATAAGAATGACGTTAGACAATGTGGTGTACGGTATTTAACGATCGGCCTTGCCCGACTACATATTCTTACTTTGTTTTTTTTGTACGCCGAAAGAGTGTGGGCAAATGGGATCGTCACCATCGTCGCATCTGAAGAGGTATTCTTGAAAACAGCCATGATCGCTCACAATTTGCATAAGAAAGTAATCCTCACTTCCACATTGCCTTGTAGCCTGTTCTTGAATAAACATTCATAGGTTCCCACGTCTAGCGTGTCTGCGCAAAATCTTTCCATGGCGTTTGCTATGTATACATAGTTTTACCTGCGAAACTCCTTTTTTCTTCCACTGTGAGTTTTCAACAATGTTGCCGCCTTGCATGAAAGACTTTTGCAAATTACATGGCTATAGCATGCTATGACACCCCCTCAATCAAGCGCCATTGTACGAAAGCCGTAGTAGACTCCCAATATTATTCGGGTTATGGTGCGCCTTTCTATGCCTAGCATTTCGTAAATTTTAAATAATCTTCGATTTAGGAAAAGTGAATGTGGATCAGTTGTTTAGTCTCTGTGAAAATTAATATTTAGGGTTCTAGAGAATCTTTTTTAGCTCATTTGAAATATTTTGCAAATTTTGTATATGAACAAATTGAACTTTTTCTAGTTTTGTGAGCTTTCTCTTTCATTCTTCTTTAGTTTCGTGTTTATACTGACCTTATTGTTTGTTCCCTAGCGGAATTTTATTACAAGAAACATAGTCTAAAGAAACTTTTTCTGTTAGTTGTAACAAAAAGTTTGCGTTAGCCGCAGCTAAGACGAAAGTCTCTTAACAGGTTTTCCACACCTTTAGCCTTCGAGCATCGACTGGCTCAGTTCTAGCTCAATCTACTTCCGCTCTAAGCATTTTTTGAAAAAAACAGGGATTGAAAGAAATCGAAAACATGTAAATACCTTGAAATACTTCTTCCCTGCGATTATTCAGCAGTGTTTTAAAACATACTACGCATTGTATCATTGCTCTTTTGCCCGCTAACGAGTTCTTGTATATATTTTATTCTTAAAAAGTATTGCTGCTCAGATGTATTCCACTTTGTTGTTTAAATTCAATTTACAACTTTTCCATAGAATTGAAGTTATTTTTCTTATTACACACCATACCCCATTTAAAGACATACAAACATCGTTGCTGCTATTGTCTTCCTTCGTATGTATGTACATAAGCTTGGAAATGCGCGTACATGAAGAAAACGGTAGAAACCCGATGAAAAGTTCTAGCAAGAAAACTGTCGCAAACCCAATTTACTCGTTTAATAAATAGAGTGGAAAATTTGTTGATAACTTGTTGTTGCTATTGTTATTGTTCAAGAAAGCATATGCTTTGTTCTTTTCTTTAAACAATGAAAAAGAAATCTTCAAAGAACTTTTTAACAATTTTACGTGTTTTTTATTGCGTTGAGTACTTTTTCAAATTTTGCCTGAAAACTATTGAATGCCGCGATATATGATGGAACTCCAAAAAAATGTAAATAAATAACTGAAGAAATAAAAATTAAAACTAAACAAAACAGGTATTAACGTTATAGTCGGGAAAGGCCGATATCCTATATCACATAGCCTACACAATACTTATTTTCGTATGAAAGAAATTTTATAGGTAAATTTTCATCACAACATATTAAAATTTATAATTTTCTGCTCTGCAAAGGTTCTTCCTTATTAAGATACAATCCAAAAAATAGGCTGAGATGGTCCAAATGTGGTACAGTTAATATTTTTATCTTAAATTACTATTATGATATAATTTTCATAATGTACTATTGAAAATTATTGTTTGTCGTATGAACTTCAGGTGTCGCTATATGAGAAATAGCTCAAAAGTTTCCCCAGCCGGTCGAAGGTTTTCATACCAATTTAAAATGACGAAATGCCACCACTAAGCGACTTTTGCCGAGAAATTTTGAAAATTTTTTCCATGTAACTACGTTTCAGAAGAAGCCGTTTTATGGGAAGTGGTCGAAAAAGTGGACAGATCCGAACCAATTTCAATAGCATTCGTCCTTGAATGAAAACACATCATTGAACGAAATGTTAAAATCTCTCAAAAATGTCGACTTGTAGTTTGAACACAATTTACTTAGACACACATCAGACAGAGGGACATACAGGCTTAGATCAATTCAGATAATGATTCTGAATCGATCGATATAATGAAAGGTGGGTCTATCTTAAGACCTTCTTCTTGTTACATACGTCTGCACTAACCTAATATATCTTGGAAAGTAGTGTATAATAAAAATAAAACCGAAATTCGCGCGGAAACATGGATGAATGGACAAAAGAACGAGCACATGGCAAGAGAAATAAACGGCCAAAGATTGAAGTAAAATATGAAGAGATTGGTTGAACAAGTAAATTGAAGGACAAAAAAATTTGTTGCCGATGCAACGCATCGCGAAGGGGTGGGAAGACCTTTTAACAACGCAACGAATAAAGAGGTGCAGAGTTGCGAAATGCGATTAAAAATATAGCCAAGGAAGTCGATGTGAAAACTAACGAACACCTATTAAGAGAGGCAAACTCAGATATGATGAGATATTTTGATGAAATCGATGAATTTTAGCTCGAAGACGAACGATATTAAAGGTGTTACGGATCGGTCCACTTTCTCAGCCACTGCCCATATACCGCTCTATTTCACAAAGTCGCTATTTGCAAAAAACTTGCAAATTTTCAAAATTTGCCGGCAAAAGTCGCTGCGTAATAGTATTTCGACATTCAAAGTTGAAATGAAAAATTTGGTTCGGCTTGAGAAATTTTTTAAACCCTTTCTCATATAACCGTTTCTACGAAAACTCAATCTTTACATGGTAAAAAGATATAATTTTCAATATTGTATGGTGAAAACCGGTTCGCAATAGTAAATTGGCAAAGAAATCATCCTTACCGAATTTGGGCCACGTGGGTCTAACTTTCGCACTTCATCGCGTATAAAGCAAACTCCCGAACTTGCTTATAAGGCAAGAAGGCCTAATTGACAAAGTTTTATGACGGAAATTTATTTCTGATAGTGAATTGACGTAAAAATTATCCGTATAAAATTCGAACTACATGGATCTATTTCACTGACTCCATTTCATACAAGATTTCTTGTAAATAGTAAGCCTTTTAGAAAGAGATTTCATTTAGCAATTTAGCGTAAAAATTAGGTGTAGGGTATTTGGATCACATAGGTCTATTTTTTAGTTCTTAACATATATAGATGTTAACACGAAAAGCAAGCTCTTACGTGGAGAGAAAGTCTGCTTTCTAGTTTTTTATGATTGAAGCTGAAATATAATAATATTTTTAGAAAGTAACTTAGGTTTTAAGCTCTTTCAATATGCAGCCTTTCACGAAAAGTATGTCTTTGCATTGCTATAGTTTTGGGTATTATTACGAAAACAATAGATCAATCGTACCAGGCCAAGTCATATATGGTATGTACTGGTCGGGCTATAATGTTTTTACCTGTTTTCGATCTCACTTGATATAAGGGTCAGATTGATTTTTGGAAGTGTGTGCCGAAAATAGGTGAGGAACGGTAAGATCTTGAACAAGAAATTTAATTTCAAAGCACCTATGAGAAATACGCCTTGAAATGGAAACAAAGTATAACGTTTTTTATGTGATTACCAAAGTAAATGAAGAGTTGTATTAGGTTAATTAGTGTACGATTTTGAATGTTCGGCGTTGCTTGACAACATCGTTTTTACTGGTTTTAATTTAAAATTTTTTTTTCTAAAATATTGCTTTTTTTTTGCAATTCAGTCAATACCTTATAGTGCATTGACGCGTTAATCAGGCAGAAAAAACAAAAAAACAGCATTCATTAGCTCATAGATGCATGCATGCATGCATGGATATGCTTATTTATAGATAAAATTTCAATTATGCAATTGTTTTTATTACGTTTTAATTGAATTCATTTATTTCTAAAATTAAATTCTCGTAATGATTTTACGATAAATGTAAAGTTGAATAGCTCAAGCAATTCGATAAAGGCAACTTCCGCAAGGCTGTCAGAGACACGATCGTGGCTTATAAAATGAGAAGCAAAAATTTAAATTTTACAATTTCTTGGGTAATAAGTTTTCCTCACTTAGTTCTCCCAAATCTTGTGAGTGGGCGTTAGGTCTAACATGAGCAATCATCGTTTATCGACGTTAACTGGATTCCACAATCATTTCAGCGCAGCAAGCATAGTCTTCTGAGAAGAAACAGGGAGAGAGAGAGAGAGACAGAGAGAGAGAAAGATTTACAGAACGTTGCATTGTATTCAGATTATAACTATATGCTGGATGCCGTTAAGAGAAATTTTTTTTAAAAACTATATAAACGTAAAAGTGAAGAACGAGAAATTGTTCTTGATTGTCATTAAGTCATATTATGAATGCAACATTAAGCTCAGAACAACAAGATACTAATAATAAACCACAATCAGTAGTTAGTATTTCAGTAGCAGCATTACTAGTAGCTAGCTGAACAATAGGTTCAGCAACAACAAGCATAAAAAGAGTTTATTAAAAACTATATAAATAAAAAATTTTCTAAAATCAATTAAAACTAAATTCTGTACAAAACAAACTAGAAATGCTCCAAAAGTCTACAATGGTGAGTTTAGAAGAATTACTTTAACTTAACCTGGTTTGTCTAAATTTAACGCAACTGTACGCTTTAGTTTTTCCCTATTATCGTGTTGATCGCATTAAGTCATTGTCACTTGACGTCAGCAAACGGTCCACAAGGATTTATTACAGCAAACCATGGTCCGAAACTTTTGCTTATAAGCGAAGATCTTATACCGGACAGTGCGGAAAACTCGCCTAAAAAAGTACTACGGGTCAATACATTAAAAGGATCATCCTTAGGCGAAGACCATCGCATATCTAACAAAAATTCCTCTTTGTATAATATTCAAACCTTCTTAACACCGCCCAGTAAACCTAAATATTTGAATTCCCGAGATATGCGCGTTAAACAGAGTTTAGCGGAGGAAGAGAAATTTCTTAAACCCAAATTGCTTGAGCGCCGTAAAGAAATTAATCGCCTCTATAATCGTATGAACAGTGATGTAGACGGAGATTCTGTGCCTATTCATTTGGCACCGGGCGCATATCCTGTATATTATGTAATGTCGAAAACCAATGGACATTTCGGTAAACAAACATTAAAAAGCTTCAGCAGCGCTAAAGATTTCATGAAATATTTAAAAACAAAGAAAATTGAAAATTTCAAAGCAAAGGCAAGCAATTAAATATTAAACATGAAATTTCTATAAGATTTTAAATAAATTAATGAATTATTTATAACGGCAAATACTATTCGCAGACTTATAGAGAAACATTTACATAACTTGTATTCATCAAGAAGACAAGTCTTAGATAATTCTTGAAAGCATTAAAACAAAACAGAGTTGGCCAACTTTAAAACCACTGCTCGCTTTCAAGCAACAACTTTTTACTTTGTATTTAACGACAAACAGAACACTTCCAGCGTTGGAAATTTTTAATACAAATGTACGAATTTTGCTTTGCTCAGAGATCGGCATATGAGGACTGTCTGAGGTGACATTCGGTTCCGTAAATTCCACCCGGAGCGTGGCCCGTCATTTCGAGAGCTATAAGAAATGCGAGTGAGTAACAGGAATGCTCCTCTCTAGACAAGGCCAAGCGTATCCACCATCGCTAATATTTATCGTTCTCGCAATTTTGTGTAATAACAGTCACCACGAAATACCCTGAAGCGAGCGCTTGCCAGCTGAAAAACCAACAGAATGAAAGAACTGCTAAGTTATTTCCGCAAAGGTAAAGTCACCTGAATAACCGAGTTGGTAAGAAACCCGACTGCCAAGTCAGAGTTAGTGGATTCAAATCTCAAGTGCGGTAGAGTTTTCTTTGGTCGCGCTAGTGAGTGCTTAGTGCATGAAGTCATAACATAGGCTGATCATCTTTTCTTTCTGATAGTCGCCGTGTTATCCGAATAGGGGACATCTCCTTAGTGACTAGATGATTTCCATTAAAAGCATCTTAATTATTATCACTAAGAGAATTTCACAAACTCTCCTGCTCTTTGTTAAGGCATTTGTTTGTAAACAGCTGTGAACACTTTCTTCTCAATGTTATATGTTATACCCTAGTGTTGTACCACTATGGTACAAGGATATGTTGAGAGTCTGGATTCAAGCAACACTCAGATGGATTTGAGATAGACCAGGCTTATTACGCCGATCAAAGCAGAAGCTAAAGCGATACAAGTTTGTTGTCCATGTGTTCGCCTTTTCTTTTTTTATTCAACCCGCAGGCCGCAATTTTTCAAACATTTTGATGAAATTTGATACGCGGACGTGTTTTGGTCTAAATACGAACGCTATTGAGAACGATTCGCATGGCACCACGTTTTCGATCATTTCTCTATAAAGCCTTATTTTGAAAAGCGGTTATCTGAATAAACGTATGGTAGTGTGCGGTAGTTAGTAGGGCGCCGTGGCCTACTAAAGTGCTCTTACTTGTTCAACAAATAAGAAAATTATATTCGGTCGCGGCCGAATGTTTTATATCCGTTATCCCAAAAAAAGACTAAAACAGTAGAAGAACTAAGTTTTCATGCAAATTTTTTTTATTTTTAAATTAAAAGTTCTTGTTGCACAGGCGTCTGCGCATTGTAGACGTGTCCCTTAAAAAGTTTGGGACACTTGGAAATAGGTTTGCAAATTTGCAGGCAATGTACTCATTTTTGCTAACGAGAAAATGTTTACCACAAATATTACGCAGTTGCGCAGTCAGACAGATAGACAGACGAAGAAATGGACATGTTTAGATGCATTCCAAATTTGAACCTGACTAAGAACTTATATACTTTACGGCGTTTTTAAAGCTTGTTTCTGCGCCTTATAAGGGTATTGAAGAACAAATTAAATTTTGATACACCATAATATAGGGCAGGCGTGGTCAATTTTTCCCATTTTTGTGCATAAATGCCGCAGCATCACTTATAGAATATGCAATAAAATTTTTGTACATTTAAATGCTTCAGTTTACGAATAATGAGCAAAAAAATCATTTTTTTTTGCTTCTGAAAAACAGAGGTGGTCTCAGTCCGCGGCATACTGTGACCACCTCCTTCGACCCATTTGGCCCATGTTCAATACTGAGCTGCGTGCAAGAACTTCCAATGTTTGTGCCAAATTTGACGTCGATAGCTTCATTTTTTCGGTCGGGAGAATATTTACACTAGACATTACAAATACGGCTGGACGGACATTCGAACATTCATAAATCGATTCCGAGTTTGATGCTGATCAAGAATATATATAAGTTTTGGGGGCTCTGAAGCTTGCTTATGGGCGTTGCAAACGTCTTGGCAAAATGAATGTTTTCTCATCCTTCGGCGATAGTATAAAAAGTATGAAAAAGTTTGACGTTAAACTTCTTCGGGACCAGGAGTTCAGGACGTGATTGCGATTTTAATTAACCGAAAACCCAAAAAGATGGACGTACGGCTATTCACGTACGTTAATGAAGTTTTTATGTACACTTTATTGGGTTTCTTTCAAGCATATTGCAATGCGTTTCCATTATTTGATAAATTTTACACATCCTCTGTGATGAGCATTAAAAACTATTACCTTATCGTTACACCCGCGATTGACATAAAAGATAATGCCTGTCAGGCATATTTGTTACGACTTGGCGTTATCAAGTAAAGTTAGTTTCTTTGTTAGAAGCCAACAACACAGCACCGCCAACAATGTGTAAAATTAACATTTGAATTATAATTGAAAAAGTTACCTCAAAAGACAAAGCTGTCGAGCAAGTTTTGTCCAACACAGAAATTATCGGCGCTGTAAAGTTTTTAAATTAGTTAACAATGTCTCTCATATATATTTAAATGTAAAAAATATTTAAAAGCTTTAACAATGAAAAGGAACGACATGAAAAAAGAATGTGAAGAATCGAAATGCAAATTAGAGACGTCCACGAACGTAGCAGGATAAGCGTGAGCTATGTTTCTGGCTTAAACAAGTGGGTTTTAAAATGTTTTCAGAAATCGCAGCAACCAACATATAAAGTCTGGACGATATCAAGAGTTTAAGCTAAAGACACAGATATCACACTTGATTGTACCTAATTCAATAGAATGCTAGAAACAACTTTCACTTATATATGATAACTGCGAAGCTTTCTATTATACACTTGTTAACAGACAACAAATCACAAAATTCTCAAGCTTGGTTTTTGGAATTATTGTGCGTCTTACTATGCAAATGGCTGAACGGGTAGCTGAAGAGAGAGAGAGAGAGAGAGAGAGAAGAAGGGGAACATATGGATGAAAGAATTTTCAGCGAATCGATTAAAAATATTAATCCATTTGTTGGTCTCTTTCTCTGACTTATGTTAACATTAAATGATACAAAAATAAGACAACACTGGCATGCTGCGCCTTGCAGCCCTAGTTAAAAAAAGCTAATAAACCAGTCGCCTTAAGTTTAAAAAAGCTTTCACGTCAAGTTGTGTTTGTTTGCAAATTCATTTTTCCTCTTTGTTATTAAACCCAAAGTGCAAATTCTGTTATAGAAAAAGTATCCGGAATTGTTAAAATTAATTTATTCTTTAAGTTATTTACGGATATTTATCTCAGAATATTAAATTCAAAATATATTTTCAGCTGGATTATATCATTAACCAGAAACTTACAAGCTAACAGTCTAGTTACGGGAAGCACTAGTTACGAGAAGCTCTTCCGTCAGAGCTATTCGGCCATTCCCTGTATAAGTACACTTTTCGCGTCCTGTAAAAATGAAGAAATAATAAAGATGCGCGCAATTGTATCGACATATTGAACAGAGGAGGGAAATATTATGCTAGTGATCAGAGGAAACCATACCAGCCGACCTTGGGCTCTGCGGGCTCTGCGGGCTCTGCATAGCGGAGTATATGAAAGACGATGTGTGCAGCTTGACCGTACTTGGTCGTAGCTATAATGCGTTTGTGTGTGTGTGTGTGTGTCATGTCAGTCCTTACATGTATAATATTTACCAATAGGGCACATATCCCTCAGAAACTCCGTTTCCGTTTTTCAATTTCTTCCAGATCACATATGAAGAACAATCCCCTGCGTGGTCAGAGTCATAAAAACAAAAAAGTGTCATCAATCTTCCATGCCATGTTGGGCAGCAGTGCGGCAATGAGTTCAATGCCCATCATATCAATCAGAACAGACTTGAAAAATATATTCATTGTTTAAGACGGACTTTCGACCACCAACAGAAGATATACGATTTTCACAATGCTTCATAGTTTTTTGTACCTCCGCAAAGTTTTGAAAAGCAAGATTTAAAAGCATGAGAGCTTTAGAGATATATGAAACCCTACATCGCTTCGAGTGGTACTATTCTTCATTTATTCTCAGGACAAAATATCAACAAGTATGTCGTGTTTCTATGTTTAGGTTTACTTTTCATGAGGGTCCTTATATAAGAGCAGATTCAAAATGTAAACTGACATGGTCTAAATATAGCAAATTTAATTTTCCTGTTCTTCACCTGTTTTCGTCAAAAAACACTAAAAATTACACTTTGGTGCCGTGTAAAGTCTTTCACGAGAACCTCTCTATGGGACGAAACCTCAAAATAAGTCTGCTTGATCCAAATTTAGTAGTGTTAATTTTTATTACAAAACGACTCTACAATCCAACTTTCACAGTAAAATATTAAAATTAGACACACGGACAGACAAGCTCAAATCGATTCAAAGAACTTTTCTGAATCGAGCGATGTAATAAAAAGTTAGTCTCCCAAATGTTTGTTGGCTTTCTATATTTAAACTCGATATAACATGTATCAAAAATTAGGTCGGGTATAGCAAGCAATGGTGGACATAAAAAGATTCAGTGAAAGGGCTCTCCGTTTTATACGATTGCAACACTCAACAAAAGACCACGAAAAGTGTATATACTTTTGATAAGCATAAACCCCTGAATCGATCAGAGCATGTCCATCTCTCCGTCTGTGTAATACCTCTCGTATACTTCTCCTGGCCAAAATGAAGCTATCGTCTTCAAATTTGGCAAAAAAACTTGAAGTTCTTGGACTTTTATTGAAAATCGGTGGAAGGTCTTGCCTACAATGTCACGTGCGTTGAAAAAATTTCTATTTTCCAAAGGGGAAAAAAATTGTTATTTTGCTCTTTTCTCACAAACTTCAACCCATAGACCTATAAAACTCTATAGTATATATAGTATAGTATAGTATCTATGGAAAAATCGAAAAAGTCGACCACGCCTACAATATTATAATGTATCAATATTTCATTTTTTTGCCGGAACCGGAAAGCAAGCTTCAAAAATCTCCTAAATTTTTTACATTTTGTAGTAGTGTGAAGTTTCGAATGCACCTAAGCAAGTCCGTCTATCCGTCTGGGCAAGTATCTAGTATCTGTGGTAGACGTTCTCTCGTTCACAAAAATGAAGATATCGCCTGCAAGTTTGCAAAATGATTTGAAAATTGCGCAAACCAGTCGAAGGACACGCCTACAATGCAGCCAAAACTGAGAATAATTTTACTTTCGGTATCTTCCGGTCGTTGCCCATAAACTGCAGCAGAGACATGAAACAAATTTTCACTTTTATTCGATAAAAATGGAAAAAATATTAGCCATTCCACCCATTTGCCCATGTGTCCTACAGTCTGAAAAATTATTTTTTTCCTTTTTTTGAGACATTTTTTACGCTAACGGTGATGGATACAAAAGATTCGGTCGCAGCCGAACATAATTTTCTTACTTGCATTATATTTTTTTTACTATGATTTTTTTTCGTTTTTGAAATTCCTAAATATAAATACTAATAAATTATTTTTCTGAAAAACTTGAAATTTTTTTGCAAAACTTCTGAAAATAAACAAAATAAATTAAATAAAATGCTAACATTCTTCCAGACATATGGACGTTTACAAAGTTCACACCTGATAGTATAGAACTGATTATTATTTTTACTCAATTATAATAACATTAAAAATTTAATTATATGAGTATAAAAACAAAGAACGCAAAACATGTAAATAACTTTACTTTTTTTTTTTTAAATTAAAACATACACAAAAAACAATTAAATTAAATTAACCGCAAAATTCAAATTTGCAGCATATTTAACATAAAATTATTTTCACAACAACATGGTATTAAAGGAATTTTTCGAAACCACAGCAGGAGTTTATAAAAACACTAAACAGCTGGTATTCCAAAGTAAAAAGAATTTCAAACAACAACAGTAAATAACAACGACAGTAATATCTAAAGTAAAACGAAGAAAATAGTTTCGCTTCCAAGGCGAAACAAAGAAAAAACAAAAAAAAGCAATGTTAACAACAACTTAAGAAAAGAAAAGAAAAACATTTTTTTTCAACTTTATTCCATATATTTATTTAAAATACTTTTCTTTATTATTTTTCTTTACTTTATTTCCTGAAAAATTCCACCATAGCACCGTACGAAAGTTCTTGTTGTCTTAATTGAATATTTTGCATTAACTAAACGTTGCGTTGACAAGCTCGCAAAAACTTTAGCGCAACCTAAGCACACGTACTTGCATATGTGTGTGTAACTAAACGGAAAACAAACGGTTAAGCCTTCTATTTTGTAAGAAACAAACGTTGTTTTTCACGTTTTAAACGTTGTTTTAGTTGGTTAGTTTTATGCATGAGGTCTTGGTGGTAGCACTGGTTACAACCAGACGTCTAATGTAATGACAATAACACAAAAAGAGAAGACAAGCTGGAGAGACAAGTTTTTTAACATAAAAAGAAAAAACAAAAACTCATGGAGTTACAATAGTCTTTCCCTCTTTCTCTGTCTCCCGCGCCATTGAGTTCCTCTAAACTCGTTGGAATAGCTTCAATCACCTCTGGCAGCCACTCCTGGCTACCTGCTAGACTCCTTGTCTACCTGCTTTTTAATTATGCCATTAGGTGATCCAAAATGAGTTAACAAAGTCGCTTTAATGATCTAATTACAAACTTCTTATGACTTATACTTTGTTTTTTTTTCAAGTGTACATTTATTTGCAATCTATTTTGTGAGAATGAATCAATGAGCCAATCTTATATTTACATTAGCTTTGTTCTCCATTGAGAATAAAACTTCACAATTTGTATACATGTGGAACTTATTTTAATCTTATAACAGTGCATACATGTTTACATACGTGCTCGTTTGCATTTATTTTCTACACGGCATGTTTAAAATATAGTCACTTTTTAGCCCATTTGCCTCTCCGCTATCGTCTAGCAAACCTTTTCCCAGCAAGTTCGACGGCTAAGTCGATCAAAATATCGAGAACTGAAGTTGACAATTACTTCTTTAACTATGATGTGAGTTCTTGTCATTAACCTTACCGTTTCAGATTGGTAGCGCTGAAGAATTTCATTGTTGCAACCCTTCCAAGTTGTATGCCTTATGTCCGAAAATATGGTATACTTTATATTAACTATTTAAAATGAAGGTGTGCGCCAGAAGTGTAAGCTGCTATGAAATTTTAATTTAAGCAGAGAAAGTGTCTCTCTTGTCACCTAACTGATCTCAAAATTGACAACATTGCTGATTCTTTCCAACAAGTTGACAACATAATCTCAATGTCATTTGCAAACAAATCAAAAGCATTAGCGCCTCCGTCCGATGGTATAATTTACATATTAATATTTTCCTTGTCCGGCAATATGATATACATTTGTTATTTTATTCAATGCACACAATATTAATTTTAAAAATCTATTACAACGAAGAACAAACACTTTTTTGCACACTGCAACATTAAAAATCTTCAGCGTTACCAATCTGAAACGATAAGGTTGATCACGGAAGCTCACAGCGCAGTAAAAGAAATAACTGTCAGCGTCTTAGCCCGTTGTCTTTCTGCAATGCTGTTGACCTCGCAATTACAAAAAAATATGACAGCAGCGACTAACCGCAACACGAATTTTTATAATAAGCCAAATTATCAAAATTCTTCAATACTGTTTTTCTCTTGTCCGAAAATATGATATACATAAGTAACTTTCCTTTCTGAAACAAATCGAAAGTCGCGTCCTTATTTATGTTGCAGGAAAACAGATAAAAACAAATTTTCGCTTACGATGTTGCTCGTTTTCGCCTTTCACTGTAACAATGGGCAATTGGTTTTACTTTGAACTCCTTTGATAAGCAAATTCTATGAAAACTTAGCGTTTTTTAAGAAGAAGAGTGATTGTAAATTCTCTCGCTCCTCTGATGAGAACTTCTTCCCACGTACTTACTAGTGCTCTAATATAAACTGCAACACATTTTCCTAACAACAACCGCCTACCTTGCAAAACCAAATGCAGCTAAAGGTTCTTTATTTAAATCTAAACCCTTTTACGAAACATAAATCTTATTCCCGGACAAAGCAGTTTATTAGTCATCATTAGTCATACGAACCGAGTTTTATTCAAGCAAACAAACTGCCAACCTACGATGGTACACCCTTCAAGTTACTTCTTCGTTTCTCGCTATTCTTGTTGTTTGTCTTTTACAGTTTGTTTTCAAGTCTTTCGCACAAAATTGTGGTTGTCTTCGCTGTTATAGTTTTAAGCGCTTTGTACTTACCCTGCTCTATTGTTGCATATAATTAGGCGTTGCACTAAAGTTTCTTTTCCCTCCGGACTCATTTCCGTTCTCACTAATTCTTACTTCTTTCTATTTAGGTACGTGTAGGTTTGTCTGCGTTTTAATGCTGGAAAATATTTTAATGCGTTTACTGTTGTTATTGCGTTGTCTTTGTGATGCATCGGCTGACATTTCTACCAAAATGGGAATGTTAACGCCGTGGTTGTTGTTGTGAGTGATGGTGGTAATGATATTTTATGTTTATTGTTATTGTTTATTGCTCTTTCACATTCATAATGCACTTGCTAGACACCGTCCACAATCTGAATAAATGAGATTTTAGTTTCCTTTTGTTTTACATATATTTTTATTCATCGTTTGTTTTGTTTTTATTTCAGTTGACCTTTTTCAAAAATTACAAAATCATTAACACCCATTTCCTTAAGCCCGCGCTAAAAATGCAATCATTTTACAATGCTTGCAATGCTAGCCTTGCTAGCATAGCACCAACAGCAACAATAACAAGAACCCAATGCCATAGAGTACAACTAACTTGAAATTAATGTTAGACTCTTGAGTAAATGTGAAATAATTTATCATTGCGTTGCGTAATTTGTCTTTAATGTTTCGTCTGCTATGAGTAAGCAAACACACACGTGCACAATGTATGTAGAAAAGGGCACAAAAATAACCGACGCAACACAACACCACCTACAAATTTCCATTCCATTGTCAGAACTTAAACAGGCTCGAAGCTATGAGTGGGTATATGAATGTATAGGACTTGTATATGGTGCTAGGCAAGCGTGTGCATATGTGTGCGTGTGTTTTAACGAGTATTTAACATTATAAAGTATAACGGTATTATGCGAGAGGTCTAACATTTGCTTTTATGTATCTTGCTGGCTTATTTGCCTCAACTAACATTGGAGTATGTGTCTGCGAGGACGTAATTTCCTTTTCATTATGGTTTTAAAGACACTCTACTTGTGTATCTCTGTCGTTTTCCTTCTTTTTTGATTTGTTTTTTCTTTTCTTTTCTTGCTATGAATTTTGTGTTTGTTAGTATTTTCGTGTAAGCATGCAGCATAAAAGTTTTGTTTGTGACTTTTGCCAGGAAGTATTTAAACGTTTTTGTTCATTTTATTTTCTTCTCATTTACTCTTAGTGTTAACACTATACACATTTACGTACGTCTTGGGTTCTGTATCTTTTATTTTTATTTTTTTTGCCTTTGCATTATTCTGGGCGCTGGAGATTAATGGAGTGTCACTTAGATAACACTTGAGCGCGCCATCTTTGAAAGCTCTTGAGATTTATACATGTCGGTATGCATTACTCGTTCGCTTTCCCGGCTCGTTAGCAAACGAAGACTAATGTGTCAGTAAATTTTCTTTTTTATCTGGATTTATTTTGGCTTTCTTTGTCTAAAAAAAGGAACCGTTAACGTAAGCTGCGATTTAAGTCGCTTTTGAGGAAATTTTTTAATAATTTTCTTTTTATTATACCCATCACGAAAGGATGAGGAAAACATCCATTTTGTCAAGACGTTTGCAACGTCCAGAAGGAAGCTTCAGAGTCCCCAAAAACTATCTATATATTCTTGATCAGCATCAAACTCTGAACCGATTTAGGAATGTACGTTTGTCCGTCCAGCTGTTCGTGTAGTGTCTACTGTCAATATTCTAATGGCCGCGTTATTCTTTTGCTTGTCATATCTTTTTCGAGATAAATGGTGGTAAGTATAGAAGATGGAAGAATGGTGATAAGTATTTAAGATTCGGTTCCGACCGAATTTAATTTTCTTACTTGTTTTTGTATATAATTGAATTATATTCCAGCACCGACAATCTATGACCTCTGGTTAGCTATTCCACTATACCTACCCAATAAAGTGGTATTCGCTAATAAATCATTTAAAAGTGCACAACTAATTAAAATGAATGCAAACATATGCACGATGGCAACAGACCACCACGAAATAGGCGCACATATAAAAACATACTTTCCAAAAAGTACCAGGAATCTCATTAACCATTAATTCCTCTGAAAAACTCTATTAACTCAGGTTCAATTCAAAAGGAAAGCACTTCAACCGAAGGTAACTGTAACGAAAGCATCTTTTACAGGCTTTTTCAAGATCTTTTGGTGTTTGGTGGTGCTTCGAATTTATTCGTGACGCTTTCTAATTCACCTTTACGAATAGCTTGACATGAGTAATTTCCCAAAACAATGAATAAAAAAAATTAATTTGTCTCCATGTGAGACCGACAGCACCGCTTTTCGCACGTAAAACATCGATCAAAAACTCTTAAGAGGATTTCACGCTGACAAGCTGAACTATACTCAATCAACTTTCAGAAGCGATGAATCCAGTATACGAACGTTAATGAAGGACTAGAACCGAGTTTTTACCAGTTTGAAGGGCTGTGGTGATCATTTTTTAAACTCATCAGCATGAGTTGGCAAGTGAGTAAGAATTGCGAGTATCAAATCAATGTTCGCGGGCTCAAATCTCACTACCGCGGGGTTCACTTTGGACGCAGTTTGGTCAAGTTGATGCAGTTGAAAGGCACAATACTTAATGGTTGGGCAGACAACTACCAACCCGCTGCCCCTCTGTTCGTGCCTCACTTCTTTCTGACAATCATCGTGTTAGGCAAACACCGGTCACACTAAAAAAAAGTGCTTGTTAGAAAATAGCCCCTGTAGGATCTCAACGTTTTCATCGATTTTACGCGGTTTCATTGAATGCAAGAAGAAAACTTCAATCAAATTTTTTATTCAATATTCTTATCCACGTATAGTCGTATAAATTAATAAAAGAAATAACTGGCTTTAAAAATTCGACTCATACCAACTATTAGTTCGGCCAATTTGATGACTGATTACATTTCATAGCACCACTTACATGATTCCCGGTACTTTATTGGCTGTGTTTAGATATACTCCGGACTAGTATTCAGTTTATGGCTTATATGGTAATAATTACTGTTCTTTTTTTTTATATTTTATTGGTATTAGCATCAAACAAACAAACAAACCGAAAACAATGCTTAGTAAAAACACAAAAAAAAGCAGAAACCTAACCACAAAATTGCATTGTCGAGCTTTTAAATGGTGAATTTGTTAAACAACACAAGCAACCGACAAAAACTGAAAAAAAAAAAATATTTATAATTTGTTGCAGAAAAAAGTGGACATAAATTTTAAGAGCACTGTTGTCTAAAACACAAGCACACTCTTATGGACAGACAGAACGACAAAAACGCTCACCGAACATGAAATGTAACATATTTTTAACGACAACGGCATTTATACTCCCACTCAGCTCTTTTCCCTTTCGCCCAACTTCACCCTATCATTCGCAATTTCTATGTGTGTGTGTTTGTGCAAATGAGCCAAAAATAACCTTTAACCTAAGCCCAAACAAACAGTCGGCAGAATGAAAGTCGGTGCCATTATTGCAACTAATGGTGCTCATGAATTATACATAGAAATCCAACAATACAACAAAAACCGGAAAACAAGAAAAACAAAAATACGAGCAACTACATGTACATAAATGGACGTTTACCACATCCGTTGAGTTACAATTGTGAAAAAAGCCTGTAGCGCAGACATATAGGCAAAAGTAGGCAGACATAGTAAAGCGGTTGGAAAAGCAGACAAAAACAATACACACACACGCGTACATGCGTGCATACATACGCGTTCACAAATAAACGGAAATGTTACTCTTACCGTAATTTTCTTCTTTTTACAATCTTCTACTAAGCAAAGCAATAGCACTGACCCGACCGCCTGACCGACCAAATGAAATGTAACTAATGTGTTGTAAAAAGTGATGGCTTTACACTCTTATTAACCTCCGGCTACGTTAAGAGTTGTTAAATAAAAATAATAATAAAAAATAAAAACATTTTAAACAAACTGTATTTTAGCACTACTTCGTAGACCGAAAACCCTTAGGAGAAAATGGCTCAGAGTTGAAGTATTAAAGCATACTCGCAAATATCATTTGCACGTGGGCCAACATTGCTCTAAAATTAACGTTTTGACTTTTCTAAGACTAAGAAAAGTCGAGTAAAGTTACATCATTATTTGTTGTATGCATTAAAGCTTTTTTTTTTTACTTCATTCATTGCTCTCCCCCTTGTGTTCACCTACATAATGTAAGTGCTGCGTGTTTCCGTTTTAATAGGAAAACTTTCTACGTCCAGTTAAAACCATGCGAATAAGAGAGTTGGAAACAACATTTGAACACCCATCACTTGAATCCAAAGCATTCTTTTAGCAAGTTCTTGGCAACGTGTACCGTTTTCAGTACACACTAAAATGCATTTATACACCAAATTTAATTTGTGATTAAACGAAATATGCAATCAAAAAATTAGTTATGTAATGCACCGAAATTTCGTGCCATTCCACCCATTAGTTGTTCTAATAGTTTTCTACTAAAAAACTTTTCAAAGTATTGCCTCGTGCTAGCTACACCTACTTCCCAACTGTCTGACTATTTGTGGTTGCCACGCCAAAAAACCAGCTCTATTGAGGCATGCCAGTCATCGATCCAATTTCGCACATTTTCGTACGAAATGAAGCGTTTCAAACAAATGGTAATCAGAAGAACTTGAATTTGGTGACTCAAAATTTTCTTGTTTTCAATTTCAACTAAAAATTATATTTTCTCTCCATATAAGGGCTTGTTTTTATAATGGCCCCTACATATATTATATTTAAAAACTTGTGAGCTCTATGTGATCCAAATTCCCTATCGTTAATTCTTTTGTTAAATTGCTTTTGTGGAACAGTTTTCATCATCAAATAATAAAAGGGCTTCTAAAAGACTTTTTTTATGGGAAATCTTATATGGAGCGGGGTCCAGGAAATAGATTCATGTAGTTCGAATTTGGTCCACTTAATTAAAAATTAACAAATTTGGCACAAAATTGTTTACATTCTCTAAGAATCCCTATATGTGGTGGTATCCAAAAAATAAACCAGCGTGGTCCTAATTCGGTAAAGTTAACTTCTATGTCACTTTTCTATTATTAACTAATTTTCGCCATGAAATATTGAGTATTATATCTTTTTAACATACAAATATTCCGTCTTCGTAGGATCGGCTGTATGAGTAGGGATTCAAAAAATTAGCCCAGCTGAACCAAATTTTTCATATCAACTTAGGATTTACTATCACTATTTTACTATTACTCATCGATTTTTGTCGAGAAATTTAAAATTTTCCTCGATATAAGTGCACTTCACAAGGAGGCGTTATGTGGAGATTGGACCGATTCGGAGCATAGCGTTCAATAGCGTTTGTCCTTGGGCGAAAGCATGTCAGCGTACCAAATTTTATCGTGATACCTTAAAACTTGCCACCTATAGATTAAACATAGATGGGCAGACATCAGACAGACAGACGGCCAGATAGGCTTGGATCGAAAGAATGATTCTAAATCGATCGCTATAATAAAAGACGGGTCTATATTAAACCCTTCTGGACGTAACATATGTATACACAAACTTTGTATAACAAAAATGATGTTATGATTTGCCAAGGAGGTAAGAAAATTTTACTTTAAAGCTAATATGAAAACGGGAATTATCGTTTGCTTGGAAAAGTTTAAAGAAATTACCCCTTTACTTCACAAGATTAATTCAAATGTCTGCTCCTCAGCCTCATCTTATTTCAAGAATTCAAGTTCAAGATCTTAGACTTAAAAGTAAAGAAAAATTATTTATAAAAATGTTAAAATGGATTTATTTGTCAACTTTTCAATGCATGAAGAAACCTCTTTCCTCAAATCACATGCAGTGTTACGGTCTCATTGAAGATGGCAAATTTATCTCACGTATCTGTGACGTTTTATGAAAATATTTAAAATTTATTGCTATTTTCTAAAAGCCATAGTTTAAATTTCACAGAAATAACAAAAATATTGTGTATATTAAAGCTGAAATATTCTATTGTAGTCTCTTTTTTCCACTTCATTGCTGTTATTGTTGTCATTTTTACCGGTCACTAAGCTGCTGTGACATTTGCTGATTAGTTGTCATTTATCTTCAACGGAATTGTCTTTCAGTCAGAACTATATTTGCATTCATGGCTATATATGAGTGTTGCTTCCATGACTAAACACTCACTCATACATTTGTGTAGTCTCGCTATGTTAGAAGTAAACGTTTGTATTTACCTCAAGCTTAATGTGTACGTAGAGAAAACAAGAAAAAAATGCTCACCGCAAATTCTTGGTTTATTTTTTACGCTACAAAGGATTACTAAGCAAACACTTTTACTTTAAAGTAAATATATGTGTGTGGCTAGCACATACTTATATACAACGTACACATATATATGTATACATATAAACAACAACTTAGCAAACCAACTTGTATATATATTTACAGAATAAAGCAATGTCTAGATAATGTTTTTTTTTTTTGCTTTGTTTTTAAATAGAAACCAGACTAGAAAAGAAAGTTTGTTGTATGGGTTAGAGAAGGAAAAAACGACTTAAAAATTCAAACACAAACTTGATGGTTAAATGAAAATAGAGAACAAGAAGAAGAAGAAGAAGAAGAAGAAAAAAACGAAAATAAATAAATGCATATTTACTCATGGCACTAACTATGCATGTGTGCATGTTTCTTTAGAGCGCACTTAGGTACATATATTGCGCGTAAAAAGTAACCGGAATTATTAAAAAAACATCTAATTGACTCAACAAAATACCGAGCGCGTAAGAGTCGCGAGCACCAAGGCAGTGTATTCGCGCATTCGAATCTCAGTGCGATAGCGCATACTTGGTCGTACCTACAATGAGAGCTGAGCCAATGAAGACATAACACTTACCAATTCAGCAGAGTTCTATTGGCTCTCTATTTCTTTCTGCCCAAGACGGGGTACACAGGATGCCTTTCCGGTTCGATTGGTCATATTAAGAAAAAAAAATCTTTACTTGATACAGGTCTTTTGAATAAAAATAACACCTGTTGGACCTTCAGTACACTAACGATCTGTCATTACTATCATTATTAATTTAGCCAGAAAAATAAATTCTAAGACTATAATCTTAAAGCACTGGCATCTAAGGCTGTCGGCTTTATTGAGAACTTTACCACACTTGAGATTTGAACCCACGACCATTGAGTCTAAAAATAGTGATCTTAGGAAAGAAGAGTGTATCCGCTGGGTACGTTGCCTTTTCGATAGTAATAATTAGGCTTTTGGTATCAAAACTTTTCACAACGATGGCTTATGCGATAAGATATTGTAACCCAAAATATCGGTTGAAGAGGTTTGAAAGAACTTAACACGCTTGAACCAACTCTCTAAGACTCTTCCAACTAAAAGGAGACCTCAAGGCTTACAAGCTCATAGTTCGGTAGATGGCTCAGAGCACTCGAATCAAGTGAAAAATCTTGGGATTTTTTGAACGCATTCTTATTAACATGCACGGCTTGCCGTTAATCTTCTAAAACAGAGTTCGGGCTCATGAAATTTTATTTGAAAAACAAAGGCAAAACATTTTGAGCTAATCTCTCACTTTTGAAAACAAAAGCGCTTCCAAAAGTTTGCGCAGCAGACTTAGGCAAATTGAGTAAGTACTGCATTGCGCCCTCAAAATCCAGCTTACAAGCAGTTTGCGCGCTACCAACTTACAAGGGAAAAAAACCACTGCGCCCACATCTGTCGCTTGCATTTTGGAAATTCCGGGTACTATGTTAACTAAATGTTAACAACTCTATAATGTAAAACAAACAATAGAAAAAGTAAATAGAAGGACGCATCTCTAGTCAAACATTTAATTCGTGCTTTTGTTGTCAAATACAATGAAATAAATGTCAATTGACCACACTTCCACAACCACACATACGAAATGTTAGTGTCATTGTTAATATAATGCAATAACAAAACAATGCTTTCAGTGAGACCAACAACAAGAAATCTCACTCGTTTGCAAAGATTCCAACTAAACTAATTTTTCGAAGAACAAAAACAACAAAAAAAACCTAAGGGAATAATTTTGCGGAGCACAGTTTCTTTTTTTTTAACTTTTGTTGCTTTTTGTTGTTTTTGCTCAGTTCTTTTTATGAAGAAGAAAATATTTTTGGTCGTAAAGCTTTTAAAATGGCAGTCACGTGCATTCAATTGCAATTGTATGCAGTCTCGGAAACTCCCGCTTTTTTTTCATCTTTTTCCACGTAACGACAATCAGGGTAGCATTGCTTGCTGGGGTTATTTTAACCTTTTATTAGATGTTTTTCTTTGTCTCCACAAGCTGTATGCAATAAGTATACTAATTCATATTTTGATGGTTAGTATAGCATATGGAAAGAATTTCAAAATCTTTTCAAAGCGCATGAACAGATGTCTAACGGCCGCACTTACTAAAAAACAGACGAATGGGAAGCAGGTTCATTGATCGATGACGAAGAGACAAACGGGTTGCTGAACTCACGGTGTATTGGATCCACAAACTGATGGATACAGGGACCCGTAGGTTCACGAACTGATGGACCTGCGGACAGATTGATTCTTCTGCTAATCTTGCTTGAAGCTTGAAACTGATGGACATAATGCTGGAGCTTAATAGGTTCTGACAGACCCGGGCCCTACTAGACCTACAGTTTGCCAAACACATGGACAGATGAGCTTAGCCAACCCAATTGGTGTACTCTGAATGCACGAACGGAAAAACAAAAGAGAAATAAGTGGATAAGTGAATCTGCGAGCATAGCCAGGGCTGAGTTGACGCTCGGAAACACAAGTAAGATCGGTGACGTAAATAAAAAGACTGTCATACGGTGAATTAACTAAACTACTGGTCATCTGAAAGAGTAAAATAAATCGCATGGTGTTGAGTGACGTGGAGATGGCTAGAAAGAAAAATATACGTCTAAAGACATTAAAAATCTTATGCTCCTAACTGGTACAACGAAAGGGCCACATGTCTTTCACTTTGGGACCTATTTTACTGAATTTTAATGCCATTTACACTTTTGTTCACTGCTATCAAAAGTGACATTTCACAAGAGAGAGCGGAATAAGAATTCAAATAAACCAACACCTACCTATTTAAAGCTCTTTTAAAGCTCTTTGAAAGAACGTAAAAGAAATCGCTTAAGATAATATTATAGTTATTTATGACGAAAATAGTGGATGTCTAGTATTCGCTGTAAAACGAGTATATTTTTCTTAGCGATTTTGAAATTAGCTTAACCCTGATTGCAATATGACAGACAAAAAATCGCAATAATAAAGTGCTTGCATTGAGTTTGAAGCGAACTCAAACTCACACTACACTGGAGACTAGGAAAAATCATCCTTTGAAGAAACAAATTTTTGAAAAATTAATTCAAAAACTACTAAACGGTCAAAAAAAAAGAGGTATGCTAGGGATTACCTTGAACACTAGGAGTTATTTATTGAATTTAACAAACCGAAAAAAACAAGATGCTTAATACTTAACGATTTTGTGAAAAAGATTTTTTAAAAGATCTTTTTTTAAAGAAAAGTTTCACATGATACGCTTACTGGAACAATGTATCGCAATATGTTCGTATTACAAAGCATTTTTTTCCTTTCTCTTATTATTTTGTATATTATTTGTCGTAAAACTTTCAATTCTTGCACGTCTATCGAAAGATAGCAAAAAACAAGGAAAAAAAAAAACATGAAACGTTAACGTTAACAAACTTCGTGTTTTCAATTATCTTTAGCTGTCACTGTAAAAAAGCAAGAGAATGCAAATGCGTGATTGTTTAACTTCAAAGTATTTTCAAATTTTTCTTCTCCTTCCTATCTATACATGCATTCTTAGTTTTTTCATGAATTTTTTTCTTCTCATTGCTTTACTTAACAAAATTTCAAAAACTTCTCTTTCGCTTTACTTTATTTAGTTAATTTTGTAAGTACGAGTTTTCCATTTATTTCTTTAGAATTAGTTAAGAAAGAGATTTAATGAAATTTTTACATTAGCATCTAAATATGCATAGCAGAACTTATCTATCGGCTTAGTGAATAGATTAGGGCCCTTCACGAACGCGCGTATTTCGTATTAGTGAAACTTTAGAGAGGCCTTCTTATCGCGCCTTGTCAATCGAGCTAACTTCCAAATCTCTATTTAAAATAAAAAAAATTTTAAATTCCTACAATTGAAGGCAAACGCATAAAAATCTGCATTCATATTCCTATCTGCTGGTATGCTCTTTCATTAATTAGGCCTATATTACCCCGGAATATTTTGATATATGCTTCAAAAGAACATTAAATAATTTTCATTTACAAAATATGTATAAGAACAAATTTTTTATTATGTTTCAACATAAAGTAAACCTTTGTCTTCTGTAGGATAATAAACAAATAAATCCTTAAGGATACGTTTTCTATAAGCTTCCAATGAATATTTTGGATATTAAATGCTTCTTTATACACATCACCAAAGAATTTGTAACACTAAGACTGAAGCCTGGACGACCCATACAGGATGCGTTCGTCTGTCCGTCTACTTGCTTGTTTGTGTAAACAAAAAAGAAGACATCAGCGTGACGTGAACATTGAAGATCCTTGCACGCAAATTGGTATTGGGAATACGCCAAAGCGGTAACTTGTCACGCGATTATTACAGCCTTAATACCACCTCGTTTCGAAAACAAACGATAATTGGACTTCTTCCTTGTTACTGATAAGCAACTACAAAAGTTTGCACGTAAACAATATATAACTAAACCTCCAGCGCTTGTACATCAATGCGAACAACTCTACCATGTCCAACTAATGTTCCACAGCATCACAATTTCATTCTCTTATCAATATGCTGAAAGAAATTTCAGAGACCTTACAAAATATATATATCTAGGCACGTTTGTCCGTCCGTCTTTTGTCTGTTTATTTGCCTGCGACTCCAAAAATTAATATATTGTCTTGAAATTCGGCCAAAAGGTTGCATTTCACCGCACGCAAGTTCTTACTGAAAATAAGTCAGAGAAAAAAAGTCAGAGGGCGCGGCCACATTACAGCGTAAAGTGAGCACACATTGGTTTTCAAGAGCAAAAAAATCAGTACTCTGCTCCTTACTCATTACACTGTAACAATAGGATATCTGCATATTCTCCTTTAATATAAAATTGATGGTTGCAGAAGACTCGGTAACAGCCGAATTCTCTTAGTTGTTCCTCTTCGCCTTAACGATTTATAGTGAGCAATGTTAAAAAAGATATATTATTTCGATAGTGTAAATCACTTGGAGAACTTCCTAGGCATGTACATGTCCTCCATTTATATATATGAGAATTGGTCGGAAATTTCCAGGATTGTGTATATGTGCGGCATCCTAAACTTTTTTTTTTTTTGAACTAATAATGATATCTTAAAATTTATAGTCATTTTATGAGTTTTGACCATTTCCGAATATTAAGTGGTCTACACCATTTCGGCTAAGGCGATACTTCATTTATTTTCGGTATAAAACATCGCAAATTATGTAGCCTTGCAGAAACACCAAAACCCTGCGCTAGCTTAGTCCACGTTTTAAAAAACTCATTTTTTCTGTCAAAAACCTATTATTCCTTACCTCTTATCATTATAAAATAGTTAAAATGTGGCCTTTTATGGCGTAGGATTTTTTAAAAGGACTTTCTGCGGCATAGAGTCCTGCAAATGAGCGTACGTAGTCCAAATGTACCAAAGCAATGTTGACTAGGTAAATCCTTTTTATAGATGAAATCCCAAAATAAAGTCGACCATCATGTCATATGAAGGCTCCAAAAAGTCCCATCTGATTTAATCTTCCCACATTGATATGATACGATTTTTGTCGGGAAACATCAACCACTATAAAATTTTTATATACAAAGACTTATTTTAAATGGGACTTTATAGGGAAAGTGCTCGTAAAAGTGGTTCGATCCGATCCAATGTAATAGCTTTCGTCCTTAGGCCAAAATACTTCAATGTACCAAATTTCTCAACAACCGCTACCTATAACTTGAATAAAAAATTCATTGACAGACATCACTGGCGTAGACGGAGAGACAAGCAAAATCGATTCAAAAAGTGATTGCGAATTGATTGTAATCGTAAAAAGGTAGAGATCTACCGCTATCTATCTATGTGTTACATACAAGCTTATATAGGTATACGGGTGTAGTGTACCGCGAGTTATGCACGTTACAGCAAATTCTTTTCAACATAAAAGCCCCGTTAAGAAGTATACTCGTTTTGGTACTCTGGTTAAAGAAAATGTAATCAATTAATGACGTTCTACGAACATAAAAGTATAATACCTATATAAAATAAAGAAATGTTCGTCAGTTACTCGGAAGGTTGCTTCTTATCGATGCGACATCTAGTTTTCAAATTTAAAATTTCGCAAAAATCCTTAACTTGTTTTCTCAATCTCGCATTTTCTTACTTTTACTTTGAATATATTTTTAAAATATATTCCAAATAGTATTTCAATAACTATGAAATGATCTAAAGCTTTCCTTAGAATATTTCGCAATATTCAGTTAATGCAACTCTGACTTTTATGTTCGATTTTCTCCAAACATCAATTCATAACGAAAAATACATGCATAGAAATGGTGTGGGGAAGAAATTTCCCGATGGAACTAGAAACTAAAAAAATTATCACACTTTTCGCGAAATTATCAAAACTCGTAATTTTTTAGTTAACCCTCGAAATGTTATCAATCCAGAGTAAATATCTGCAAGAAAGCTTCGCAGCAATGGATAAAAACACTCGATCCTGCAGCTCACATACTATGGCAACTAACATGAAAGATTTGTTAAAATGTAAGAATTCTGAATGAAAAATTAATTTCAAGCAAAGAACAACATATTTCATCACTCTTCCCACTTTTTTTATACCCTACACCACTTGTGGTACAGAGTATATTAACTTAGTGCAGTCATATGTAACAGGCAAAAGGTCCTTCTATAATGTCGAACGATTCAGAATCATTATCTGAATTGATTTAAGCCTGTCTGTCCGTCTTCCCGTTTGATGTCTGTCCATGTAAGTTTGTGTTCAATCTACAGGTCGCAATTTTTGAGATATTTTGACGAAATTTAGTACACGTGTTTTGGCCCAAGGACGAATGCTCTTGGAAATGGGTCGGATCGGTCCACTGTTTCGACCACTCCTCATACAACACGAAAAGTCGTTATATGGAAAAAACTTGTAATTTTCAAAATTTCTCGGCAAAAGTGGCTAAGTAGTAATATTTGGGCATTCTAAATTGGTATGGAAAGTTTGGACCGGCTGACCAATTTTCTAACCCCCTCATATAACGAAAGCTAAAGTTCACACGACAAAAAGGATAATTTTTAATTGTTCATGAAGGAAATCATATCATAATAGTAATTTTACATAAAAGACTTAAATGTACCAAATTTGGATCTTCTCGGTCTATTTCTTGAATCCTACCCTAATAAGGATTTTGATAGAAATTGATCCTTTGTAGAGCAGAAAAGTCTAAGTTTTAATACATGGTTATGAAAATTGATGCAAACATACAAAAAAACACTACAAAAGTTGGAGCATCTACGGGTATTTCTGGAGCCTGCCCTATGTAAAGATTGAACTTGTACTGCAGTAGGTTGCGTTTTGGACACGCTTCCCCATTAATACGCACTTGAAAAATTTCCTGAAACAAGATATAACTTATGTGTTCTAGAATAAAAATAAGAATTGCGTTAGACAATCTCGTGTAGGGTATTTAACGATCCGCCTTGCCCGACTATAATGTTCTTAGTTGTTTTCTAGATGTAAAAAGCTTTACTTTACAGCAGATAAAGTTTCTTTACACGTATCCTTCTAAATATCTAAAAGTTTATGATGTGAGTCTTTCTCTCCCTCTCTCTCTCTCTCTCTCTCTCTCTCTCTGTGTGTCTCTCCGTCTCTTTCTTTCCAAGGTTTTTTTAAGCCTACACATACACGTGCGCGTCATCAATTGTATTTCCTCATGTTTCGCCAACATTTATGGATTAAGCAAAACAAATGATACGTGAGCAGATTTGCTTCTCTTTACAAGAGTTTGTACACTTTTTTTCTTTCGTTCACTTTATCTTTTTCTCGCTAGAGATGTACAGACGTCTTGGGGAAACATTTTACTGGCAAAAAAACAAAAAAAATAGGAAATAGTCGTAAAGACTGCCGACTAGAAAATCCTTCAGTAAAGCATTGAGACGTTACATGTACCTGAATAATGGCAACACACTCCCATTAACCATCATATGTGGGCAAGGTATGTGTACACATGTATGCATATTAAGAAATTTAAAAAATATTGAGCCTAATAATATAAGGAAATATCAATGCATATAGATAGGGTTTAATGAGTAATAAAAATAAAAAATACATTCATTGTATAGACTCAACATTTTTATGTTTTTTTTTTTTAATATATATATCGACTTTCTTGTATTGCCACCTGGTTTAATATGGATGCCAAAATGTGCTCAAAATACTAAAAAGCTTAACATAACGCACGGAAATGCAATCAAGTAATGTTGGAAATGAAATGAAAACATAATAAAAGAAAAACGAAACAACTACAAAATGTAGAATAAGAGGAAGAAGAAAAAAATAAGAACAAAGCTACGATTTGCTTACGGTTACTATGGATTTCTTGTACATTTTCTATAATTTTTTTTTCTTTCGTTGTTAGGTAAATTTATAACTAACAGACGCACATCTGCATGTAGAAGCTTTTGTACGTACATGTGCATTTATGTACGTACAAGAGCTTGTAGCAGTTGTTATAAAATACATAACAGTGGATATGATGGCGTTGGCATAGTAAATGCTTGCGGATATCATGTCGTATTAACAAGCCTAACAACAGGCATCATGTACTGCGCGCTTGTATGCTTGCTAAAGGATGAAACGTGTCTTTATTACGCCTAGATATGCTTAGTTAAAAATTATAAAATACTTTGATAAGTTTTGTTGCCTTATTTTATATACGCATGCTATTAAGAGATCTAGTGCACTTGCTTTTTCACTGTATATGCAACATGTACAAAGAGAGATGCAATCTAAAAATCATGGGTGTCAATAGTGGTGAGCTTTCTATGTCAATATCGCCTGAATAGCCCAATAGACAAAGCATCTTCATTACCTTCTCTATGGTCGTGGGTTTAACTCTCAAGTGCGGTAGTGTTTTTAATAAAGCCGATGACCTCAGATCAGTTTTTAATTTTTATAAGAAATAAACCCAAGAAGTTGTATTGAAACCAAAATCAGTTTTCTTTTGCTCAGATGCTATTGCTTTAAGACTTTAGTCTGCGAAATTATTTCTCTGGCTAAACTAATGTTATAGTGACAATGACAATAATAAAATAATACATTCTACGAAATAATTGAGTGACGGTGGGTTATGTACAAGCGTCAACGAGTATTTAAAAGAAAAACAGGAACTTTATGCTTGATGAGCCGCAAAGTTCCGAGTTTTTTTTAATTACGTCCGTCGTGTAATCTTGTGTTTTCTTCAGACATTTATTGCCTTATCTCTCCATTCATCCTTCCCTCCGTATGCTTAACTGTCCGTCTATTCATCGGTTATGCCTTAGTGATTTTATTCGATCATCTATTGCTCAATCTTTCTCCTTTTTGTCAGCTGTTCGAATTTGTACGCCCGCCGAAATGCTTATGAAAACTTGGCATAAATATTTTATTTCTATGACCATTGCTACTCTAGGTATATTGCTAAGACAGTGAAATGTAGATTCCTAATTAGACTCCCAGAAATTAAATATGAATCTTGATCCATCCACAATTACAATAACACCGCAGAAGAAAAGACTAACTAGATATTAATTAAATATTTTTGAGGTCTACAGTTTTTTTTTTTTCTTATAAAGAAAGAAACAGGAACGAGGAACCTATTGTATGTGTGCCCAATCGATAAATGCTGCACCTTCACGAACTAAGCACTCACTATAGCTACAACCAAAGAAAATTACACCGCACTTGAGATTTGAATCCGCGAATACTGACTTGATGGTCACGGTTCTTACTTACTCGGCGATGCAAGAGGAAAATGATGCCACAAGCTCCTCTACATCGTTTTTCAACCATGTGAGCAATTAATGTGAAGCATTATTAAGTGATTGTTATACATATTTTTTGTCTCGCTCTCAACGGGTATTTAAGATTCGTTGCGAACAATTAAAGCGAAAATTTTTTACACTCATCCTTACATAAGAGAAGTTGTAGTTATTTGTTTTAAATTTTACCTTTGTTTTCATTGATTGATTGAGTTCGAGCGTAAAACGAGAACATATCGCAAGGAGAAAAGTATATCTTGAAGGCATACCATTTGCTGGTTAATTACTAATTGAGGCAGAGCTATCTGCATATCTACCATGTTACTTTAATTTTGAAGGTATAGCTTGGAGTTTACTCCAAGGAGTACATCGGAAATATTTTCTATCATTGAAGTGTTTTTCTGCGAGTGATCAAATTTAAGAAAAGCAACCGAGAATCAATTTTCAATATTGAATGTTTAAAATCGTTCGCAAATGACTTTTCATTCTCTCTTATAAAAAAAATTCATTATTTTATACTTGTAATGTGGTATTAAATGCAAAGTTAATGATCTTCTCGGCTTAAGAAATAACGAATATTTTAAATTTAGGTTAACACGAATGTAAACTGCAATACCAAGAGCTATGAAATCGTTGAAAATTCTTTATTAATTAATTTTTCGAAATGTGGTGCTATCTCTCAACTAACTCCCAAATATCATCAACGAAAACGATGACACATACTTGTGCGTTTCAATATTCTGACCTAAAGACTCTCTACGTACAGATATGTGTATTAGTATATTAGGAGTACCCATAAATAATCAATTATTTTCCAAAGAATTAGTTCTGCACCAGTCGTTTAAGGGAAAACCGGTACCGGAAACCGGTAATTATTTGTTACAACCCTGTAATAAAATTTCGTCCTTACTTTCCTAGGACCATATTCGTCATTAGATACTTTTCCATTTTCATGCAGAATTTAACACAACGGAGAAGTATTGGAGATCAATAAATGTCAAGAAGTCTCAAGTGTTCACAAGGTTTACCCCTGATGATCACGATTTTCCTGACAGGCCTCAATATAGATGAGCTACCAAATTTGATAACGACTCCTTAAATCTTTAGTAGAAACTGATACAAAATTGAGTAATCGAATATTATGGAAAAAGGTTTGAATCTACATAGTCAACTAGGCAAAGACGCCTGCACGAAATTAGAAAGGCATATAAACAAGGAGGATATGTGTACCACCTCAATTATCTTCTGCCCTTTTTTCTTCAATATGAATCAATCACTCAGGGCGTATCACTATTCGCGTATCACGGGGACGGTAAGAAAAAAGTGAGGGAAGGGAAAGAGATAGGGAAAATGATGACCGCAGTGGAAGGGGTGTTTAGCTACAGCTGTGACCAGAGTAAACTGCACCGCACTAGAGATTTGAATACGCGAACATTAGCTTGGTAGCGGCGGTTCTTCCCTATTAGACTACTTATGCAGATCTGAGACAAGAACAAAAATATTGGTCGGTCAACTTGCACTTCATTGCTATCCAGATTTCCTAGATATCCATTATTTAGCAGAATCGTTACTGAAGACGAAAAATAGATTCTTCCCGATAAAATAAAATGTTCTAAGCAATGGGTTTCTGCGAATCAAAAAAAAAGTATGACTGAGCATTTGGTGGGACTGAAATCTGAAGAAACAATTGGCTGGATTGGATTGTCAGCAATTACGCAGTACGCCGGTACTTAGTAAAAGGGGCACCTTTACTCACTCAGGATCACTCATGATCAAACAATTGCTTTACGGCATCCCTCCCTCCTCGCTACACCCACTGAATGTTGCTCTCTTTGACTGTCATATCTGCAGGTGTTTGCAGCATTTGTCAAGAAATAAAGCATTCACTTTCGTAGAATATGTAAGGAGGTATCTCGAGTCATATTTCGCGAGCCCTAGATCTCTACAAGGGGAGCGATAGAGAATTTGCAAACTGTCCTTGATAATGATGAGGAGAGTAAAATAATAAATTAAGAAATCAAAACTTGAATTCACTACAAAATTGATTACTTATGGGTTCCCCTCTTATACATATTCACATATAACTTTAAGCAAATATATATCGGATAATTTCATATATATTAATATTGATTTAAGTTTATGAATTTCCTACTACGAGAAACTTCGAGAGTGTCGTACATTACATTACATTACATTTCGTTACTCATATAACGTACATTGGTTTGTGTGTAATTACAATGAATTTATAAAATCTATTTAATTTGGAATGAATGGCAAGCTTTCAGCTAAGTTGATGTCTTCTTACAACTGCATACAACAGCAACAACAAAACTAGCTTTAGTAAAAGTCCTATAATAAAGTAAATGTTGAAGCGAGAGTTGTATAAGATATAAGATGAAAATGTTAAGAGGCTTTCACAAAATGAAATGCTTCAACTTATTAAATTGTTGCCATTTAATTGCGAGACAAGTGGAATTATTAAAATGGACACAAAGTCCTTATCGACGAACGACCGTACGTCGTAGTACTTGAATAGAGAATAGAGAATGCCGAAGTTTAGCAACATTGTATACGGCAAAAGCAAACGAGAAAAGAAGAAGAAGAAGGAGAAGGAGATTCCTTTGGAAAAATTTTGACATAATAAAGTATTGAAGTTTTTATAAAAGATAGTATTTGTTTGAAAATAAACCATAATGAAGACAAAAGGGTAATAAAATCGAAGTAAAAAAAAACAACAACAAGCAAGAGAAGCATAAAAAAGATAAGGTTCACTTTAAAGAAAAATTTGTCCTGTGGCTTATAGTGTTTTGGTTGCCGGAGGTTCGGTTCTCTTTTTTATTCTTTTTTTTTTTTCTAAAGAATGAAAGAATAGAACGAAAACTTAAGCTGCAGAAAAAGCGCAGTAGAATATCAAGTAAGAAAGAATGGAAAAGTGGGAAAAAGGAGAGTAAGGTAGATTAGTAAGAAAGAGAAAGGGATAGTTACTATCTTTTTCTTCATCTTATGCGCTTCATTGAAGCACGTAATTATCAAATAATTGGATGCGACACCATCTGTTAGCTTACTAAGTAAGAGAGAGTAAGGTGAAGAGACGCCGGAAAACTTAAAGTGCGTTACTAAATGCAAACACTTGCCCAACAAAAACAACACACTAGCACAAGTACAGGCACATAGACGTACCAGGCATTACTTTCATGCACTTTCAACTTTGGCAAGATGAAGAAGAAGAAAAGATAAAATGCTCGCAACAGAATAAAATCACGTTGACAGTCATATCAATGATGTCTTAGATAGGAAACGAACATAAATGCTTGACTTACTTTAACACGGTTTTCTTCAGCATTTTCCGATAACTAACTTTGAAATAATATCACCACTGAACTACATAGATTTACTATTGTTGTTATTGTTATTGTTATATGCTTGTATTTGAATTCGTTTCATAGAGTTTTCTTAAAGAAAATTTGCTTTCAATTTAATTACAATTTCAATTGAATTTATAATAAAATAAAAGAATTTTTTTTTTTTTTTGCTTGTAAAACTTAGATAGAAAAATTTTCGCACAGGAGTAGAAAAGCGATGATTACAACATGAGTTTTGTTGAATAAAATTAATGATTTTAGTTGCGTTTGTCAGTTTAAGCGCGCATGCATAAATTATTAACAATTTTCCTGTGTTTTATTTTTCAATATTTTATATACAATTTTTTTATTTCATTTCTACGCTCCAAGGTCTCCGCGGACATGTGTGGCTGAAATGTATAATAAATTATTCCAAATACATGAAATTTTATGTACACGCGTATGATTGCACACATAAATGCATATATGCACATGCATGCATATATGTTTGTGCCTATGTATGTGCATATAAGTATAAATTTAATTACTATGTCATGTAAATTCAATTAGACTCTTATGTAACACCTGCTAACTGTCTATATGGATTTGCTCATCTAGCATGGCCAGTCAGTGTGTACGTCTGTCTAACACTTTTTTAGTTAGATTTTATAAAAGGGAAATAATGCAAATGCAAAAATATATAAAAGAATTTATTTATCTATAAATAAAATTAATTAACATTATTAACACTAACATCATAAATTATTAACTAACACTTTTCACATGCTCGAACGATTGCCATCAGAGGATATTCATTTTTATTATATTATATATATAAAAATTAGAATAATATTTCTCTCGTGAACACACATGCAATGATGTTATTGTGTAATTATTAAGAGTTTTAGATTTATTTTGTTTTGAAAAATGTATCATTAGATTTTGATTATAAGATAAACCATTTAACAAAACTGCTAAACAGTGATTACTGTTGCAGCTTTGTTTAAAAACAAACTTGAATTGTTACGGCATAATTTATGTATTATCGACACTTTAATTGACATAAAATTTGTCTTCAGATTTCACTTCACATAAGCAAACCTTTGCCGGTCGAGTAGGCAAAGGATTTCGCCTAACAAAGTTCGTGGATTCAATTCTCACGTACGGTAGAGTGTTCAACAAAGCCAATAGGCTTAGATGCTAGTGCTTTAAGACTTTAGTCTTTGAATTAACTTTTGTCGACTAAATTCTCACGAATCTTTGAATTCAAATCATAATGGATTTGAAAAGTCAACTCTTGCCAAATATAAGTTTCTGTGGAGAAAAATGAATAAACACCAAACTACATCGCGTGTAAATGCAGAAAAAACACAACGGTACAGTTCTATAAGTGACGATTTCCTTTGGCCACGCTATGCTGGATCCTGAAGGGCAAGTTCAGTTAAGCTACGTTTGAGAGGAAAGCGCTTTAACATATACGATCTGCAGCTAAAGCTATTTTAAAAGCCACGGACAATGCACGCAAAAACCCTCTCAAAAGCTATCATCGTCACAGATAGGGGACAGGCGATATGTTGTCACTTTTGAATTTACGGTTTGCAATGACCAGAATTTGTGGGGTTGCGTGGCGCTGGTGCACCCGTGTATTTCACAGTGCAATAACAGAACCGTCACCTTTCCTTTATTATGTTTACAGATAATATTAGGTGCTTGCATGATAAAATAACAGTTAAATTCAACGGTTTGGACCTTTCTGTATACAAAAGCCCAAGGTTGCATTTTCACCATCCATTAATTTTATGGTTTGATTTGAAGAAATGTGCTACCGAAGCCCATCAAATACTTTTAGAAACTTATGGTGATGCTGCTCCATCATATCCCCATTGTCACCTTTGTCAGTTTTAGTCTCAACGGTTTGAAAGTGGTCATTGATGTTAGTGACGAAAAACGTCCCCAAGGACCAAACAAGCTCAAAGACAATGAGTTGCAAGACTTCTTGAACTAAAACCCAGCTCAAACTCTTATAGGACTTCCGAACAGCTTACCAGTTGATAAATTAATTGTTTCTAACCTTTTACATATAATGGGAAATATCCAAAAGGAAGAAGAATGGCTACCATACCAATTGAATGAAAATGAAATTTCGAACCGCTTCAACATCATTGTTACATTGCTTGCATTGGAAAAACAGTGTGTAGCGTATTGTGATTGGCGATGAAAATTGCGTCTACTAAGGCCATCAGAAGCGCAAATCATCGTTTGTTAGTCCAGGAGATTTATCCACATCGATAAAGTTTTGCTGTGCATACGATGGGATCAGCAAGATGTATATGTATTATGAGCTGCTCAAACCGAATGCAAATGTTACTGCAGTTGTGAATTGAGCAAATTGGACGATGTATTGTTGAAAAAAGACCAGCAACAATGGTTAATACAGGCAAAGTCATTCTTGCTCACGACAATGCTCGGCCGCATGGGAAGTTCTGCCGCACTTAGTGTACTCTCCAGGCTTAGAGCCTTCTGATCGAGTGGCACGCGTTTTCAAAATGCTGAAGAAGTACGAAAATGAGTAAACGGTTGAATTGGTGCCAAACTCACATCGTTCTTTCGACAAGGTATCGCCACATTACCATAAAGATGGGAAAAAGCTGTAGGAAATGATAGAAAATATTTTGATTAATCCAATCTTGTACCAATTTTTCTCAATATAATTGCCTTTTTCAAGCAAAAAAATGATCAAAATACATGCAATCACTTATCGTATATAACCGCAAATAAAGTTGTACAGCAGTTTAACGGGAACTTGAAGCTTAAAATCTTTTTTTGTTGGAAAAAATGTTTTTCAAAGTTAGTATGCCGCTAATGGTTTCAGTATTCATCCGATTGCCTTTCAAATTTCAATTGACATTTTTTTGCTTTTAATGGCCCGACGATTACTTTATTTGGAGTCATATTTTCAGATAATATTTGGTCTAAAATTGTATCTTGCAATGATACGGTAAGGACGACGTGTCAAAAAAAGAATTCTGTTTGCGAAATTATTCCGACCCCATAAACAAAAATTTGCCTCCACTATCGCGATTCATTTATAACAACACGCACGTTAGTGAATCTTTTCAATTTTTGTATATAGACAGACTCATCTTATGTAATAGCGATCGATTCAGAAAGTGTGCAGACGTGGGCAACACCCAGAAGGACTTACCTTTAATTATACCGATCGACTCAGAAAGTGATTCTAAATTTCGAGCTGTTTGTACCTCCGTCGGTCTTGTTTTCTTCTATTCAATAAACAGGTCGCAATTTTTTAGAGATTTTAATGAAATTTTTTACGTGCAACATGTTTTGGCTCAAGGGCGAGCCCCATTGATTCGGATCGCCTACTTCCAATATAAGGCCTTATTTTGAAAAGTCTTTATGTGAACAACTGTATTAAGTAAACTGGTGTAGGATACTTACCGGTGGGTCCTATCTCACTGTAGCATTTTTACTTCTCTATAAATGTAGAACAATGACCTTAATTTTAGTACACACAACGTGATGTCAACCCTTAGTATTTATTCACTAGAGTAACTTTCTGCAGTGTACATATATGGTAATATTTCTATTAACGCTATACTTGTACATTCAACCCGGCAATGCTTTCTCTTATTACCATACACATTCACCTTAACTTCTTCGTACTTTTAAAGCAATTTCGCATTCTAACATTTATCAAACCATAAACAAATCTCTATTTGATTTGAAATTTTACAGTTTTAACACCTTTATAGAAACTTGTGAAGGAGGCTACTACTACTTTACGTGGATAGTATCCAAGGCTTTCTCTAAGAAAAATGGAGCTGTCTTAATTTTTATACATTACATCTCTTGGGGTACAAGGACATACATTAAATTTGAGCGAATGTATGCACAAGCCAAAAGAACTTAAGATGAAGCCACTTTTGATTACCCCGATTAATTCAGAATCCCTTTGTAAATCAATTTAAGCTTGTTTTTCTGTCTATCATTCTGATTTTTCATATTCAACCTGCAAGTCGAGAAGCTTGTCTGTCCCTCAGTCCGTTTTATTACTAATAAAAGGAATTGTATCCCATTAACGAGTTTTGTGAATACTGTCTGCAACTTTGCAGTGTTTCCGCTTATACTCATCTGTTCGGTACAAGCTTAAACATCCACATTTAAACCCTGCTTTCACTTATTTGAATACAATTAACTTCCGTCGTCGCTATGTTCGTTATTAAACTATTTCAGGAGCAGTTTAGTAATGATTATTAACTTAATTGAAACTATAATTTATATGCAACCTTCCCAAGTAGCCAACATCGCCCTTTGTCAGAGCGAACGTGTAGTTAAGTTTTTGCATTCAAATTAACAGAAGTCTTGCGCTTAACTAAGGATAATAAATATTTATATAAGGAATTTCCTAATCATTAATTTTTCAAAACACAAGGAAAAGTTGAAGAAAAATTATTTACACACTAGTTATGCTTTGAACTTCATTAGAAGCATATATGGCCATAAACTATTGCTTAATTTAATTTATTTTTACGTTTTTATTCCTTCCACTCAATGCTTTCTTACAATCCTTTCGTCATCAAAATCTTTCAAATTACATTTGCTTTCCTTTTTCTCTGTTCTTTTTCTTTTTACATTTGCACGTAATTTGAGGAATGCACACTATCTTCGTGTATTTTATATTACCGTCTTATTCTCACCGCCAACCAAAGAAAGGAAGTACCTCATTAAGTTCAACTTAATGATGTGTCTCCAGGAGTAAAGTTTTTGTTGCTACTTCACAAGAAATCATTTTTGCAAAATGCGAAAAAAAAAACGAAAAGAGAAAATAATGACAAAACCTTTTCTGTGCTAATATGCGAATATCTTGCTGTTACCTGTTCCTTAACTGGTTTGTAAGAGTGCGATTTGTAACGATTTGTTAACGAAAAGTAAATATTACCTTGAAAGAAGAGTAACACATGCCGTAGTGTGAGATACTATGTATATGTGTGCCTGTGTATGTGTGTAAGTGTGCTTTCATTTCTTTTTTCAAGTTTTTTTCATACTCCCACACATTTGCTCCCCGTGTTCAGCAAAGTAGAAGATAATTTTGAACGTTTTTTGAACTGTTATCCGTTTTTTCTTAACGCTTGAAAGAAGAAAATTCCAACGAAATCAATTAACGCGTTGGTGTAGTTTTCTTTAAATAAATGTAAGAAATATATTAGTTTTTCCTGAAGCTTTTAATCATTACTCTTTCTTTTTCATGTATTCTCTTCAATTTTCTTGAGAATTTATGTCATTTGTGTTTTTTTTTTTTCATTCTAACGCTCGTTCCTCTTCAATTAATCTTCTTCGATTGTAAAATTATTTCTGTTTTTTTTTTCTTGTTTTTATTCCCTTTTGGTTACTACAGTTATGTTGTTTCTAATTTTTGTGGCCTACTTCTTTTGCCACTGTTTATAGGCAGCAGGTAATGCTTAAGAGTGTAATAATTTAATCTCTTTGTTTGTAACATTCAGAAGTGTCCTCAAGAAAGTAATCATTTACTTATACTGCCATCATCATTTATTTATACCCCTTCCTCAGTCCTAAATGGAGTATCAAGTTTTCAGTTATTTGAACCTCTTTTTTCACTAGATTCATCAGCATCCATTTACACTTACATACTTAAGCTATTTATTTGTCGTTGCTAGGAGACACACGGCATTTAAAATCCAATGCACTTATAACGTTTATGATATGAAATTTAGCACATATGCCTGTCACAGTGCTGCCAATATAGAAAAAAAATATTTCTGCTGTTTATCACACTATTAAATGTCAAGGCTGCATGCCGTCGAATTTTATTTTACCCGCTATTGCCTTTTTATGAAAATTCCGGTAGTAAGGCTTTCTGTACAGTTTATACACAATGATAAAACACTTAACAGTAGCTCCGCTTACTCTCAATCGTTATATCGTTATATCGTTATTTTTTTACTCTTTAATAATATCTTTTTGAAGCTCTTAAGAGAGCTACTTAATACTCTTAAAATAGTCGAACCAGCACCTGCCCTTTGACAGTAGTGTTAATCACAAGTAGCAATGCCAGGTGAAAAGGATCGTATGGCTAAGGTTTCCCCTGAACGTGTTTTGCAATATGCGAACGGATATTATATATATATATATATATATATATATGTATATATATATATATATATATACATATCTCACTATTCCCACTTCACGTTAGAACCAATAGCAATTGTGACTTAACGATCACAGCACGCTAATACGTCAATTTTTTTATGATAAATCGAACAACTTGCTCGAACTAGATGCTTGTTCTTGTTCAACTTGGTGTAAGATGGTTGTTCTTGTTCAACTTGGTGTAAGAACTTGTTCTTGTTTAAGTTGGTGTAACATACTTGTTCTTGTTTAAGTTGGTGTAAGATGCTTGTTCTTGTTCAACTTGGTGTAAGATGCTTGTTCTTGTTCAACTTGGTGTAACACCTTGTTCTTGTTTAAGTTGGTGTAAGATACTTGTTCTTGTTTAAGTTGGTGTAAGATGCCTGTTCTTGTTCAACTTGGCAAGATTGGCGATTACAGTATGGTCTACCGCAAAAAGGATTGAACCCAGATATATCGACTTGATAATCGAGCTTCTGAACTTTTTGGGTATGCGATAGACCTTTAAGAACGTGTGCTGCGTCATTTGTTATCGGTAACGTTCTTAACTAGCTTTTGAACTGATAGACCCTTAACCATCTTGTCCCATTTTTCATAACCAAACGATATTCGCGGTATTTTATAAGCTATTGGCAATAACATTAAGAAATTTGGTTTATTTCATGATTTCTACCCTATCATTACAATTGCATTGCCAATATTATTGATTGAGCTAGCGCTCATCGTGTTTTTTTGCTCTACGTGTCCTCGTGCCGTACCGCTTCTTCCATATCCCTTTTTCAATGGGAAACTACCGGAGTATTCCGGTGTGAAAACGTACTTGTAATCAAATCGAACCTCTGAGCCGATTTTCTTTTCTGAATTAACCAACACGTTTGAAAGCAAATCTCCAACGTGCAACGTAGCTTGAAGCAATGAAAGGGAGAATTACGATTGTATATAAATAGGTAACGTTATCTGCTATCATAAAACAGCAAGTGTTTTTACGTAAGTGATGATCTAAGATTCGCCTTAAACCATTTATAAATTTTTTCTAGTTTCGTTTCTTTTGTGTCTCTTCTGTTGAGAGGCAAAAGAAAAACAAGCAGCACTCAACGGGACATCATTCAAATTTATCATAAACATTTTGTCATATTTGCTTTAAGCAGACGGACTGATTGCGCAGTGATGGTAAAACAAGCACTTTTGCCTATGACATGTGCTTTTGTTTATTTGTTTATGACAGTTCTACTTTTTTAGGCTGATAAGCAAAGATATGCGATGTGGTTTCTTTTACAAATTAAGTCGCCCAGGGGTTCATTCATAGAGTTGGGAAATTTCCCATAAAAAACTTGATGCTTTTGCATAATCAAAGAGGGTGGGGGACAGAGAGAGAGAGAGAGAGAGAGAGAGAGAGAGCGAGAGAGAGTGGTAAGGAAAACAAGACGTTTGATATATTTTGTAATAATTTAAAATGAAATTAAAAAAACGACTTGTTACTGATGCTATCTGTGTTATTCGTTTCAAAAATTTCTTTTTCTTTTTTCCTGTGGTTTTTATGAAGACAAAACTTTTAAAATACAAATCACAAAAGTAACAAAAAAAATATTACTTTTTCTTTTTTTTTTTGCTTTCTCCCTTGAATTAACGAAAAACTTTACAAATTTACCAAAATGACTGATTGTGACAGTTTAACTTATTATTCTAGAACAGACGACAGGCAGAACAAATTTTGTAACAAATTCCAGAAGACAAGCGGATAATTAAATTGTCTTTTAATATAAAAAGCGTTTAAAAATTCACTAAAATTACATAACGATAAAGTAAAATCGCCCGCTCATTCAAAAGCACACAAACCTAAAACTTTGACTCTCATCACAGGAGGATATATATTAAATTACTTCAAAGTGCATAAAGGACATAGCAGCAAGCTGGGAGGACCTTATAAATTATACATACATGTGATAAGCGGGAATAGAGAAATCAATTGAAGCAGGTCTGCTTGCCTAACCTTCTCCCTTAAAAATTTAGCTGAAATGTTTATTCTAAGCTCTTGCACGCGCTACGTTTAATTTGAAAATCAACTAAATGATTTCGTGAGCCGTATAAGCCGACCTAGGTTAACACCCTAAATCTACCTCATTGTATAGTTAGGATGATAGTTTTTTCCTGGTCTTATTATATGCAGATGCGTTTACTATATCGTAGGTAACTTACGTGATCTATAGTAATTAACATACTCGTAGTGTCGCTGGCAAAGATGCGATGTCGGAGTTGCAAATGTGTGTGCTTACGCTTGACCATTACAAAGCAAGTTACGCTATCACGTTGCAGATACAGGGGTGTAAGCTTATGCCTAAATGGCATGTTGTTCTTGCACGGTAAGATTACGATTACGTAGCATATGACATAGGAATTGCGGACGTGTATAATTACGCTTGCATGACATGTTATTCTTACATAGCATGTTACGCTTATAGTCATGTCATACAGAAATATATAATAAACAAAATATACGAAATGGAAATGAACGTTTTCACTATAGGCAGCATTAAAATCTTCAGCGCAATGTCCTAAAAGGGAACCACCAACAATTGCCCACCCTCTTTGAGAGCTAGTAGGTCACGACTATGTCTTACGATCTATGCCGCAGATTGTAATGACCTTTTCGCCGAAATGTTAAGAAACTTTGCTTTTTTCCATTAACATTTTAACTACGGTATGCGTGTTTGTGAAGGAAACATTTCCTTTCTTGAAAAGGATTTACCAGCCTGTGGTGGGACACGGAAAAAATTGTGCTTATCTGCATTAGTTTTAACTTCGATGATGCGTTCAAAAATCCATATGTATGAACGCATGGACACGAGTAAATCAACTTTGCATTTCGAGAGCATATCGTTTATAGATATTTGCGAAGTATCGTAATCGCAATAATAAAACGAATCTGCAGAAATCTTTCGTGGCAGTATATCAGCCAACTAATAGTTATCAGACGATTCGTTTTAAATCCAATGTAAAACTCAAAAAACATTAACGATAATTTAATGGAAACTTTCGCTTTTTTTTTTCATAACTATAACTATATAACTATAACAATCTTTTGACCATTTTTGGTTTATATTTACAAACTCAACTCCATTGTCACGTTCATGGGTAAACGATATAACTTTTATTCATTAACGTAATGGCTAAATGAAAAAGTTCATAAGGTTTTCCCCAATAAACAACTTTAGAAGAGCGTAGTTTTGTGACCTACTAAGCCTACCTACCTACTAAGCCTAATTTATAAGTGAAAAAAGATTCGTAACATTCATTCATGCAGTTGAAATTGACGGAATTTTTCAAATGATTCAAGGTTCGGAAAAAATTCCCCTTATTTTACAATGGCACTTCAATCAAAGCTTAGCAGGCTTTTAAAGAAATCCATGATGTTTACAGTGAAGATGCTTAACCACAGTCAAAGGAAGTGCTTTGCTCCTTTCCGCTTTGAAAAACATGGCATGCTGATCAATCCTTGATAAAATCATTGCAAACCCTTAGTCATCCTATGAGATCGCTAAGGAACTAGAGACTGACGAATGTTATTTGAATAAAGCTGGACGTCAAAGGAAGGTCAATACGTAGACATAACATGAATTAATACTCGAAAATTTCGTAGACTAAGTTTTCTTTTACGGGTCGCATGCAATAATAATACATTCAAAAAAGCTCTTCAAGCTTGGTTCTAGCTGCACAGAGGACGGCATCATGCCATTAAGGCCACGTAAGTCACCATACCTTCTGTTTTGATGGACTTGAGAAAAAGCTTACATCACGAGGTAGCTGCAGTAAGTGATTGCATTTTCTACTATCAACAACTGATGCGATTAAAGCGTGAAATTGAGATAAAGCGAGCGCAACCGATAAAAAAGACGTCGTCTTTCTCCCTTACAACAATAACAGGATCGCACATCTTCAGTGACTCCATAAAAATTAGGAAAACTTCGATGAGAATCTTTTTTTATACCCTACACCATTTATATTGCAAGGGTATATTCAGTTTGTGCGGACGTATGCCACACCTGGAAAGGGTTGAGATAAACCCTGCTTTTGCTGCTTGTCTGTCCGTCTGTCAGTCTTGTTTTATAAGGAGCTGCCGCAGCTCAGTGGGTGTGCATTCCCTATTGTCAAGTGTCTTTGCCGCCTGAACATTCACTATAGCTAAAGACCAAGTATACCGCACCCAACTGCGGAGATCTGCTCGGAAGTTTATGCTACACATGCTTCCCTCGTGCGACTGCAATATTCTCTGCTCTGTGAAGGGCTCTCTTAATGGCGCAAAACTGACTTCAAAAAAAGTTTGTAAAACTCACATGGTTCAGTGCGTCGCCCCTAAATCTGAGAAGTTCTTCAATGGCAGCTCAATGGTGTTTTACCAGATAAATTCCACAACATTACCGATCAAAATAGCAGATATTTGATTTAATAAAGTTTATTTAATAGATAAGAACACTGAGTTTGAGTTTTCGTGAAAAAAAAATGCCACGAACTTTTTCCTTAACATAATATTTTTGTGAGTGCATTCACATATTTGCAAGCGTTTACGCGCGTGCTTAGGTGTGGCTGTAACCACTGGGAAAATGTAAATAGTTTGCTTAAAGTTGATGTTTTATAACAAAATATTAAACTATTTCAGATATAAATAAATATAAAAATTAACAAAAAAATATTTGATGGAGGAAAAGTTTCTTTTTGATAAATATTTAAAACAAAAAAAAATTATTATTAGCTTTGTTAAATTTTAAACACTGTTCTCAGCAATTGTTTCAAGTTCAAAAAACGTATTTGCATTTACGAGTTGATAAGCTAAGCAATTGCTCTCTGCCTCCGTTACCCCCAAGCATTTGAATCTCATCTATAAGTTTAAAAATTTTAAAAATAAAACAAAAACATTTGACATGATTTAGTCAATTAAAAACCTCTCACTAAACAGAACTAAATTACTTTCGTTTTTCAATTAAAGAAAAAAAAAAATAATGGAGCAAAAGAAGTCTTTTCTCATATCGAAAATAATAAATAAAAAACAAAATTTCATATTGTGTTTTATGGTTAGTTTTCTAGTTTACCAAAGCAAATCTGCTACTGCCACTCCAGAAGGAGTCAAAGACCGCTATTTAAAAGTGATACAACGTATATTGCAGCAAACAACAGCGGAGGAAAACTTTGTTATTTCACCTGCTCAAGCTTTAAATTTATACGAAAATCTTCAAATGAGCGAAAAATTCCGATTTCTTAAAACTTCTTCGCCTTGCAAGGATACACACAACGTTTGCGATTTTCCCATAAGGAATACTACTCTACTTACATCCAGCAAGGATTTATGGCAAACGATTACCTTAAAAGCCAGATGGTCATTTAATTTTCAAACACGCGATACACACAAAGGAGTTTTTCAGCGTCACGCGAATAACACAAAAGAAATTAAACAAATCCATGTCGATTTTATGCGTAAAGATGATACTTTTCGCAGAGGTTATCTTGAGCCCCTACAAGCCAATGTCTTGGAATTGCCATTACAATTTAAATCAATTAAACTTTTCATTATTTTACCAAAGTATTCGCGGCATTTAAGCGCCTTAAGAAGGAAGCTTTACGAAAATCCTGAATTATTACAGGTTTGCACCGGAAATGTGATGAAAATGAAACTCGTAAGAGTTTTAATGCCAAAATTTCAAATTTTTTATGAAAGGGATATAAAATCGCTTTATGGTGAAGTAAGTTAAGAAAGTTATCTCTTTAAGGGACACATTCTTAAATATTTTTATTTCTTTTACTTTTTTTAGACTTACGTGGAACGTCTAGGAAATTATACAAATATTCTGCAAGCGTGCGATCTAGTATTCAACGAACACGGGGTTGGGAGCTTCGACACCGCCAGTAAGTTCACAATTCCTTTCCAAGTATCTTTTTAACGATCTCTCTTTCTTTTTTTTTTTTCTTAGCGGTTATGTTTTGGAATATTTACTCATATCTACGCTTACCGCCCGCAGTATTTGATATTAATCGCCCGTTTCTATTTATGATAACCGATGAGGAAGGCATACAATTTTTTGGACAGGTAGTTGACATTTCAGGAGGAGAATAATGCCGCTTGCTTTCTTATCGGCGCCTAGTGAACACAAGAGAAGGCCGATTTAATATGTATTAATCAACATAAATATTATTATTTATTGTTATTATTATTATTATAAATTTAGCCAGAGAATAAATTCTAAGACTAAAGTCTTAAAGCAGTAGCATCTAAGACTATCTGCTTTATTTTTATTAATATTATTATTAAAAACTCCACCGCACTTGAGATTTGAATCCACGACCATTGAATTGCTAATCGAGACTCTTGCCTACTCGGCCACTCAGGCGGATTTATTATTTAAATTTACTTCAATATACTAAGACTTTTATGTTCACATCCGTTCATATATATATATATATATATATATATATATATATATATATATATATATACTCTAGAAACCCAAAACCATTCCTCATTCTTACCGCGCATCATTTTTGTGCGCCAAGTTAAACTAACTTGTCTAATTTCCTTAGTTGGTAATCTCTTAGGTATTTGCACGAGGATTGCCACAATGAGAATGGGTAGCGCGGTGAAAACAGTTTCTTTTCGACTGAGGTCTGGCAAGGTTAGCATAGTGAACTTTTGACAGCGAAAGTTATATGCCCGAGACAGGCACCTTCGTCGTTTGATGTCTTCATGTCTTTTATTAAACACAATCAGACGACATCCTTAGCTTTACAGAGTTATGTGCAAGCGATAACTTTCGCTCTGTGTGTAAGACAATCTTACATCAATTGAAGGGTTTACACCAAAGGTGGAGTACCAAATGGAGTGCCGGCAAGGCGAGATCTGTGTAGCATCTATAAATATTTGGTTACACACAATCCTAGAATTTCTGAGCAATAAACTAACTCAACTGATGTTCATTCATGCATTTTTGACGCGGAAAATATATACGTACCACTCTCCCGATTTTTTCCGAGTCATTGGAAACTCGAATGGTCTGGCATAGTAGTGATGGAAGAAAACGCCTCTTCCATTGGTAAATTGTAAAAGCCTTATCTCAATTGCGAACTGTAAACGCATTGTTTGGTAATAGTGGAGACTGCAAGCAATCGTCCGGCTAGCTTAGAACAGCTCAGGACGGATGATTACCTTCCAATCTCACCAAACACAATTCATTACTTTACGTTTCTTTCTTGCACATTAATGTCGTATGCGAGCCGCTTGTCGCCTTCTCATCTTCTGCGTTATCTCCATCATTCTTCTCAAAAATGGCTCCATTTCGATTAGCTTCAGCAACAAATCCATTAAATTGTTCCGTGGTAAATAATGTGGTACCCGAATATAGGACTTCTCTTCGTATCCAACCTTATGTCTTCCAAGCTTTCAAAGCTAGGTTTTGATGAAGGCTAAGTTCCGCAACGATGTCATAAAATGAAAAGTGTCAGTCTTCCCCAATTTCTTCTAAAAATTTCATTAACTTGATCAACGATTGAGCGGCTAAAATGCGACGCATGTCTGGCGCATAAATGGCTTCGAATCTGTCAGAAGTCTTTTCATAAGAAAGCGAAATCTTAATCCGGGCGACATTGAAAAATTGAACGACCTTTTTCAGACCATTGCAGCGCAACGGCTATTGAATAAACTAATAAGTGTCGGGGTTTCTTTTTATAATCTTCGCATGCGTTATAATATAACTTGATATATTTAATAAAACGTAATTACTCGCCTCTAAAGGAGAAGCATAGTGTTTAGTCTAAGTATATATATTTATCATAATTCAGTTAATGCTAAGTTCAATTTAAATATATTTTCATTCATATTCGATGTCTCATTTTGCTTTGCACATTCATGTTTGGTTGAATGTGCACTCATTAACGTCTACTTATGCATGCACTTGCATTTGCGCATACATGTTTATGTGTTGATCTGTTTGGCGTAACTGACCACAGACAACGATATTATAAAATTGCATAATCCAGACCTTGAAGTGTGTCGTCGTTGGTTATATTAATTTGCCTATGTTGCATTTTTGTGACACACTTCAAGTTCCTCATGTTCTTTGGAGTAAAGAAACGCTAAAATGCAAGTGCATCATTTTTATGCATTCATTTATGCGCTATAATTCTAAGTTAGTTTATAAGAATTATAATTTATATAGTCACTATTTATCAATAAAATTTGTCTTTGTTCATTGCAACATTGGCAGTTGTCCCTTTTTGTTATCTTAGAAGCTCTTCCAGTTCCAAGTGCTGGAAGAACCACCTAAATCCGTTGGTACGACCAAGACGCATCGTCTGATCGGTTCATATCAACCAAGTATGTGCATTAACCGTCTTGTCCACGAGATATACCGTACAAAATACGGTGCAGAACGTGATTAGCACGTTCTTTTGTTTGTTTTAGTGTCCATCTTGTTGATTTAGTGTCCATCCTGGCCAACGAATAAATACCAGTCAACACAAAACGTTTCGGTGACTCCCGAAATCGTACATTTGGTGACCTCAACGTGATCACAATTCACGCAACTTGCCGCACACAACATTAACATTTTGGTAACCCCGACGTGATTGCCGTTCAACATCGCACACTTTGGTGATCCCGACACGGAGCTATATATTAACCAACTCTGCTAAATGAAATTAACTTCAACGTTCCTATGCGTCCATGTAAAAATTGAGCGACCTTTATAATGTTATTTCAATATCGGACTGCGACCATGAAGGGACTCTCTCCGTGTTTCGGCCACTGCCGATGGCTTACTTTAGCAGCAAATCATGTATCGTAAGTAACTAATACAGCGCTGAATTAAGAATTACCAAGTTTTTCTGCCTTGAGTCCTCTCAGTATTCATTTGCACTCATATGCTTCTGAGTGGAACGCAAACATGCTCTTAGCTTTCTCTCACTTTTTCGTATCTCTTTTATAACAATTCACTTTTCTCTTCTATTGGATATTTTAAAGTACAAAGTAACTTACTAGCCTTCTACATATATCAGCTCTAGAAACACTATTACTTTCTTATCATATGACTAATTAAGCCGATATTTAAAAATTGTTTAAATTTGTGTGGAACAGGAAAATTTACGAATATTTTTCGCTTTGTTTTCCGTCTTTCTTCTCTTCCTTAAAAAACACTATACGTAGCATACTGAGTCAAACATACTAGCGTTAGTTTATTACTACCTATATGTATTATTACTACTAATATATGTGTGCGCCATGCTGCTGATGCTGACTGTAAATACCCGGATTAATCAGAGGTTTAAAATTTATTACACTGCTTGGGTTATATTAATTGCAATGGGAAAGCAACAAAGTCAATGTTCCAAGCGTATAAAAAGGCGCGAAGGAATAAACCGAAGAAAACCAAGCATTAAAGGGTGCCTGTGTTTGTTAAACTCCCTTACCCTCCATTAGATATCTCTTTCCTTAATAAACCGTTGTCGAGTTGTGATAAAACATGATTGTGGTCGAGGCGGTTTTTCAGACTAACAGCAATATGACCAAAGAGTATTTTTTTTATTTTTTTTCATAAAATAAAATTCAATATTTTATGAAAAATTTTTATATAAACATTTTATGTAAATACCCAGAGACCATTCTTTTTTTTTTTGTTCTATTTCGAAGGGATTTTTATAAAATTAAATTCCATGCAAAGGTATTCTTTTTTATATATGCTCGCCCGTTTTTCCCTACTTTCGATTCGATGGCATTTACTTGAATTTATTTGCTCTCTAAAAAACAAAAAATGTATTTGACCGTCGCTCGTTGATATTGTTGTTTACAAATGGCATATACATCAGGTTAGGAAGTGGAAGAGAAATTTTGTTGAATTTAACAAAAATTTCGCATGACATGCTGTCTTTACACCAATAGAAAAACAATTCAATGAATTGCGACGAAAGGCATGAGAGTTTAATGCGAGCTTTCAATGACATTTAGACGAAAAATTAGGCCATAGGCTCCTAATTATCGAAATGTTGCCACCAATTTTAAGAATCTATGAGTAAGTGTATCAAGCTCTCGAACAAAGTGTTTAAGCACTGATAACGGTATTCAAAATTCGTTTTAAGCTACGTACGGCCTTTTTCACAATTTTTTTTTGTCTTTCCTTTCTTTTGCTTTTTGTTTGTGTTATTACGATAGTTAGGTGAATTGTTAGCAGTATTGATTCGTTTGGACTGATGCTTGTTTCCAGTACATAAATTTTATCAATTCACTGAACTGTTATCTTCTGCTTTAAAGGCGAAATAGTAACATACGAGGATGGCTCGATGCGCGAAACTTGCTAATTTATCTTTTATTCTTTGTTTAATAAATACTCTGCTGAAAGGCAACACATTTTTTTGTCACTTTTCACATAATGAATGAAATCTCTTGAAAATAAGACTTTCGAACGCATTAATCATATGCATTGCTTTCTTTAACTACGCCTTTGCGAAGAATCCACTATGTCTTCTAATATCAAATGCTCGCTTCATGTAGCCAAATAGTCCGTTTTTCCCGTTGATGTTCTTACGTTTATATAGAAAGTTTAACTTGCACTCTTCTGCCAAATGAAACGTTACAAAGAACTAAAGCGAAAGTGGCGACAATGAATGAAATATCTTGAAATCACTTCGCATGCACTGTTTTCTTTTACTACCTTTTAAAGAATTCATTATGTCATTTAATATTAACCGGCTTCATATACCCAAACAGTCCCTTTTTCCGTTGATATTCCCGACTTTATATAATCGTGAGAGAAGAACCTGAGTGATACCCTTCGACTGAAATTTTAAAAAGAACTAAAGCGAAAGTGCGATGGCCCTTCTACTACATTGATTTTCGTTAGGTTAAATAATTAGGCTTCGTGCAAGGTTAAATACTCTACGGCTATTTACTTCGGCTTCGATTTAAAATCTAACGATAAATCACATGATGATCTTTCTTTACCGGCAAGTTCACGGCAATGCTGCTTGGTTGGAGTTCTTCAATTTCGAGCCAAGCAACTTTAGTTAATTAAATAAAATACAGTGGCTTTGTATATGGAACTTGATCATCAAGATCTTGGGAAACTTAACTTATGGTGCGCAGTACCTAACCTAACGTTTCTTAAGAAAATAAACTGTTCAGCTGAGAAAACACTTTCAATTTCACCACTGAAAATGCTCCAAAAACGTTAGCTCATCCCTATTAACATTTATTATACGTGCAACAAGAGACCTGAAGTCAAATCATCGAATCTCAGCGTAGTTAGCAACACAAGTTGTCACATTTCGCATTGCTTACCGCAATACTTATGGAATGGCCCTCGTAATATTTAATGCTAAGCTAGTAGCACATGGTGGTCTGATGAAGGTTTTTATTTCCTGAGCTTTTCTCTCTAGAAAACACGTAAAACTTCCACAAAATTTATGTTTATTAAAAAAGTATATGAAATAAATAAATCTCGTATAAATATGCAGCGATACCCAAATTATTCGAGTGCGTAAGTGCGTGCGTTGGTGTGCTTAGTTTGCAACCTTCTTCTTTTTTTTTTTTTTTGCTTTTTGTGCGCGGAAAATGTGAAATAAGAAATTAAATTTTAATTATATTTACATTTTGATAGCGTTGCACATGTACTCACTCCGCAACATTATGACATATCAAAACAATTTATGCAAACGACTCAATTATAATATTATAACCTAAAGCAATGAAATTCAATTAAACAACAACACTGGCGAGGTTTAATTGAAAACTTCTAGGCGTCATACGTACGTGAATATATACATAAATGTATGCGTAATAAAGATAAATATGTAATAACCTATATGTATATATATGAACAATAGATGAATTTGTGCATTGTGAGATATCAAGTAATTGTGGTTAAATAAATAAATTAATTGTAACATAAAATTGTTTGAGACTCTAACCCGGGTATGACAACAACGCAACACTTCAGCTTTTAATACCAAATGCAGGCAATTTGAAGAAAAGATATTAACTGACACAAAGTCTTCCGAAAATTATTGTAATCCTTCAATAGTTGTTTCCATACGCATGCGTACGTGTCTGCGATGTAATACTAACAGCGCTTTGAATAGATGATTTTATCAGAACATGCACGTCCTACATGCAGAGGGATTCAATCGAGAACAAATGTGCTTCGTCCCAATTCTTAAACGCCAGCAAACCCGGATAGGCAAGAATAGCGACTTCCAAGTCGGTGGTCGTGTTTGGGTTCAAATTCCAAGCGCGGTAGAGTTTCTTTGCTTTCGTCGTAGCTATTTTATGCGTACTCAGTCGGAAAAGCCATCGATTCTACACATACCAACTAGGCAGCATCCGCCACTTCCCCGTCTCTTTTTTCTCTCCTTTCTCACATTCACCTTGTCATAGGAATTGATGACATCACTTTAGTGATTGATCGCATTAAAAAAAGGAAATCTACGGAAGAACTTTTTTCTTTCTTTGTTTTTTTTCTGTACTAAGAAGAGTTACTTTTCATGGGAACCCTTTTATGCGAAGGATAACTCTGTATAAATTTAAAGGTGAAATCATTAGTTTCTATGAATTTTCATCACAAAATACTCAAATCTAGAACCTGTTGCCGTATAAAGTCTTATTAAAAAAAAAATATATATAAATCTTTCACATTCACTTGCATTCACATGCCGAGATACTATTCTTCTCTAATCTTTTTAAAGAAATATCGAAAATGGACGATTTTCATCGTATAGGTACATTTTCTAAATAAGACTTTGCATGGTCAGTGATCATGGATCGCATGCAATACATCGGAAGTAATCATGGATCGGAACTGATTGTGTGCGGGCACAAGCTTAGCATACTTTTACCACAAATGGCGTAGGGTATAAAACTGACAAAATATATTCTTTGTGCAGAGTAATTTCATTAAAATATTAGTCCTAATGTCTCACTTACTCTCATTTGATCGGTTGTGATATATGTTTGCGAAACCTTTTAAACTGACTTCTGTAGACTGAGTAAATGAATTTTTAAACTCGCTTTGTAGCTCCAAACTAAAATCTGAAAGCTAAAATGTTTTCACAGAAAGATGTGCTTTTAAATTATTTGCCATCTATTTTCGAAGAATGAACTTTCATATGGAGCTCACTTAAATTTGAAAAGATTATGAGGTAATATAAAAATATATACATACGGCTACAAGACTATCTGTTGGAAGTGGGAATAAAAGAGCGGCATATCTCATTCGAAGCCTCATCAGCTGACTTCGAATATGATTGCAGGTGATTGGTAAGACCGACCGAAATGACAGAAAATAAAAAAGTTTCGATTCCATTTTTGTCGCCGCCCGATCGAAACTAAAGCAAGCAGATCATGCTCCAAGAAAATTCCTCTGTCAAATGCTGCAAAAAAATCATTCGCAAATGTTTTTTCTACTCGGCGCAGCCAATCATCCATTGTTGCTTTGCAAAATTGTAGAAAAAAAATAAATTGTATTAAACATAAGGACTCGCGAGTACTAAAAGAGAGCGCTGGACGGAGTGACTCAGATAGAAAGAACAATTGTTTTCTGTACTTGGCTACAAAGAAAATGAAAGTTGTAAAGCAACTAGAAAGCATCGTAGAAACATCGGCTCAGTTCATTCGGAAAGATTAATAAGCGGCCTCCGATTTAAGCTCGTAAATTCTCGAACCCGTTGGGGTGTTATGCTTTTCCAAGAAACAGCTCTTAAAGTGACTCCTAGGCTTCATTTTTCAAAGAATACATAACTTAACCACATTGCTGAGGTTGACCTTGAGCTAGTATTCCCAAAAAAAGGACAATAACTTAAGCGACTACAAATATTTCTGCCTGGTAGTTGAAGTGTCATCAAAATTTGACACAATTTCTTCGATCATCAGTAGGTTTCGCATAGTGATGCGCAGCAGAACTTTACCATTCGCACAATCCCTCATAAAACTCGTTATTGTTACCCTAGAAAATAATGCCCTCCTCTGCTTATTTAAAGCATACATATAGATATAATTCAGCGGAGTTATCAAAACATTTTAAAAAATTACATCATCAACCGAAAGTTATTAAAAGCCAAAATAAACTTTACATGTTAACTTAACTTCACCCAAGCACTCTAGCGGATAAAGCGACTCTATAATGTTATCTCACATACACTCCTAGCTTTTCTTTCATTTTACTTCAATTTTTCCCGTTAATGCATTGCTTGTAATATTTAACAGCTAACGCATAAACATACATATAGACAGACAGACAGAAAAACTTAACTCCATAATCAGCGACATCATGAATATTTTCTTAACATTTGCTTTCAATGCAACTAAAAAAAAATTAAAAAAAAAATAAAAGTTTTCGTCTTATTACGATTTTCTCTTAAAATACTTTTTTTCACTCCCCCCTTCACGTATGCTGCGCTCTTCTTCATTTTACACATTTTTCAATTACAAGTTATGCTCTTACTAGCGCGTTATGTAATTCATTCGTGATAAATCCACAAAAAGGCAAGAAAAATGAACTAAAGAACTAAAGAAACACCAACAACAACACACAACACAACCAAAAAAAGCAAAAAATTAAAAACAAAAATTCTATAAAGTTGTTCTTTGTACAAAAGAAGGAAAAGCAAAGCAAAGAAAACGCTGTTGACAATTCGTTGCTACTGGCATTTATTTTCAAGAGTTTGCCGGAGCTCCTAGAGCTGTTAGTGTTGTTGTTATACATAAATATTAAATTTACATCAAATGTATACAAATTATAATCACATACGCACATATCAACCAACCAGCCAACCAAACCAACTGAGGAGTCATCATCTGCATTGTTAGTAACTCGAATTAACACACACTCAGGCACACACACAAACAAATGCCTGCATATGTACTTGCAAAAACCATACACACGTACACACTTAATCGTACGTAATAGTAGTGCACCAAAGTGATAATAGTTATAAATGCAGTTGATTTCTAGAGCGTAGCTAACTAATCAAAAAGTCGTGGGGTTTTAAGGCAATAAAAATAAACAAAAAAACAAAAAAAAGAATTCGAAATGAAATCAACAAAATAGTCAAACTCACACATTTGGGTGAAAATGCTTGCAGTAGCCTCTTGCTATAATTGTAAAAATTTCATATAAAACAGTTTCTTTTCGATCCCCTCCCGTTATTTAAAGAAACGAAATTTTCTTACAACCCTGTTGATGTTAGAAAAGTTATATCACTGAGAGTAACAGCATAAGCAAAATGAAAGAAAATCGCATAATATATTATGTCTGGCAAACATTAATAAATATACCAAAAACGAGAGAGGAAAAGAAAGAAAGAGAGAGAGAGAGAGAGAGAGAGAGAGAGAGAGAGAAGGAGATTAAAATTTTATTCAAAAACATAATTCGAATATTTCCCATTACTGGCAATAGTAATATTGTTTTGCTTAAAACGTTTGCGGGTGTGTTTGTGTGTACGTGTGTGTGTGTGCGTGTATGTAGCCATCTTTCGCAAAGCCCATTCTCAAGTGCAAATTATAATTTCATTATGCTATTGTTTGCTCGTGTATGCCACTTTTCAAGTTTTCCCTGCGACTTTAATCTAGATTAGCATTCCTTAAGATGCTGAAATAACTGTAGGCGCCGCGTACCACCTTAAGTAAAGCGAAAGAGATTTTCATGAAATCCTTCAAAGATATTAACGTATTAATGCCATTGGCTTACGTCAATAAATGTTTTCAAATTCAATTCCACTAGAAACGCTTTCATTATCAGCGGCTTCGTGGACTCCATCATTATGAGACGTATAGATTTTTGTACTATTAACGGATAGTCATACCAATTGCTAGAGTATATAGCAAAGCCCAGATCGTCATTCTACAAGAAAAAAAAAAAAAAAGAAAAAGAAAGATGATATTGTGTCGTTCACTCGTCGTTCGCATCAAACGCTAACAATTATTTATAAAAATATTCGCAGACGTAACTGACCGTAGTTTACTTTTATTGAATTTTTACTGCATAACTTTATTCATTAATTTCAGATCTGCCAACATTTTGGAAGTTTACCAACCTTTTTTACATTCTAAATACATTTTAAAAGAGTTGCTCGCAATCTTAACAGTATTATTAATCTCCACAATGTTATTGTAATTTTAAATATTTTGCTCTATAGTAACATAAGCTCATCTAAGACTTTGCAGAGTATGCACGTAAGTATGTACGTAATCAATGGCACATTCGAACCTATGAATCGTCCGCTGCATCGTTTCGTTCAAGCTTACTGAAAAGAAATTAAGAACCTTATAGACGGACAAGGCTGATCGTTAAACAGCCTCGCCTAATATAGCACTCATTCATTTTTTTAATAATACTTCAAAAACTATACATTGTTTTTATAAACATTTTTTTTATTCAAGATCAAATCAAAATCAATCACTCACGGGTCATCCCCTGTACGTGTAATACGGTGCCGGCTAGAAGAAAGCGAGGAAAGAGAAAGAGACAGGCCAGAGGCCGCATCATAGTGAGTGTATGCCCAATCGATGCCTTTGCCGGCTGAGAACTCATTATAACTACGATCAAAACAAACTCTACTGCATTGTGATTTGAACCCGCGAACGCAGACTAGGTAGTCGCGATTCTTATCTACTCGGCCACTCCCGTGAATGTATAATTTTCATGAAAGCCCTCATATGATCCAAGGTTCCTATCGTTAATTTAACAAGGCCCGATTTTCGTCATAAAATATTAAAATGTAGACCTTTTTGAAATATAGGGCCTTACATTTCATTACAACTCTTCTATGGAGTGGGATCTAAAAAATGAAACCACATGGTCCATCAAGTAGTATTGGTAATTAGATTTTTTTTCCGATATGAAGGTCCAGATTTCATAGAACAATTAGATGATTGGAAGTGCCAAAAACTTCCCCATGCGATCCAAAGTATTCACATCAATTGAGAATGCCGAAACCCTATACTTAGGCGGTTTTGTCAGCGACTTATCGAAATGAGTCGTCGAAAAAGTGATCCGATCCGAACCATTTTCAACAGCCCGACAAGCTTAAATCGATTCAGAAAATATTCGGAAAATGATTATGATTCGATCGTTATAATGAAAGACATGAGACAGTCATACAGGCTTAAAATAATTGTGAATTGAACGATGTAATAAAAGATGGATCCACATCAAGTCCTTCTGGGTGTTACATACGTCCTGAGAAACTTAATATACCCACCCTGTATTACAAGTGGTGTAGGCAAACTGAAGACAAGCTATTAATATATTTATTTAATATAATAAATCTTATCCTTTTTTTAGTGTTTTCAACAATTTTTCACGCTACCCTTGAGAGCAATTGATTAATAAATAAAATATTTTTTAAAAAAATAAATTTTTTATTAGCTACTTTTGCTTATTTTCTATCATTGCATGAATCTATTTTCTATCTATGCATAAAAATGTTACAATTATTTTTTCTCCCATTCCCTATACATTTTTCTTTTCCATTTGCCTTCAATTATTATCATTCTCCTCATGCCATTGCAACATACTCTGTTATTACAAAAAGAAAGAAATGTTCAGTGAATTGCTGAGAAGTAGATCACAAACATATCACGGCTTTTATAGCTTTCGCATCTATGCTTAAGCGTCAGAATAGAAAAACGGTCGCTTTTACCCTTGCTTGGCAGAAGCATTCGTGGTTAGTGGTCTATCAGTGATTGTGGCCGAAATAAGGGGGAAAGTCTTTAATATTCAACCCGAATTGCTCAAGGCGTACACTTTCGTAAAGCATGTGTAATACGATTACAACGTTTAGCAATTTTGCAAAAAGCAACAACAGATCAAAATATAAAGAGAATTTTCACTATGCTCGCACTGCGTTCTTTGTTTCGATATGATTATGTCTGTTCTGTATATTTGTGTGAGGATAACTTACAAGCAATTCAAACGTTGGATATTTCCTAAGCCAATGATCAAATACTTATTTGCCACAAAGCAGAGAATTTTCGACTTTCTATTTTTAAAATTATGAGATGAAATAGATATTAAAGACCGAAATAATAATGCAAACGATTTTTAAAGCACTGTCCCCCGTGTTTTTGTGCGGTCAGTTTTTATTCGATTTTTTATGTGCGATTTTTTATACTTAAAATGTTTCGTATTTAAAATTCATCTTAAAGAAAATGTGGTTTTCTTTCATGCTACTCCCTTGTTCCCTTGTTGTACTTACACATTGAGCTATTAAGGTGGCGTGCCAATGGTAAAGCCATAATATTGACGCCATAACGAACAAATAGATGAGCATAAAGAAATAATCCATTTTTGAAGGATTCTGTTAAAGTATAAAATGACATAATTAATTATATGAATGCAAATGTGAAGGAGATAATCAAATGCAGAGAAAAGCTTACATCAGTTGTTAAGGCGTAGAATAAGAAACATATTAATACCGAGAAGATAATGAAATCTAGAAAAACCGGTATACGTATCAAATTCTCAATTTCATTGGCAAACCTTTAATTAAAAGAAACGAGTATTAATTAAAATAAAACCGAAAGCCTTAGATGCTAGTGCTTTAAGACTTTAGTCTTAGAATTCATTTTCGGGCTAAATTTATATAATAATAATAATAATAATAATAATAATGATAATAATAATAATAATAATAATAATAATAATAAAAGAAAAGAGAAAACATTTCCTACATTAGTGAGTAACTTTTTAGTTATTTATTCATTTCAGTTAGAAGGAAAGTCGCAGGTTCGTTTTGCTCCTGCATATAGCTTTAAATTATTTTTATGTGGTTCCCTCAATTTTTTAGTGCAACCTTCGCCTTCAAGATAGTTTTAAAGTATCACATGATAATCGGGAAAGCAATCTCCCGATAGGGCTATCAAGCCATTCTTCTTGATCAAATCGTCGACGTCGTACCAACATCATTTCCGGTAAGCTGCTCAAAATGGAATAATTACAGACAATATATGTCCGAAATGGTCAAAGAACCCAACGTTCCAAGTTCCACGTCTCCGAGTTCGTTTCCCCTTACGTTCCCATATATTAGTTCGTTGTATGTATTGCTGCATAATATTTTGATAGGCGACTTCTACAGCCAAAAATTATAACGTAACGGAAAATACCAGTGCACATAACGGTCAAATTCGGTGATTTTGACCTTTCTCTACACAAAATGACAGCTTTCACCTTAGAATTATTGATTTATTCAGCGTATGCCGACAATAATCGCATAGAGCGCCCAAAATCACATTTTCTACCTTTGTTGCTTTTGTTGCTTATTTGAAAAAATCTGCTGCCGAAGCCTTACAAAGACCTTCAGAAGACTATGGCGATGCTGCTCCATCATATCGCAATTGTCGGTTTCGGTTTCAACGGTTTAAAAGTGGTGACACGAATTGACTGAAAATGGCACTTTTTGGCCACTCCTTGCAAGAGTTGTCAAGGATACACTGTTGCAGCTCGAATGGCAAGTTCTGCCATTCGGGCACCGTACTCACCAGAGATGGATAACTGCGAAATGGGTCGATGATTGGATCGCCGTCAAACCAATATCGTTCTTTCACCATAATATCGACATGTCAAACAGAAAGATGAAAAAAACTTGTAGAAAATGATGGAAAATATTTTGATCATTGTACCAATTTTTCTCAATAAATGCCTTTTTCAAGTGAAAAAACTATCAAAATACATGCAACCAATATTTTTACAAAATGTCAGCCATACGGGCTGCATATAGGAGAAAGTATAAATAAGACATAAGAATTGTACGATTATGTAATAAGAACTGAAGTACAACCAAGCAATGATTTACTGCGGAAGAATTGTATACTTCCTTCATACTCCTTAAAAAAAAAAACAGGCAAATGAGATTTCGTTATTTTGTAATGTTGGATAGGCGCGAAAGGTTTTTTCCATTTTTTCGTTACATCCGTGTAAAGAGTAAAACGCCACATTTTTATATTTTCAAAAGCAAAACTCTTCCCAAAATGTGTTACACTTTAAATGCTTTGCCTCTTTGATCGATTTGATCCACTTTCCATACCAAGCTGTCTAGACAAACTTGCAAAGAGAAAGATTAGCACGAGCAGAGGCGGAACGACACATACGAACGGGCAGTCATGTGTAAATCTATTCAGGATTCGATGCTGGTCAAGAATATATATAGAGCTTATAAGAATTGTGAGGCACCAATCTGCCGATTATCTGGTGCCAGGTTTACCTCGCCGGTTACCAGGTGTTGCCCCACAAGAAAATTTGTTTTTGAGGACACTTCGTTTTTTAGTTACCTTTTCTTTAGTCAAAAGTCAAGTTTGTTATCACAAACAACCTTTCTCTCGATATAAAAAAATTGACGGCGAATATCTATTTTTTTCCCCTTACCACTGTGCACACGGATGCTATAGGAAATTTAGGATAATTATCTATGTATTATCTATCCAGAGAAAATAAATGTCGACGCGTTGGCAGACGGCGGTGGAAGTCAACTGAGTTGTACTTCCTGCAACGTTGTCTTTTGCCTACCTTAACGTAACCCTGCCGTTTGTCATGTCAACTTAATACAATTTATTTACCTTACCGTTACTTAATCTAACACTCCCCCGTCTGAGACAGAGGACATGTGAGGTCAAAACGTGGGACGACTTTGACTTCTCACAGAAGGTTCCTTTTTGGTATTGGTTTCGCTAAAGTAAACATACTCCCATTCTTCAAGGGAGAATACTGAAAGATTGAAGAAGAGGTTAAATTTGCCAGGTGAACGGTAAAAAAAAAGAAAATATAACCCCATAAGAATAAAAGTAAGCGAAGTAGATTTTGTGGATTTTCTTTAAACTGATTTTATTAGCTGCAGTATTTGTGTTGTTTACTGGTTCGCATATGAAAAGAAATTTTTGTTTCCTACTTATTTAATTTATTTAATCAATTGTGAAAATTCTCTATTTCTTTACTCACCACTTTATTTTAATTTGTTCTTGAACGCAAAATTCACACATCTTCAAACGCCAATAATTCAAGTCCTTTTCGTTTAGATTGTCGATCATATCTGGTTGCAAGCTAAATTTGGGAGATAATTTTGATATCTGAGAGAGAAATGAAAACCAATTAAATCTTCGATTCACGCCAAATGAACTGTCATTACTTACATCCATTTGCTCTAAACGCTTGTTGATAATTTGAAACTTAATAACAATATACTTCATCAGACAAGTGATAAATGTATGCCAGCATGGTATAGTGGTAATGCCCAGAAATAAAGCATAACATGCACCTAAGTAGCCGACAAGGAAATTATCATAAACTTCACCGAAAGGGAAAAGTTGAAACAAAAGTATAGGTTCGGCTTCGCCTTTTAAGACCTTTGCACAAATAAAGGGATAATGTAGATTTACAATATACCTTCGGTGATTTGGAAAACCTAAATTTTTGTACCCTACATCATATACAGCACAAGGGCATATTAAACTCGTACGTTGTAAGTATGCAACACTCAGAACGGCTTCAGATAGATCCACCTAAGCTTGTCTGTCCGTCTGTCCGTCTTGTTTTATTGTGTTCAATCTACAAGCCGCAATTTTTGAGATATATTGAGGGAACTTGGTACTCTGCTGTGTTGTGGGCCAAGAGCCATGAAAAATATTGAAAATGCTTCGTATCGAATCACTTTCCCGACCACTTCCGATAAAGCATCTTATTTTGAAAAGTCATTATATGAATAAGTGTACTAAGAGAAGTGACGTAGGGTATTTAGTGATGACTGTAGCGTTTTTACTTGTTTCCTTTTACCTGTGGTATATTAAACACTGTTTCCGGCATGAAAATTGTACGATAAAAACAATCAGCATAAGCTATAAAGCCAGCAAAAACTGAAGGCGTCCATAAGATTACTGTAACGTAACGCAAATATTTCACTGTATCAGCGAACATTTTCTTTTCACGTTCATCGGCTAACTCCATTAATTTATTAATATCATCATGCAAAAAAGTACACATTCTCACCACTCCTGCAACACACAACCAAAACCAAGTCATATTATGTTGAACAAGATCACCTTGCTTGCTTACTTGTTCGTTGAAAAAATGCATTCACTATCGTTATCGAAGTCGATAAATAAAGAAAAGCTGTAGCACAACTGGTAGCACCTGCCGCCAAACTCTCAAAACCCCGGGAAACTTTTATAAACTTTAAGAAAAAAAAAAAAAAAAGCAAGTGACGAAATTCTACGTCCATCACTGTTATCCTAAAAAAGATTAACAAAAAACTCAAAAACTAAATTTCCATACTCAACTATATTGCGTAGGCGTGGCTGCTTTTTCTATATCTGCGAAACAAAAACGGCAGTTTATATCGTCTGTCTGTTGTAGATTATGCGTAATAAGCAAACAAGTCAGAAAACTGTGGACGTGTACTTTTGTGAATTTGGCCCGCTTTCACTATCAACCTGCGTGCAACGACTTCCAACGTTTTTGCTGAATTCATTTTTGCGACCACGAGAATGTTTAGCGCACACGGACGGACAGACGAACTTGCTTAAATCAGCTTCGAATTTCATCCTGCGTTGTCTTGCGTGCCGCAAACGTTTTGACAAAACGATGGTGACGGGTGCAAAAATTGCTTTCAAATTAGTTTTGAAATCATTTTCGATATATGTGTGTTTATATATGTATATGTGTTTTTTGAACTCACTATCAACGCACACGATATTACAAACGATATCGTAAACACAGCGCCACGTCTCAAACTGAAACGTTTATGCTTCTGCTCCGTTGAAACAATGAAACCATATAGAAGCATACTTTTCATATGTATAATAATTAAGGGATTCCGACACACCTCTGGGCGTATCTGCAAATCTTTTATTTCCACCATTTCTTAAACTCTAGCAACCGCCCGTTGCACGATTTCAATTACGAATCCCAGAAAAAACACTGTGCGAACTCTCCTTGCGGTTAGTATTTAAATATGTTGGTTTATATAACACATTTTGACACCTTCACAACAATTAAAGTCCTTCTAATTACTGTTGTTGCATAACAAATTCATTGAATTCGTAGACTATTAAATTTTAATAGACATAATTTTTTGCTTTTTTCTTTTGTGTAATTTTAAGGCAATTAAAAGCAATTTGGAAGAATTAAGAAACATTTAAAAAATTATCTTCACTTTATAATTGCGTTTGTTCTTCATTGATAACTACAGGTTCGCCGTCCAATTTTTTAATTGTAGGCAAACGTTTAATGCATTCCAAACGCCAAGTCGTTTCGTCCATACCATCAGATATGGGATTACCTACTACGACCAAGTCCTCCAAAGCCTGCAGCTCTTGTAAGCGATTGAATTCGGTCCAATCTTTTATTAAATTATTGCTGATATAAAGCACCCTAAGGTTCTTTAAAGTGGATAAACCTTTCAATTTCTCTATGAGATTATAGCTAAGCCATAATTCTTGTAACGTTTCTGCTATTGCTTCCTGAAGATAAAGTTTAAATGAGATCACTTAAATCATGTAAATGCTTCCACTCTTACCAAACCGGAAATTTGTTTAATATAATTTCGCGCCAATGAAAGAACACGTAAATTCTTCATTCCATTCAAACCAAATACCTTTTCTATCATGTTTGTGGATAAGCTGAGACGTTCGCAGTTTACCAATGTCGACAAGGTATTGTCCATTTTTTCTATGGGCGGCCATTGAAATTGTAACTCAATTACCTTCGCTTGGGCGACAGGTTGTTTTTCACGTTCTTCCCAGCGCTTAAGCGCCTCCTTAATTGTGGTAGCTTTCGACATGACGAACAAAAATAAGCCAAATTTTCTTTATAGTAATGTTAGAAAAAAAAGGCAAAGAAACAAAGAAACAAACGTGGTTGCCTAGAGATTTGGCAAATTTGCATTTACTACATAAGGAAAATATTGATGGATCACTTAAATACTTTCCTAAATTAGCATGCCTTCCTTATACCCTACACCATTTGTGGTACAAGGTTCATTAAGTTTGTGCGGACATATGTAACACCAAGAAGGGCTTAAGATAGATCCACCTTTCAGAAAATGAATCTGAATCGATTTAAGCTTGTCTATCCATCTGTACGTTCGATGTCTGTCTATGTATTTTCTGCAATTTTGAAATGTTTCGATGAAATTTGGTACGCTGACGTGCTTTGACCCAACGATGATGAACGCTATTGAATACAGTTCACAACTTTTTCGATGTCGCCTTATTTTGAAAAGTCATTATATCAAAAAAAATTGCAATATTGAAGATTTTTGGGCAATGTTTTGAATGCTCTCTCATATAACTGTTCCTACGAAAACTGAATCTTTATATACTAAAAAGGTTTAATTTTCAATATTTCATGGTGAAAATTGCTTCATAAGAGTAACTTGACAAAGAAATTAAATGTACCGAATTTGGATCTTGTAGGTCTATTTTTGAGACCGTGACATATATAGGGTTTATCGAGAAAAGCAAGTCCTTATAGGTGAAGTGTAATTTCTGGTTTTCTATGACGGAAACTGAAAAATAGCAAGTAAGAACATTATAGTCCATTAGACAGCCTACACTGTTCCATGTAATACAGTTATTCACTCGTTTTTCCAATAATATATTGAGAATGCGTACTTTTCATGAAAACTCGTATATTACAGCATGCCCAAAACAGCACATGAGGTCATCCGAATTTATCAAATCACTTCTTTGCTTCGTAAAACTTTCATTATTTTTCAGTTTCCGTCACAAGGATTTAGGTGGCAGACTCTGTCTTGATAGGAGCCCTGATATTAGTGCTTGCCTTTCATGACAATCTCTATATGTATTAAGGTCTAAAAAATAGAACTATCTCATCTAAATTCCCTACTGTTAATTTTTTTGCTAAACTGCTAGTGCGGACCATTCTCACCATAAGAGATTAAAAATGAAATCTTTTCCGGAAGGGCTTACTATTCATGAGAAATCTTATATGGGGTCCAATTTTCTTAATTCTTATGTCAAATTATTGTCATGGATACATTTTCATCACAACACATTAACTATTAGGCCGTTTGGGGTTAGAAGCGTCTACATTTCGTGAGAATGAGAATGCTTGTAAGCAATGGAATCCAAAAAATTGACCTGCGTCGTCTAAATCCGGTAAGGTTGATTTCTTTGCCAGTTTACTCTTATGAACCCACAGTTTTCGTGCCCTAGGTGAACCACATTTGTCATATCAATTTAGAATGGCGGAGCACTATTAGTCAGAGAGCTTGGTCGAAAAATGTAGAAAATTGCAATCCAATACCAAATTTCATGAAATTATCTCAAAAATTGCGACCTGTAGATTGAACGCAAAAATTCGTAGACATGCATGAGACGAACAAACAAGCTCAGTAAAAGGGGCGTCTACTTTGAGCCCTTCTGATCTTACCAAAATGTGGTATTAATTTTTTTATTACATATTTCCTTAATCCAAGTTTATTTCCAATAACATGCTCGTTTCATCCACTACTTCGCATAGTCCATTGTTTACTTCATGACGTGGTCTCGAACAATTCTTTCAAAAACGATTACAAAAGGACCACAAACTTGCTATGTCCAAAAGGGCATTTTAGTACCAATTTGGAGGATATTTTCATCGGGGCAGTATTTAACGATTAAACTCTTTTTGTCAACTAAAATATTAGACGTAACTGCAACAAAAAGAAGGTAAGTTGGAACATCTTTGGAGAAATTACTATACATAAAAAGTCTTTAACAATCTCTTTAGTTAATTTTTACGGATTCTTTACCATTTTAACATTTAATAAATTCTTAAACAATACCAACATTCGCACAAGTTTTCCAAATCATTTAAATCATTAAAACTAAGAAATCGAATTCGTTTCTTGTGGCCACGTTTCCAGAATACGCACCTTCATCTCTCGGTCTATGCGGTTTTCAGAACAGTAAAAAAACGATAAGCAGCACCATAAACCTATTAAAAAAATAAGCGATTTTAAATACGTTCACCTAGTTTCTTTACCACTAGTACCTCCTTCAATGTGACTAATGTTATATCGGTTATATCTAAGAGATTCAACATAATTGGATTATGTGCGTACAAAAGCATAAATAATAGATGACGTTGATAGCACACAGAACCGTCAACCCAGTTATGCATATAAAGACTCTCGTTAAAGCGTTGACTCTGTTTAAGTAAATAATCGAAAAAGCGAACAAAAATAAGAATAATTTCATATTGGATTCCTACTTGTTACGATTAGCGGTAGTGTAGTGCCAATGTCGTACATAATGGACATTTTTTTTGTGTATGACCAGCCACTCAGGGTATGTCCTCTATTCGTGTAACACGATGACGCGCAGGCACTATAATGAGCAGGAAGGATTTTAGGTAGATGGGTATGGAAGGAGAGAATAGTGTTTGTGCACGTTTAAAAGTGGAAACATAAGGCGCGGCGGGGAAGACCCCGCTGGTAGATTGTTCGGAAGGGGCGTAGTGTGTTTCAAGAATGACGAATCGGGCTAGGCTGTCGTGCATTTTCAGGACAACTAGATGAAAACGCCGAGGAAGCTTTGTAATCCTGTTAAAGGATTTCATTTTCAAACAAACCTCTTTTATCTCTGTAGAACACTTGTCGCGGATGAGCGCTACGCAGCGCACATTACGTCGTTGCTCGTTGGTATCGCTAGAATCGGTCGCCCATGCGGCTTTCGCCGTATGCGATCGAGCATTTGCAAGCAAAATTTGTAGGCTGCCGCCTACATGCACTCTCATTTTGAATATAGGTGGTGTAAATGGTACGGATATCGACTGCGGTGAACAATTTTTTATACCACTTCAAAAAACTTAGGCCCTTGACTGCATCTTTCAACTCTTCGACGACTCACGTGGGTGCCACTTGTTATGTAACAGCTACGCCTGGAAATTATCCCTGTCTATCTAACTATCGAACTAATGGCTTTACTGTTTTTAGGGCTATTCTTAAGTGCCACTTGAAGAGGATCGGAGGTTGTAGAGACGGACCAACGTGTTAATGCTGTGCTAGCTAGTTCGGGAGATATGGGAAGTTTTAAATTTTTGTCCCACGGACGCTCCACACAGGGTTGCATCTCAAAGAAATACACGTAGGAATAAACGTACGGACAAAACCTGGGCCATTCTGTATCCAACACTACCTACGGCCTGCTTCGATCCATGATTTGCAACAATAGACCCCGTACATATGTTCCTTTAAAACTTTTATGCCATAAAAGACAGCACTGTGTTTTGATGTCATTAAAGTTCATGCTATTAGCTTGACCCCACTCTGTTATTTTTATGAGATCTCGATTTAATATCTCATTCATCATACAGCATTTGTTGGGTATTTCCACGCTGTCGCCCGCATGTGAATAAATAGTGTGTTCTATCACCGATAGACGGTCTTTGATCACCCCCCGCAGGAGCGAAGAAGAAAGATCAGATTGAACAGACCTGAAATTCTGAATATAACAGAATCGCCGGAGCAGACAAATTTACAATATTTCCCGGTAATCTTCCTGTATAATGCGCGACATCACGGACAGAAAGTTCCCGTATGTTACATAAGCGAAACACGGAATTTGAAGAATTACATTTAGGGAGAAGACACTCACCGAATTCAATAGTTTGTCGCCACAATAGCAGATAAGCAATACTTGCTTGCTCTCGTTTAATAACAAAATCAGAACCATAGCGATATCTACAAGCTGAACGTCGCCTAGCAATTGAAAAAGCAAAAAACATATAATGAACGAAGCTGCCGTTAAACTGACTATCATCGAGCCAGAAAACGTTCGATTAACTTTTCGCGACAATCTGTGAGTATTGAAGAAATTAATCAATAACTAACAGTTTCATCGAAAAGATATATTTACCTAATCAGCTCACTTTGATATTTTGCGATAGCATTTAATCTTTTAATGGCTTCCGATTCAGTCAATATCCTTGTATCTAATTCCATTAACTGCTTTGTCAATAGTTCGAAATGCAAACACAACTGTAAAACGCAACCAAGCAAATATAAATCAGCTGCGGCAATAATGATGGCAATCCAAGCACCAGTTATACTCCCCAAAGTAAAATAGCAAAGATAGACCAATAATTTGCCATCGTAAGGAAACGGTGTATAAATTCGAACTAACAGCAAGTAACCGTAACGGCCCTTAAGATACAATTGCAACAACGAACGCACAATTGTCTCTAAGTTATAAACTGATATGAGAAACATGGCAAAGTTCCAGAAAAAGTACTCTGCTCTCTTATATCGTTTAAGATAGTGCTGGAGACTGTACTTCCGTTCCATTTCTCTAACAGGATAGATACCTTCCAATTCGGATAAACATTCGATTAAAATTGAACGACGATATAGGATATTCAAAATCTTGCCGAGGCCCACTGTAAAATACGTTATGTAAACTACATTTTGTACACGGTGAGGATCTGAAGTATCGCTAGTAAGAATCTGACACAGTTGCAGTATTGCGACGATGGTTGCACTAATCACTACGAAAGAAGTATACATTGTAGAGATTAAATTGCCCTGCTTTTGCAGTTTGATGCCCAATAATTTGAACATATTTTTAGGTCCTTTAACGAAGGAATTAAAGTTGGTACTGCTTGTCGATTGATCACCAGGCATTTCACAATTTACTTAAGGAATGTCAAACTGTTCTAAACGAAAGAACTTCTTACTCTCTCTCTTTTATACAGTCTTTGTTTATGTTTATTTTATGTCGCGTAATTGCGCTTAAAAAGTGGTTTGTGGTTTTAAACGATAAACAACGTACTTCATTATTTACAGACATTGTGCACTACCTCTGATGTTTCCCATGAGTATAATAGAGGAGAGATGCTACGAGTAGCAGGATGGTCGCTTGAAATCGCTCGCTACTTTAAGTAGCACTACTTTGAAGTGGTCCGCTCACAACAGAAGCGGGAAATCTCCCAGATTAGATCGCAGTCATTTTTCACGCATTTCTTCAAAGCTATTTCCGCTACGCTGTCTTCGTGACATAGTAACTAAAGTTCCTCACCAGCGGGGTTTGACGTTTGGAAAAAACTAGATCTGCCGACGTCTTCTGAAATATCTTCACGAATCGGAAGTTATAGGAGAAATCGTATAAAAAAAATGTCGGCGATTTGACTAAGTTTCTAATATATTATGGACATGTACATGGACTAATCTCGGGTTCCTAGTCGATCAAGAAATATCTATTCGAAATATCAGCCCAATTTTTGCGATCGTGGCAATTCCACAAAACGATTACTTTTAGCAGAAATAGTTATACATCACCGGTATCTAGAAAAAAAAGAATAATTGTAGATATTTCTTTCCATATAAGTCACCATAAAGTATTGAAACATCGAATTGCTCAGAAAAATCTTTTTGAGGATCGAAAATTAAAAGGGAATCAAATCGAAATGCTCGGCAGCTCATTCAAGTATGAATTTCTAAAATAATCAGAGTTTGTCTAACCGATTTTTTCAATCGCTGTTTCTCAGTAAAGCTAAACGTTTTCGCCTCCAGAATCTTCTTTTTTTATGTGTTCCCGCTTCTATGCACAGTGTTGTTTTACGTAACGTAACCGAGCATGGCAAGAATTTAACATTATATACTGTTTGTACACCACACCGCTCGTGGTGCATGACATATTAAGTTTGTGCGGACGTATGTAACACCTACATAGATTCAGAACTACTTTCTGAATCTCTTCTTAAATCGATCTAAGCTTGCCTGTCCATCTGTCCGTCTGATGTCTTTTCATGCATTTGTGTGCGCACTTTAAAGGTCGTAAGGTATTTTGATAAAGGCATTTTGATAAAATTTGATACACTGACGTGTTTTGGCCCAAGGACGAACGATATTAAAAATGGTACGGATCGACCATTCCTGATATATCGGCTCACTTTGATAAGCCTTTATTTGAAAAAATATCCTAATTTTCAGCATTTCGCGATAAAGATCGCCGCATAATAGTATTCCGGCTTTCTAAATTGGTGTAAAAAATTAGAACCGAATGGGGCAAATTCTTGAACCCGCTACCGCACAATCGTTCTCTCGGAAACTGAACCTTTGTATGGTAAAATAATCTAATTTTCAATATTTCTTAATGCAAGTTCGTGCATAATAATAATTTCACAAAAACCATAACTTTATCGAATTTGGACGACGTTGTTCTATTTTCTGGAACCCACTTAATGAAAAATAAATGCTTTTACGCCAAAAAATGTTCAATTTTTAACATTTTATGATGAAACTTGGTTCGCAAGTGTAATCGGACTTTAAACAAATAGGTCTTTTCGTTAGATACAATTATAAAAGTGAGTTCTCATGAAAAGCAAATACTTGTACGGAGCCAAGTCCAACGTTTTTTTATTATGGAAGCAATAGGGTAAGTAAATTAAGTTTGCTAAATTGGGGCTACTGTATTTGACATTTAGAACATCTTCCAATGTGAGGGCTTCGACGAAAATTATGGCTTCACGTAAAAATTATATATGATTTAATTGTGTTATGACGAAAATGAATGAATGTCTGTGTTTTAAGCGAAATGGTGTAGTGTCTGATAGCCGACCTCGCCTAACCATAATATTCTTATTTATTTTCAACAGGTATAAGAACCCGATTCTTGTAAAATAATAGAATTTCTTGTAAAGCCATCAAACGGCTGTGGTCCTTACAAACTTGTTGGGGATGCTTGTAAAGCTCCTTCAACTACTGAAACTTTGCAATGTCGATACCATTATATACTTACAACGTACTTAAGAACAAACTTTTCAGAAACTTTAATATAAATTTTGGTTTATTACATAAAAAATAATCTTTTTTTAAAGCAGAATGAACAATAAAGTCGATCTTAAACCCTCTGCGGTATTAACGTCGATCTGCTTTGCCGACACCACGCTTACCAGCATATAAATGTTTTGGCATTTTAGTACCAATAAAGCGATCGGCTTCGCCTTTCAAACATAGACGGGAAACCTTCTTAGCAATGTCTCTGCGGGCCATAACCTGTAATTTCTTTTTCATGGCCACATTTTTAACACCCATGTTGTCGCGCGACTGCTTACGTTTCAATGGTTGACCAGTCTTTTTCACTATGGCTGAAGATTCTTTGTCTAGCAGAGGTTTCTTTAAAATGCTTACTTTCTTTCCGGTGCCTACTGGTACTAAGCCTCTTCTTAAATCAACTACCGATTTAGTGAAGTTAGCGTTATCGGTGCCTGACATGTCTACACCCAGATTTTCCATAGTTTCGCGCAATTTCGTCACTGAACGATCTCGCACTTTAGCTTGTTTATGACGCGGCATGGCTGGTTTATTCTTCTTAGAAGCCAATCGTTTCTCATCACGCAAATCGAAACGTCTAGCACGTATCTTCTTAGCCATTTCTCGAATCTCTTTCAATGTTGCATCCATAGATACATCAGGTGGCTCATAAACCCCACCCTCTTCGCGCAGACCTTCTTCCCGTTCAAGCTCTTCGAGTTTCTTGAATATATCTTCGTCAATATAATCGGCAATATTATGGCCTTCCCAGAATTCTGGAATAATATCGTAACGCTCGTCTTCCGGTATATCGCGATAATTCTTCTTCAAATCCAAAATATAATCATCTCCCATTTCCTCTTCGATTTCTTTCTCCAATTTACGTTTGCGTTCAGCTCTCGCAGCATTTTTCTCCAATCGCACTAAGGCCTGCTCGGGTATACAGGGAGCGCGAACTTTATCATCCCTTGGAGATGGCATAGCGACGTGCAAACGATTAAGTATATTGTCTACCTTTTTGGTGCGCATTTTCTGATCCACCCTGTACGATAGTAAACGTTCGCAAGCTTCCATTTTTACTTCCATAACACCCGTTTCATTTACTGTAGATAAGAACATAACCGGCACAGTTTTATCTTCTTGTAGCTTTTGAATAAGTTCACGTTTCTCGCTTGGCAAATCATCGACTCCAAGAATATCAATTTTGTTAACAGCCATGATTAAAGGCTTATTGCTGAATAAAGGTTTAATATTTTCAAACAGTTTTATCTGCTCTTCCAAAGCATGACCACATTGCTCGGATATATCCATAAAGTATAAAACGCAGGCACGCAAATGAGCCAAAGCCGTGATGGCTTGCATTTCAATGACATTACGCTCTTCCAAAAGGTGATCCAAAATGCCAGGAGTATCAATAACCTGCAAAAGTTAAAGAAATCGAAGAAAAGCTTTACAAATTTCTACTTCTGTACTTACTTGCCACCTTAGATATTTATAATCCGTATGACCGACGTATAAGGACTTTGTGGTAAACGCATAAGGTTGCACTTCAACATCGGCTCTTGTGATTTTGTTAATAAATGAAGATTTGCCTACATTTGGAAAGCCACAGATAATGATCGTTCTCGTGTAAGGATCAATCGTAGGCAAGCGTGACAAATGTTGGCGTACTTGTTCCAGATATGTTAGATTGGAAGCTTGAAGAAAATGTAATCAATTAATGACGTTCTACGAACATAAAGGTATAATATAATAATGCAAAAAGTGCTAATTTTGATAATCTGAGAATAATTTTTATAATCTGAGAATAATTGTGGTAATCTCAGATATAATGCAACAAGTGCTAATTCAGACTCGCTCATTTAATTTTGAATTTGGATTTGGTAATCTGAGAATAATTCTGGTAATATAACAATAATTCTGGTAATCTGAGAATAATATAATGCAACAAGTGCTAATTTTGATAATCTGAGAATAATTCTGGTAATCTGAGAATTTGTTGATAGCACCTATAATGCAACAAGTGCTAATTCAGGCTCGCAATATTTAATTGTTATTTTTACCTTGCCGTTTCGTAATTGTAGCCATGCGACCTAACGCAGCTTTTTTCAATTGTTTACAACGATACAGAGAATCACCATACTTCAACAAGCGCACATAATCTTTAGCTACACTAAAAATAAAGAAGTTCGTTAATAGCTTTCCTTCAACCAGTTAAGATAAGACGCAAATTTTCCTTACTTGTCGATTAAATGACGGGCTGTATTCAATTGACCTAAAGCTAATTTGTAATGATCTTTGTCATATAACACATTCATCAAGTCCGCGTAGAAAGGATGGACATCATCTAGTTTAGGGAAATCTTGAATAATTTGTGACAAGCGATCATGGAAATTTTGTTGCGTGTATTTCACCTTGCGCGTGTAGAACGCTCGTATCCGAGAAATCTTATAGCCCTTGTGCACCACAGTTGGAGTTTTACGTTGCGTTTTCGACAGCATAATGTCGATAAAGTCCTAAAAAAAACATACCATATGAAGTTGTAAATATTGGATGACGAGGTTACAGCAAGCAAGCGCTTACTAAATAATATTGCAATTAATTGTTTTTTCACCTTTGCTGGCGGAACCACCATTATTTTCTTAAAATTATACAAACTCATCCTGCTTTAATATGTTTATTTAACTTCTTATCCAAAACCAAATAAATTTCGCATCCGTCGCAATACAGTCAACACGAGGACGAGCAAAAGAAAGGAGCGAGCATTGCCAGCTGTAAAATATAATTAAACAAATCGCAAATTTGTGCCAGCTGTATATAATAAAGATGCCATATTTTGCGAAAACTATTTGTGGGAACTTAAATTAACTAAGTTCCCCGATAGATAGCATACACCTATCAACAAAACACAATCCAGAAGCGGCAACTTGCATGATTTATGATCAAAATACAATCCAAATGGTGAATTCTTTTATGTTTTTTCTCGTTTATTTTCGGATTTTGTTGAAGAACGTGCTTAGGAATTGTTTTTGTCGTTTAGTTTTTTATGTAACGTTGAAAAAGCACTGATAATTCGTACCGTGCCTTATCGCAACCGTGTTACAGGAAGCTTTTTACTTTTTTATTTCAACTAACATACCTTATAGAACAAGATAATTGAAACTCAGATATAACATAAATCAAAACAACTAAGTACATTACAGTCGGAGAAGGCCGAGCATTAGATACCTTACACTACTTCGCCTGATACAATTAATCGCTTGTTTTGGTATTAATTCATAAAAAATCACACATTATTTTGATGTAAAGTCATACTCCTCAACAAAACCCGCATAAAATGCTCAATACATGATGTGACAAAAAGTGTAGCAAACTCGATTTACTTTCCGTAAACTTTATTATTTCTCAGTTATACTTTGTTTTCCTATGGGGGCTTGCTTTTAATGATAACTCTTATATACGTTAGTAAAAGCAAACCTATGTTATCCAGCCTCACTACTGTTAATTTGCGACTATTGTAAAATATTGAAAATTAAACCTTTTTCTGAATATTATGTTCACGTTACCTCTTTATTTCTGAAATAGATTCTAGAACGGTCTCGAATATTCTGGAATTTCTTCATAATTCGTAATAATTTTTTTTGTTGTAATTTATTGAAGCAATTGTTAGACATAAAATTTGGAATCAAATTCAAAATAAACGATGAAAAATAAACAAATTATTTGCTATATACATACTTACCGTTTGATTTTTTTCATACATACACACTTGTATGTACACCATAGTGCCTATTCACTTGAAACCATAGAATTGTATGTGCTTCGTTTGAGAGAATAGGAAGTTACACCGAGAGAGTATTAACAGAATCTACGCCCATACAAATAACGAGAATGAAAGTCCAAGCTGTCGAATTATCTGCCAATTAACAGCGTTGCTATTGCTATTGGTAGTAGAAACAGAAAAAGCGCGTAATAATCTCTTAGTTTAACTTTGGATAAAATGTTGGACCATCTTGTTATTTCGTTGTCTCTGTTAATATCGTGAACTTCAGCAAAGAGAGATAAATGGAGCATGAAAACTTTTGGTCCTTTTACAGGCACATTTAAATTTTTATACCCATTATCGAAGAATAAGGGGTGCATTCAATTTGTCAAAACGTTTGCAACACCCAGAAGGATGCTTCAGACAGCCCACAATTTATATATATATTCTTGACCAGCATTGAATTCTGAATCGATTTAAGCATATCTCTTATGCATTGTGACCTGTAAACATTCTCCTCACCGCGAAAATAAAGCTGTCGACATTGGGAATTCTTTTATGCAGGTTGCTATTGAAAATGGGTCATATCGGTGCAATGACACGCCTACAGTACCATGTAAACTGATAACATCTCTGTTTTTCAAAAGGAATAAATTATTCGTCTTTGCTCGTTACTGAGAAACTACATCAGATAAACGTGCAAGAATTTTAACGTATATTCTTAGGGCAATGCTGAAGTATTGGCCACGCCTACTCGATATTTTAGTGTTTCAAAATTTAACTTCTTCTTTCAATACCTTTATTGCGCGCAAATAAGCTTCAAGAACGCCGTAAAGTATACAAGTTCTCCAAATTTCATTGCACCTAAGCATGTCCGTCTCTCTTTTTCTCCATCTGTCCGTCTACACCACTGTATAGTGTCTGTGGCAAACATTCTCCCGTTCGCAAAAATGACGCCTGCAAACTTGTAAAAGAATTTGAAAATTACCCAAACGCCTACACACACACGTCCATATAATAGGAACTATGAACACGTTTGCCTTCCACTTTTTTCGCGTGTTACTCATAAAGTGCAACACAAGTACACCATGTGAATTTCCACTTTTATTATGAAAAGAGAAAAAAATCAACCGCGCCCACCCGAGTTTTTCTTTTCCTTTTCTTTTACGATAGCGGCGTGGGGGTATAAATGGTTCGGTCATCCCCGAATATATTTCCATACTTGTTTTTGATTATTTCTTGCAATTTCATGTGTAGCTTAAAAGGGATGATTTACTTATGGTCTGTTAATTTCATTTCTTTGTATTATGCAAAAACAAAAGTAAGTGTGCATGTGCATGTCTACATTACTAGTAAGTTGAATTAGTTTGCATTTTTTTTGAAAATTTTGTTCTCTTAGTTATTACGAGAGGATGTAAAAATCTCGCAAATGTATGGCAATTTGCGTTGACAATCAACAGTTAACCAGGTGGAGCGAGCAGTCAAGGCCACACAGCTAGCGTTGATCAATTGTAAACTAAAATTTAAAGAAATTTTTAAATACTAAATTTAACGGGTTATACTTTCTTTACTTTTCAAATCTTACCTTGCTTTCGGACTTCCTGGTTCCCATGCACGATATGGAATTCTGTCTAAACTTTCTCCCATTGAATTGAAAAATTCCATTTTATTTGGCGAACGAGTGCGATTGTAATGTAAATCCACATAAGCTAAATGGACTCGTTCGGTCTTATCATTACTTTGTTCAAAATATTGATTACGTTCTATAAGTAATTTACTTAAAAACTTTGTCCGCTTTTCGGAAGCCACATGAGCCAAAGAGACACAAGAGTCTATTGTCGTATGGAAACAGTTTAAAGAAGCATTACGAAAACCTACAGGATCCATATAAAGAATAAAGACACCGATCTCGGGCACACAAGTATAATTAGGGGCCACTATATAAAAATTAAACTTTTTCTTTTATTAATTTTTTAAATTTTTACCTTTGTTTTTTTACCTATCGGCTGTTGATACAATGAAAAATAATTGAAATTTGCGTCACGGACTAGCGTACGCTTCGTTACATTCTCTGGACACTGTAAGACATGACAATTGAAATACAAATGCACTAATTGCCAATGACTTTGCAGATCCCATGTAAAGTTCCTTGCAACTGCAGTAAAAACGAACCCTTAGTGTTGAAAAATTATCTTACAAAACGAATTTTTGAATCAATCATCAGCGTATTGGAAGGAAGGAAGGGAGGAAGGAAGGAAGAGTAAGAAGAGCTTAGTCAACTAATTATACTCACTCTTCTTTTTATACTGATCGGTGCACAATCATATTCTAAGCTTGTCTGTCCGTCAGTCCGTTTTGTTTTCTTGTGTTCAATCTATAAGCCGCAATTTTTGATAGACTTTGTTGAAGTTTACTACACTGACATGTTTTTCGTTCAAGGACGAACGCTATTGACAAAGGTTCACATCTCATTACCTTTTCGACCACTTCCCCCATAGTGCTTTTACTTGTTTATTAATTAAAAGGAGTCTTCTTCTACCCTTCCCAATCACAAAGACCTACGTATTTTGGTAAACAGTAATGCAGGTTAAGTGATTTTTTTCTCATTTTTATATATTTTGAAAAATCGTATATGAATAACTGTAACGTGGTATAGGTTTAGTACTAAAGCCGTGGTCCAGTACAAATTTTTTAAATTTACTTTGCGCCGGCAAAAATAACTGACACTACAACTCACCTAAAAAGCAATGCACTCACCCTTTAGTGATCTTTTAAGAAGACGTTCAGATTGATAATTCAAGGCTAAGCCTTTGTATTGAAAACCCAAATCAATGCATTCCGTTAATGTTTGGGTATTATCGGCGTATATAATAGGTTGTGTTGATCTCTTCCCCATTTCAATTAATGAAAATTTCCGATAATGAGAAAAACAATCACAATTGCTTTCCTGACTTGGAATGCAGCCGAAACTAGTTATGGTTATAAGTAAACCAAATTTATTGAAATACATTTAATGCAACCGTTAAATGCTTCCTCCGATTTCAATGTAATCAGAATAAAACTAAAAAGATATTCATTTATTTTTTATATATATTTATTATTCAGATTTAAATGTTATGCGATATGCTCATAACTATTTAGAAAAAAAATGACGTCATGATTGAAATCCAAGGTTTTTTTCAATTTAACAATAACACATTTTTGATTGAATGAATGAGTGAGGGGTCATATAACGTTTTGATGGGTATTTAAGCACCGCTTTGTTAAGCTGTCCAATGTGTTGCTATTTATAATTTTTTTTCTAATGCTTTGTCCTCAGGTAATTTTGTTGAAAAAAAATTTATTGTTCATTATTATTGTTATTATGTTTAATATGCATTGTTGAGTAAATAAAATATTTTAACTTATAGTTTAGTCATAGCAAACAGTTAAGCTTCAGTAGATCATTTCGTATTTCAAAACTTCTTTTATTCGAATAACTGAATGATTTATTGAAGCCAAGCCGCTTGATTTAGATAATTAAAAAAAAAAAAAAAACTTAAAATAAAATTATTTTTATTATTAATTATGCATTAAAGAAAATGAAATTTTTATCGGACGTTTAGATAAGGGTTGGCTTTGCAAGTTATCTTCTAAAATAAGAAAATACGTACTTAACTAAATTATTTTTAAATTATTAAAGTGATATAATAAGTAAAACTTAGTTCGTTTAGACTCACAAAATTAAATGACAAGTTTGCTGAAGTATTTAAACTTTGGCTACTTAAAGTAAAATGCTGACGTTTTTCAAGCTCTATCCTTAAATTCGAAGAGGCAAAGAAAAAAAATTTGTTATTACTTTTTGTTTTTTTTATACTTACAAAGACTACAACCTGAGAAGTTAGCTGCTAACAAAATATGAATAAATTATGAAAAGTAAAAAAAAAAAAAAAAGTACGAAAATTAAATTCGTTCGCGACCGAATCCTTTATACCCGTCACCATTATCCTAAAAAGAGACTAAAAAAGGGGGAATTTTCTATTATATTGCGTGGGCGTGGCTGATGTTTTCTGTTTTTGTCATATAAATGTGGAAATTTATATCGTGGCCCGGAAAGCCAGGATGAACTCGGTATCGGTAAAACGACTTGTCCACGGTATAATATAAGGACAAGGTCGTCTACTACTTCTAATGTTTTCGAGGAAATTTAAAGCAGACATCTCCATTTTTGCGTTCATAAGTACCATAGAAATTATCAGACGGACGGACAGGTAAAAGTTTGCCACATTTGATACTAATCAGTAGGCTTTACAGAGTCCCTGAAACTTCTTTCTGGACGCTTCGCACGTCTGGATAAAATAATCGAATTTTAATTTTCTATAATATTGAGTAGGTGTGGTCGATCTTTCCTTATTTTTGTAGAATATGGAAAAATGGAAATTTACATCGTGTGTCTATTGTAGTTTATATGGCAAACAACCCAGAAAAGTTAGATCTACTCAATCATCCACTGTACAGTATAATCCTTTTACCCATTTATCCCATTTTGAATATCAGCCTACGTCCAACGGCTTCCAATGCTTTTGCCAAATTTAAAGAAGCTGTCTTCACTTTTCCGACCGGGGGAGCGGTTATCAATAGCATCACAACACACACACACAGATGGACATGTATTTTTAGAACAGTGCACATTTGATGCGAATCGAAAATATGTAGGCTTTATGGGATCTCTGAAGTCTCTTTCTGAGTATTGCAAACGTTTGAATAAAAGAATCACATTTCATTTACTTATAAAATTGAGCAGGCGTGGCCAACTTTTATCCATTTTTGCACTGGTGCTGCAGAACAGCCCGTACAATATAAATACAAATTATCCTCGTATCAATTGTGGTTTATAAGCAACCAGCAAAAATACCACTTTTTCTATTTTTGGAAATAGAGATTATGCCACACTATGTTGTACTGTGTTCGTGTCTTTCGACAGATTTGGCTGAATATCAATAAAAATTTGTCTGCAAGGGTTTTTACTCTTTAGGCAAAGGTTGAAGCCTGTTACTGCATTGTTGCGATCACGGGAATGTTTACTACAAGCAGACAGACAGACGGACATGCTGATCAAGACTATATGTACGTTAAAGAGTTTCTTAGACTTTCTTCAAAGTTTTGCCCTACGGTGATGTGTATAACAAAAGGATTCAGTTACTTTCACGTTAACTTGATTGAAAAGGAAAGTAGCCAACTATATTGAGAAAAAAAAAATTAGAAATAGAAATATAAATATAAAGATAAAAACTAAACCCACACCGTTTGCTTAGGAATTGAATTAATATTTATATATATATATGTATATAATATTAAAAACAGAGATTTTTTTTCCTTTTCGAGGTTTAGCCTTAAAATCTCTGCGATATTAGAGGGTTAAACATATAAACTTTGAGTTAAATTAATACATATATATATGTATATGTATAGGTATATATACATATATATATAAATTATAACCCTTTAATATCTTTGGCCAGCTTAAGTCTAGTAGTAAATGTAATTTTTTCGTTTCGATACGTTTCCTTACAACTACATACAACCGAATTGAACTCAGCGGAATCAATATCAAAATAGTTTCATTTTGAAGGAAAAGTAGACTTTAAAAAAAAAAAAAAACTAAATCTTTTTCCTTTTTTCATTAAGAACAGCTTGCTCTGGGCTTTTCTAACTAATAAATTGACTTTTTTTTTTTTGTTTTTCAAACACTTCAAGTGCTTTTGGGCATCTCGGTTGAGCCAGCAACGTTTCATAATTTAGCTGCTATGCGAAAAAGCAGTATTTGTATAAGGTCCGCTATAGATCGAGCTGCCGGAATGTGATACAGTTTTAGTGCTACGTTTGGCCATGATGCATAAAACTGCCGCTACTACCGCTAACATTAGTATAAGACCAGCTATAGCTATGGCTATGGCAAAAGTGCGTTGCGAAACGCACAAGGCGTCCTCTAGAGTCTGCTGAAAAGGGGATAAATTAAGGATAGGAACTCTTATAAAAGCTCATCTATAAGTTACCTTCTCTTTAAAGACCGAATCATCGTCACCTTCGTTAACTTCGACATTTTCGTTAACGTATAGACCGGAAAATACTTCAATAGTGGCAGGCATACCATCTTCGTCTCTCGTATCATTAGTAGTTTGGCGCTTGGGCCTTTTGCCTCCGCACAGTGGTGCCTAAGTAATGCTCTTGCGATAAAAAATAACAAGAACTTTTTTGCATCTTTCTTACCGTTTGGCATTCAGGATCTTTTACATCACATAATTTCACGTTACACTGATAGTACACTGACGTAGTGTAGGGGAATTTATGAGCCGGGAAAGTGACATTAGCTGCTAAACGATCGTTCGTATAATTAAATTGACCCATTATTTCATTATCCATAGGACATCTAAAGAAGAAGATATTCTTTATATCTAACGATCCAGTAAAGCTTTAGTAGAAAACATTTATTCGCTTACCCATCCTCTCCAACTAGACGTTGTTCACCCCAACCTAAGCCATCACGTACAATACAATCGGTTACATGTAGACCGTATAAATCTTGTTTATCGATATTCACGACAATTGTCAAAGGATCACCAATTCTCACATCATTAGCTATTTTATGCTCCGAATTGTAAATTTTCATGTGACAGCCAGGCATTGGTATCTCATTTTCACTGCTTTCATCTTCTTCCTCGTTTTGACTATCTGCACTATCCTCGGTATCATTGAAGATGTCATCTTCATCCAGAATATCATCATTGACTCGATATTTATCCAAAGATCTGCCATAATTTCTTCTATCTGTCACATCAGCTTCAGCGCTGCGGTACGCTTGCGGTTTCTGCGCATATTTGCTTTCGGTTTTTTTATGATGATTATGATATTTATTTGCATTCATAGCAGCGTCACGACTTTTGTACGAGCATCGTACATGATAACCACGACCAGCATCGGTTATCAATTTTAAATGTGGCTGCAAAACTATTGTATTGAAAAACTCAATACCACCGTCATCCTGTAAAATAAATGAAAATCAAAGAAAAAATTTTTTTTTAATTTATTTTATATAATACGCTCTTCATAAGTTTTATTATACCCCACATCATTTGTGACATGTGTGAGCGTATAGTGAGTTTGTGCGGATTCCTATAACGTCGACAAGGAACAACGGAACAATTATCTGACCGTCACTCCATCTGTCCGCCTCGTATTTTTGAGTTCAATCTATGGACCACAATTGTTGAGATATTTTTGATGAAAATTGACAGACTGACGTATTTCGGCCCAAGGGCGAACGCTATTGAAAATGGTTCGAACCGAACTACCTTTTCCGTCTCTTCCCACATAACGTCTTATTTTGAAACATCTTCATGTGAATAATTGTATTAAGCGAATTGGTCTAAGGTATTTATTGGTGTACCATGGTTCGAGTTATATACTGAGTTAAGTCCACGACTTATGGTGTATTCTAAAACTTAATTTTATCATTGTTGCCAAAAAGCATATGCGTGTAGATGTTATGAGGCCCGTCTCCAGGGCCACTTGTATATCATACTGTTTGGTTTACTTATTGCTGAATGTTTTTTCTAAGTCTTGCGTTGCGAATGAATTTCGGAAACAAAATCAGAGAAAATGTTGGCAAAGTCACTTACTATAGTTACGAGCAAAACAAACTCTAACGCCCCCTTGAGATTAATGACTTTTATAATGGCTTTTACTCAATAAACGTGACGTAACCTGGAGTAAGAGTGTTATTGTATTCTTTGAGAGTTTGCATATTTTCGGCTTAATTTTCAACCTCAAGCATTTTCATACTCGACATGATTTGTGCCGATAAGTGCACAAGTGCGCCAAGAAAGTCTGAGAGAGATACAAGTTGCATTATAGCGTATGATTTAGAATCATTTTTTGAATCTACTTAAGCATGTCTGTCCCTCTGTCCGTCTTATATTTTCTTATGCACTACGCTTAACCAGGAGGTCGAAATTTGAAATATTTTGATAAAATTTATGTATCCTCACATATTCTAGCCCAAGGACGAGCGCTGCTCAAAGAGCATTGGAGGGGAAAAAGGGAAACATCTTTACGACATGTCATGGAAAACTCGTTGTATAAATAACGTTTTCAATCTTTCTAATATTTCCATAAAAAAGTCCATGAAAAATAATATATTACTGTATATAAGAATGGAAAATTTGGATGGGAGATCGAGCCAATGCTAGAAACCCTTGCTATATAAACTTTTTTGCAAAAAAAAAAGAAAATAACTGAGGATTTCGTATTAAGCAGGGTAGTGCGTAATGCGTTTTATATTCCGTCTTGCATGAGTCTAATATTTCAATTCGATTTTTGTCAGTTTTTTTTTTCTCAAATTTTCTTCTTTAAATCTTTTGTTCTGTTTATTGTTGAATGATACAAAATACATATGACGTGATTTTCATTATTATAAAAAAAAAAAAACTTTAATTATACATATATTGCTGATTAAATTCTACTCTTCCATACAAAAAGAAACACTTGTCTTAAGTAGCAGCAACCGGTTGTCGTCACACTAAGTTAAGCATAAACATTTTGCTTAAAACCAAAAAAAAAAACATAATCGGATTCAAAATATGTTCATCGCAGCAGCAAGTGTGTTAATGAGCAAAACAATGGCGATCATTACACATTGATGCCTTGAAGAAGTTTTCATAGCATACATTAAAACTGTTTTAGATGTTTAGGGCAGTAAAACAGAACTTTTTGAGATCTTTAAACGAGTCTTAAGATTAGTTTTCTTCAAGAAAAAAAAGAAGAAAACTTGTGTTTATTACTCACTAACAACTTCTTGATTTCCAGGAAGTATAAATATGGCAAAAAAGTAAAAATAAAAAGAAGCTGTAAAACAAATGCAATAGTGTGTTAATTCGCCCTGGTCGGATAATAATGAAAAAAAAAAAAAATAAATAAATAAAGCAACAAAAAAAAAGTTAGTGACTTTATATGGTAGGATTAGAGCATTGTGGTAAAGATTTATTCTCTGTCGTGTTGTTCGTCTATCGAACAATGTGTTGGAAAAGACGGCTTATGTTATTTTACGTACATTCGTGCAATAAAGATTAAGAAGGAGCACCTAGACAGTAAAGTACTTAGAACCGAAAGAAGATTATGTTAGTCAAAAGATAACTTTGGTTTTTTTTGTTTTATACCCTACAACAGTTATTCAAAATTTTCAATCGATTTAACCTTTTACCTATGTCCCTCTGTTCATCTTATGTTTTCTAACCTGTACTGCGTACTAGAATAACTGGTAGGCTGCTTCTCGGGCCTATGGCTAAGATCATAGAGTAGGTTGTAATTTCTATTGAAAAGTGTGATTGGCTCTACGTCTGTCCGTCTTATGTTCAACCTCCGAACCGCAACTTTTAAGATATTTTGAAGAAATTTGGTAGATTGCTTTGTTTTGGCCCAAGGACGAAAGCTATTGAAAATGGTTACAATCGGGCCATATTTTCGAAGCTTTATCTTGAAAAGTCATTCTATGAATAGTCGTAGAGTGGTCTAAGGTAAAGGGTGACTCACTACAGTGTTGTTATTTGTGTTTATTTTTCGTAAATTATTCATGTCTATAATGAATTGGAATGTACATACGGATAGACTTTAGCCGCCGATAGCTTTGGTTTAAATCTCTTCAATTAATTTAAAAGTTCTTCTCTCCGATTCTTCTGCCTATTCTTTAACTAGAAATTTAAATAAAAAATAAAAAAAATTCATGGGTTTAACAGTTAAATGCAAACGCTAGAGCTTGGTTTTGTTTCTTTTCTCTACTTTTGAGTTCCGCATTACATTAATTTTTATATTTCCAAGTTCGTGTCTTATTATATCGTTTTTCGAAACCCGCTTCGCTCTCCAGCGTGTATCTGCTTATTTTTTACTTTAACTTATATTTATTTATAATTATGTCTCTATCGGTTCTTGTTAAAGTTGGTGTGCTTTTATGGTCTTTCTTGAAGTTTCCATGTTTATTGCTATGCCATGTGTCCGCCTTGGCCATAAGCCAAAGACACATTATTTCGTGAGCATTAACAACAAAACATAAATTTAGCTATAATGCCGGCATACCATGCATACGTACATACTCATTTATGAAAAAGATACATGTATGTAAGTAGGAATGTATGGCTCTATATAGTCAAGCAACGGTAGTTTGTTTGTAGGAAACGAATACAATGGTTTTCTGTTGGCAAATGCAAAGCAAGACCAAACAAAACAAAACAAAAATTTCTCATAAGAATAATTTTGCCGTTTTCTTTTTTTCTTTTTTTTTTTTCGATCAAAGAAAGAATAGAATAAATTATAAGCAAAAAGAGAATAAAACAAAGAGTGAAGAAAGATATAACAAAGAAAAAAATTAATTTTAATTTTAAATTAAGAAACCCAGAAAAAGTTGTGCTCACCTTGAGGGAGTCCGGAAATAACATTTATCCAAGTACTGTAAAGTATTAAATCATGTAAAAGGTAAAAACCAATTCTAGACGGCCTCGTTAATAAGTGATAAATCAGAGAGCGGGACCTTACAATTAATTTTTAGATTCCATAAATTTTTGGAAATCAAAGTCTTCAATACAAACACAGAAATTTCAAAGATATGGAATCGACTTTACTTGAGTTAAAACAAACTTAAGTTATAGTCGAGCACGACCCGACAATTAGATACCCTATACTGCTTCGCCTAATGCAATTCATATCTGTTCGTTATAAAATCCCAAACAATAGACATTTTTGCAATAGAAAGACTTACTTTTTCATGCAAACTCTTATGTGTGGAGAGAGATCCGAAGAACAGTCTGTAAAGCCCAAATTTATTAGCGTTACTTCTACGGTTAAATTACAATTTTAGATCAACTTTCGTTATAAAATGCTAAACATATACTCTCTCACCATGTAAAGGCTCAGTTCTTGTAACTACCTTTGTATCAGACGACAATCCAAAAGTAAGTCCAATTCCACCCGGATTTTGTATATTCATTTATTATAATAATAATTCTATTTCTCATCGATTTAAGTTAAAAAGAGAGTTTTAAAAGTTCATTGTCAGACTTCAAGCAGATATAAGGACGGACGGTCAGACGAGCTTAAATGATTCTGAATTGATTGACATAATCAAAATTGGGTTTATCTTAAGTCTTTATAGAAGTTTTATATACATGCGCACGAACTTAATGTGGCTTGTAGCACGCTTGTGTAAGGTATAAAGCTTAAATAAAAGATTTATAATTTAAAAAGCAATAGTCATAGTCAATATTTGTTGTGGGTCGGTATTGACGGGCTAGATGAAAGCCATTTTATAACTTCATCTGTGATCATTAACTCAGAGCGACAGTTTTTTGTTTAAATTTTTGCGATAATGAAGTTAAGTTTTTAAAATTTGCACAAAATTGAACAAAGTCCCATCTCTTGTTAATCGGACTAATTGATTTCAATGATAAATTAATTGATTTCTGGTACCACGGGCATCATGAGCCGCCTAAGCAACTTTTCACGATTCGTTGCGGAAGTTTCGTGGTAGCTACAGTTGCCCAAAATCACGGGGTGAGCTTGCAGTGTCGGGTGCCCGACACAGAGAAAGCCGGAGGTCTTTGAGGTGGGCCTTACTCTCATCAGAGGGAGGGGATGGGGATATACGTCCTATACACATCCCCATTCTGACGCACGGGTATAAATTAACCTCCGGGCACTGAGTGGGTATTTCACACTCCGTGTCGCGGGCGCGGCGGGGTTAAGTCATCACGATTAAAAATTACCAGTAAATTTGCATTAATCCCTACTAGTTTTTGTAACGTTGTGGGGTAAATTAACGGTATAAAATATTATGTGTGACCAGTGCTTTTAAGGAAACCCCGCCAATTTTTAAACTTACCCTTCAATTTAGGGCATAAATGTGAAGTATAAACGTTCTATTCGTACTTTGGCAATTTTGAGAGATCGATCAGCAGACAGATGGACGGACAGTCCTAGATTATGTCAAAACGATACACCAAACTTGAAAATGTATTTCTTATGCAATCTTTGATGAGTATACATAGGCGTTCCAAACAACAGGTCATTTCTAGTGCATCTTTCTCTTTGGCTGGTGAGTAAGAGATTGTAGACTATTTTCGGGAACAAATGACACAATTATTTGGAAATTTATTGTCGATTATTTCATGGTCAACAATTATATTAGTTGTCATTAACCATAATAAATAAGAACATTCACAATAACACGTTTAACTTATAAATAAACAAAAGACATTGATTGTGCGATGACTCAGTCTTATAAAAGTCTAAAATGAGTTGAGCAGTTGAGAAACCATATGTTTTACATTTTTATAAGTAATGTCGTAAAGTGTTGTTTAGGTTGAACTTTACATGCTTTTTTGTTGAGTTTGGAAAAATTTCTTTGAGAAAATTCTTGAAGTAACTATTAGCAATGACTTTGAATTTTTGCGGTCGCACAATCATTTTTCTTCACGTTTTTTTTTTTGTTGCATAAAATTTTCTTCTGTTATTCTGAGAATTGTTTTTAACTTGAACTGCAAGTTTTTCTCCAATTTTGTCTGTAAGAAGCAATCATTGTTTTTGTCGTTGTCGCATCATTAAATATAAAAATGTGTACTTCGCACTTGAAAAGAAATAACTTATAGGTTTGCAGTTTACTGCAGTTGGCAGCTTTACTGCAAAGATTTTGTAATTAAAATTTAATTATTTTTCGTCTTAAGTGAAAATGTCGAGATAACAGGAAAAAGTGCTGTAATTAAATTTAAAAGAAGCTGCCAGCACTAGTTGAGTTTAATAAAAGACTTAAGCGACAAACTTGTTTATACCAATCAATGCACAAAAAATTTCAAAGCAAATTTATATTCAGCGAAAAAATGATGATGAGATCACTGAGGTAAAATTACTTTTTAATATAATAGGAATTTGCGGTTAAATATTAAAAATACATTATGTTTAGGTTTCAAGACTTGACGTAAAATATTACTTTTTAATAAAAGAAAAAACAATTTAATGAACAATAATTGAAAAAATGCATGCGTGAGTGCGCTCAATGTTTTATGCTTATGACGGCAGCTGTTCTTGAATGTTAATTAAATGTTAATTCAATCTTACTAGTGACGGAATGCATGTAAAGATTTACCCAAGGCATTTTATAAATAAATAGTATGTGAAAATAAAATAAATTGATTTTCTTCAAGACAAAAAACGACTAGAAATAGTGTAGAAGGCAAACGGGCCACCCTGCAAAGTAACGACTTTGTGATAAACGTGCTATATGGGAAGCTGTCGAAAAAGTAGTCCCATCCGAACCATTTCAACAGTTTCGTTCTTGCGCGAAAATACGTCGGTGTACGAAATCTCATCAAAATATCTCAAAAGCTGTGATATCACAAAAGCTGCGATCACAAGAGAAAAAAGCGGACGGACGTACATACGGACAGAAAAGCCTAGATCAATTCAGAAACTGACTCCGAATCGGCTGGTATCTGAATGGGTGTGTCTATCACCAGTCTTTCTAACTAGTGCGTACAGTCGCCTTAACCTAATATGCCCTTGTACCGCAAATGGTGTAGGGTCTTCTGCTATCTTACGGCCATCTTAGGAAATGTATATGATGTTCCACAAATATTTCGAATCCTTTGAAAACAGGAATCAAAATCCTATATTGAAGATGCATAGAAACGTGTACGCAGCGTAGACAACTTGATTTTGTCCGTGTGTCGGTTTATTGTAATCGCTGTTACGGTTTCAACAGTTCGTCAGGTATGTTAAAATTTGCTTTCGCATTTTGTTTGTTGTTGTCGTTTTCATAGCGTGTCTATGTCAGGCTTATCGTTTATAGAGCAGTTATAAGGTAAGATGGCTACGTTATATAACACGTTACGCTTACAACGGCTGCAAAGGGATCACTGCCATCTACTTTATGATGAGCAGCAGCAAACTACTTCAAAAGACATTTAGTCGACTTCTTTTGCAAATGTTGACAAAAAAAATTTCTCTTATACTCTACATCACTTGTGGTGCAGGATACATTAAGTTTGTAGGTATGTATGTAACAACTAGAAGGAATAAAGACAGGCTATATTTTTATTGTAGTGATTGATTAAAAACCAGCTTGTTTTCCGTGTGTCTATCTGTCCACTTGTCTACCTGTCCGTCTGATAACTATCCAGGTATTTTTGCGCTTAATCTTCAGGTCACATATTTTAAAATAGCTGAATAAAATTTGACACATCGACCTGTCTGATTCAAGGCGTGATGTGAGAGGGAAATTAATCTTAACAAGTTAAGACCACATAGAACTATTTTGTGGACCCCTCAAGTATGCTTTCACATAGACACAAAGTATAGTATTTTGTATTTTATTGCGAAAATAAATGAAGAACTGCGGCAGGGTATTTGCTGGCTGGTCTTGATCGACGATGATGCATTTGCTTGTTTGTAGAAAGCTTGAACCTATCGAAGCTAATCTCCTTTTTTGTTCTTGTCGCCTGAACATACGGGTCTGCAGTTTTTTTAAATTTTTTTGTATAAATCAAAAGAAATTCTCTCACTCTTCAAAAATTTCTTAAAAATTCCGTATTCACTTTTCTTTCCAAAAACTGTCCTCTTTTTTGCACAATAGTTTTTAAGCATTGGTTAATTTTTTTTTTAATCTTTACCTCTTCATTTGTCGCAAAAACTATTTGAAATTTTTTACATTGAAAACGTTCTTAACACGACCTTAATTCCTAATGGAATGGACAGTGACAAATAGGACATGATCATGTGCTTGATTAAATTGTGAAAAAAACAACTTTTTAATTAAATAAAAAGTTTTGCTAATTTATGTGCGGCTCTCATGCCGTGAGTTCATCTAGAACGTGAATGAGTTTATCAAAGATTATGTTTTATGAATGCTTTCTTCAGTTACGTTTCTCTTCACGTTTGTTTATATTCTGTGAAAACAATTCTATTTTACAAATCAATAGCGAACTTATTCGAGACTGAAGCGAATGTATTTAATAAACTAAACAAGTATATGAAATTAGTTATTAAGATTTCAAGCAAAAGACTCCTGAGAAATAAGATCGATAACAATTAAAATGTGTCGTGATTGCCTATAATTTGAAAGAATTTCTAGAATTTCTAGTAAATAAAAAATTCCGAATGATCGACATTTATAACACAGAAGTGGTTGTACTCGGTAAATGAACTAATTCCGTTATTTCGCTTTTATATATTCGTCTTCGTATCGTTTTAGGGTTTTTTTGTATCGATCTTTTTGAAAAACTTAAGGCCGCATAAAATTTTATATTGTTGATCTATCCAACATGATGAATCAATTTAGACCTGTCAGTCCCTCCATCCGTCCTCTTTTTTTCGGTCTTCTACTGTTGCTATCTTCACGTTCGAAAAGCTATGGATAGAATATTAAGACTTCATTTTTGGCTGACAGTCACAGACTCAAAACATTTGAAATTCGTCATAATCTGCCTTCAATCTCCTCTGAAAAAGTTGAAACTTATAACTCATAAGACCTTCGTATAATTCTTCCTAACCACCACAGGAGAAACAAAAATAACAGAGAACTAAAGCTATAGTCATGGAGGACCCCTATTAAATACCCTACACCATACCCAACGTGAACTAATGCTGTCCAAATGTAGCAAATTTAATTTTCTTGCCAAAGACCTTATTATTTTCAACGTTCAATCAGAAAACTTAGACTTTACTGCTCGCATAAAAAGTCTTATATGAGATGCTGTCCATAAAAATAGACCTACACGGTACAAATTTGTCGCAGTTTAATTTTATGGACCAATTTTCATTATAAAAATTATCAAATATAAAAGCTCACTTTTCAGTCACTTTTCTTACGAGGGATGGGGTACGAACAGTGGCCTTACGAGGTGCAATGAAACTGCTATGACTATCATAAAAAGTATGCCTTTGCATTGAAATACTTTCTGATATTTTAACACAAAAATAAGTGAAGAATTGTATTAGCGAAATTGTATAGGGTATATGACCTTTTCACTCGGGCTTTTGTTTGATTTCGGTAACGATACGTATACATCATCATTGGGAAAAGTTACTTTTCTAAAGCAATTCAGAAACCTACGCCGATCTTTATGTCTTGACACGAAGGACAACAACAGCTTAAATATTTTATCGTATCTTTTAAAAATGAAAATAACGATAAGTATTTGCTTACGTTGAAAACGAAAAATAGTCTGAACACTCAGTACCAGGCCAATGCAGGCACCCTTAAGATGGTTGGGCTAGCATTAATCTTACATCAATTCCAATTACTTTGTGTTTTTCTTCCAACGATAAAGATCAAGATCTAGTGTTCTGATCGAAATAGCATTTTTTTGCACATTTACCGCATTTCTCGCTTATAGTTTGTTCTATCATTGGAATAAGTAGAGTCCCCCAGGAAGTTGGACATTCATCATGTGCCATGAGAGGCATCTATTAACAAACAAGATATTTTGGAGTGCATTGCGTATACATTGAAAGCATTTGAAGAGTGGTCTGTTGCCAATTATTTGCTTGCTTTTTTCTTTAGGATAAAAAATGCATAGATTTTCGCTTTTCAAGCGCAATTGTTCCAATCTAAGTGGTTTTGAAGGAAGGGGCTTACTAGCATTGACAGTGTCTTCCACAAAAGTTTACGTGCAAGCGCTATGTGAAAAAGAGCATACAAACTGCGTATAAGACATTAAGAGTTGAACTAAATGTGCTGCCCTTAGGAACCAGTGCTATGGGTTTTTAAATTTAAATAGGCCGGGCTGTTGGTAAAAACCGTTGTAGCGGAAGTAATGTGCAAAGAGGACGATGGTTGTGCTGTAAGTTATGGAAAAACTCTTTTAACCGGCTTTTTTGTGTGAGTGAATCGTAAAGTTTTTTTTATAACTGTATTCTTTGATCTTAGATGACGTGTAAGTAATTAACGAAAACATACCGTGTCCTCAATGCTTTTTACTATTACTATTTCAGATTTACCCAGTAACATAGGAAGCATCGCTTTCGTCTTACAAATTGTTCTTTGTAGTTAAATCAAAAGGAACCTTCAAACCTTTAGGATATCATTTCAATCTTTTGAATTTCGAAGTTTACGGCGGTAATCCGAAGGACAAAACAATAAGTAAACATGCGGTAGAAAATATATGAAGTGCATACATCGATCCCCAGGTATTACCATTGAAAAAAAATAAATAGAAATAGTAAAAAACTAATTAAAGTGTGGAGACTTGTTCGCTGAATCTCTCGACAAGAATTTCATCGCTGGCTAACCAACTTCGGAAGTCCAGCTTGTTTATCGATTGCTGGTTGCTTGACACCTTGAATGATAGTTATTGACTATGCATTGATCTTTATTATTATTCCTGTGTACCTTAAACAAGTTACCTTAGAGGATATTTCGCGAAATCTTCTTCGAATGAGAAAATCGGTGCAAGTCCGACTTTCACAGAAAAATTATTCATTAACCTTAACTAAGGCCCTCATGTAAAATGAATAGAACTTAATACGAGCTATTGATGACAAACACATACGTATCCTTAATAAATATTTTTCATTGTATTTTTCAACTTACCGTTTCTTGAGGCATCGTATTGCAACTCCTCAGAGGCAGTTTATATCGTAGAGGACTATCATGATCTCTGCCAAGTAAGAGGAAAATTAAACGATATGATCAAGCGGAGTAAGAACGATTATCATACTCTACCTGTATTCTGTAAGACACGTCGAATTCTTCGACAAACCCCTTGGATAAATCATGCCGCTGAATAAACCTGTTTCATGATTTGTTGGTGGATCTTTAATGGTTATTAGCATCGAGCCCGATAAACATTTAATTTTCACTGTCGGTTCAACTGATGTTTTTGTTGACGTCGGGATACTTTCATAGTCCGTGAAATGGTCTTCTGTAAGGGAAAATAAATATTTTATCTTTACATTCTTGTCAACGCACATCTTAACATTTGATCTTAACAATCAATCAGTGAAAAAGAAAATTAATAAACAAAAACAAACCACAACAAAATGTATTTTAACGAAATTAATCAGAGAAAAGTAAAAAAAAAATTCATCTTTTTCCAGCTAAAGTAGACAATCATCCACACACACCATAAAAAAAAAAAAAAAATAAGAAAAAATTTATTATGATCAGAAAACATGTAGAGACCCAAAAGGTGCGGCTTTATGCGGAAGAAGTCACCGACAAACTTACAATAATGATTACAAAAACAACGACATTATAAAAAAGAAAGATGCAGGTAAACGACAAAAATAGCAACAAAAACAATAATAACAACACCAATGCATGCAACGTTAATGACATTGAACAGCAGCGGCAAAGAAAAAAAATGGTAAGACATGAACGTACACAATAAGAAAAAGACAGAAAAGATAGACAGAAGCTAACGCATACGCTTCACACACATACACATACACGTACATACATACGTATATACGTTGAGTTAAGGCAGAGAGCCAGCACATCAGTCTGCTAAGACTAAGGCTTTGGCATGATCGGCTAAAGACGACGGCTCGACTACATATGGATAAATAGTTTTTGTACGAAAGGCAAGGAAATGCAGAGTTTTTCTGCTGCTTTTGTGTTTTTATTATTTTTTTTTTTTTTAAGTTTTCATGGCAAAAAGATCATCAAGATTACCAAGTGTATTGGAAAGAAAAGAAGACGACGAAGAACATGATGATGATAATGACGAAGGAAGCTTGGTATGAATTATGCATGAAATTTGATGTTGCTCTTGTTGTTGTTCTTGTCTTTGCCGTTGTTGTTGTTGTTGTTGTTGTTGGTGCTAGTAATGCTGGGTTTCTTGCTCTTTTGGGCCATAAAAGTTTCTTGAACTTTACATACGAGACTTAAGAACCTTTTCGTTGCAAAACTAAACGCATTAACGTTGAACATAATGCATTCTGTGAATTCTTTACAATAGCGTAACCGAAAGCAAACAAAAAAGGAAACCTGCGGGCTGCACATACAAGCTCTGAACGTGCAAAGCATAGCGTTGTTCTGTTATTCTACATAAATAAAAAAAGATAGATGAATGTGGTTTTTAAGAGGAGTACACGACCACTTATATACGCATTTTATACTAGAAGTGATCTAAGTCCATTTATGTGAAAATGGAAAGTTGGAGTTTTTCATGGGTAAGCTTTTTCTCTTTTCAGATTTTTTCTTCTTTTGAGAATTCACGCCGTTCGCGCTTAGATCCTTAGTCCTAATTTGGCAAAGCCTAGTATTTAATGACAAAATTGTTGGGTTCGCACAACGGTACTAAAATTATTGCATCTAACCATAAATAAATGAATTTCGGTGATTTTTTTAAGTAGGAGCAAACAGTTAACTGTATTGTGTTCAGGTATGTGATCAACAAAACCGGAATTTTTGTATTCAAAATGTACGTTTATTCTATGAAAATAAGAAATATTTTCTTCTTCTTCTTCTGATAGTCAGAAAATCAACAACAGATGATTTACTGAGTTGAGTAAAACAAATTCAGTGCTGACTACTGCGAAATTGTGATACCATTGAAGAAATATTTTCTTCGAGGTGCTCCCCATCGCCACCTGTACATTTTCGCGTCTGCATGAAAGTTTGTGGATAGCATGTCCTTAAAAATGTTCCTCTTTCGTTGTTTTCGCATTCTTGCTTGACATTTGCGTGACCCATTGATGCAAACGAACGATAATTGCAATGAGTCGAGACTGGCGGGTGAACTATGGTATGGTATGGCACTCACACTTCCGCATTAAGCGCTTCCAAAGCGCCGCGAATCGATCTTGCAATACGAATAGGTGGACAGATGAGATGTAAAAAAAAGTGCACTTGTGTTGCTCTTTTCGATACACTGGTCGATTTCTGAACAGGGAAAAATCGGTTCAAACCGGTTTATTACTTTCAGTAGTATTCGGTAGTAGCCTCTCCACCAGACTTTAACAGACTACACCCTTCTCATCACACCAAACACCGAGCATCGTTTTCCTGCTGTATCTACGATGAATCGCGACTCGTTTGACGAGGCGAATTGCAGTAGGTAGATGAGAAGAGAGAGAGAGATACATTCCATCGGAATTTTAATTTATTTGTGTCGCAACCTAATATTGCATAAGGCCGTATATAAGTTCGCAATGCCATTATTCGTATGGCCGACAAAGTTATTTCTCCGGAAGCACTAGTCAATGCTTTATATAAAAAATTGTAATTTGTGTATATATCATAATGTTTCCGTGTCCTTAGGATACGGTGTTGCAAGCAAGGTAGAATGTAATACCGCTTTACGCGTGAACTTGCTTTGAATTTTCACACACTAAACATACCTAAAGGTCACTGGTGATGGACTCTGAACAGAGAACCAATTATTTCATGTAAGAGATCGGACAACCGCCATACACATCGTAAATGCTGGGGGTATACTTTAAATCTTATTGTGGAGTATGAGGTTTTTCAGAGCAAAAGTATTCTCAGCCATAAGGTTCTACTTTTAGTAACATCGTGGACACGCGGACAGCACAGCCGGCTGCCCGAGTTAGCTTTAGCACATAAGTGCTAAGTGTAATTACATCGAGAAGATGATAGTTTTCCTACTTTTCCCTAAGTACCGTTGCTGACGATTAAAACGTCGCCCCTAATTTGTAGTTTCATAAGTAAACCGCAATTGATTGTGTGATAACTCCAGGCAGGTGCCATTTTCGTCCCATACATCTAAGTTAATAAAGGAAGGCGATGGCGATAATAATTGTGTCGTACTGTCCAATTGGTGTAACTGGATACCTTCAACATGACAAAAAAAAGGATCGTTAAAAAAGAATTACTAAGAATGGCGACCTTTAAGGTAACTATATGGAAGTAAGAGGGGTTATATATGTATTACAGAACACCCTGTCATAACTATCTTGCTTTAGCTTCATTACATTTGGTCGATGACTGCAATTTGTCTTCCTTCCTGAAAGCAGAGGATGCTAGAGTCTTTTTGTTCCAAAAAACCTACTTAAGTCATTTTTCCTACGAATGACTCAAATAATAACAAGAGATATAGTAAATCTCTAAAAAATGTCGTTCGTAATGATTTTGATTGCTTTAAATTTGAACTGAAGTAAGCAAAAGAGAAAATTATTTTCAGATAATCACGGTCATCGTTTGGGTCAATTTTTTCCCTCTAAATAATCCTAATATTTTTTTCGCTCTCTTGCGCTTGCCATCACTACAAGGTATTGTTAGAAATATTCTTTAATAGGAATGTTAGTGTCTTGTAGTTTGTTTGCTGCATACGTTACTACTGTTGAACCTCTATCTATGCGCATGCTTAACACTTCCTGTATGGGCAGCATTCTAGGTAGGTATGTGTTGATTCTGCATGAATGTGCTTACATACACATACACACATATTCACCTGCTTACAAACTTCACTTTTATTTATGGTTAATTATCCATCCTAACTTGGTCAGAGGGAAAATTAAACGACGTTAACCAAACCAAACTGTCAGCCAGTTAAAACAGATATCGCAACCATTAATGGTTAGAATATTATATGTCTAGAATTCATTTTCTTCTTATTGAATGCTTTTCAAAGTTTCTTAAGGCATCGTATTTTCCCTATTTGGGATTTTTAAAGCATTAGGCAGGCAAGGAAGATATTTCACACCTTGAAAATAAGTAAAATGTTTGAAAATTCTTTACCTTCTGAGCTTGGCTTCTGGCAGAGTTTAAAACGTCTTTCTTACGTCTTACTTACTTTTAATACTTTGTCGTGTTATAACATATGGCTCAATACGTCCCCCAATTGCATCAACCCTCAGACGATGCCCGTCCAAATTTCATATCATTTCGATAATTTCTTAACGACTTGCAGTGACTTTAGTGAAATATTTTAGTAATATATGTAAATTTTGAAAAAATGAAGCCGTTGGGTAAACCAAAGCGCATTTTATATTAGTCTTGGCAAATCGTTCTATGCAAACATCATTGAGCTGCTCACACCCTTAGTGGAGAAGATTATATTGATGAATAAAATAAAATAAGGAAAATGCTTTTTTTTACTTAGTGCCGGTAATTATAGACCGATGTATTAAATAAAGTGGAAGCCTTCTTTGTATGCAAGTAATTGCAACTAGTAATAACAATACGGCCTGTGCGACCTATGCAACTTTATTGCATGCAATATTTGTCATGTAAGCAACATAACGTTGTATAACTTTAGCGTACCTTTATGATTGGAAGGAAAATGAATTTAAGAAATCGCAGATGCACTTTTTAAATGGAAGATCTTCCGCCAGCTTACTGTACTGTTCGCAATAACAGTTTTATAACCGTGAAATTTGGTTTGCGTCGGCCGGCGTGGAGCGTTAAACGCGTCAAAGCTACAAGTTTTCTGCACAAATTCATGTTTGTAAAATTTTACTTTCAAAAGAAATTGATTCCCGCAAAAATTGAACTTTGGAAAAACTAGAAAGCCTAATAAAGCTTCTATCTAAATACAGATTACTTGACTAAGAGGCAATTGCTAATGCCACTGTCAATATCAAAAGGGCCATGGGAAAAACGTACGATTTCCGTAGGATGCTTCGAACGAATCATTTGGGACCTTTTCTATCGATACACACATCCCACATCCGCTCACATACATACAGACGGAGGTCGTCCTCATATTATTGGTTAAGAATGGTGTACTAGCCGTTAAGCAGAAGCACATCGATGAACTTAACCGCGGCATAAGCAAGTTTGAAGACTTTCTTGACGACGGTTTTTTGAGTATCTGGATGTAAATGAAGAATAATCGATGAGTGGACATTGAACGAGCTAATACCACATATTTAGAAATTGAACCATTCACAACACTGCGCTGGTTTACTTCCCTATCCCTATAAAATAGTTTTTAGTGCAAATCTATGCTTTTCGACGAGTAACTCTGGACTTTTAACAGAAAACTATGAACAGATGAATAATTTTATTCTTCTTCTTCTTCTTCACGACAAAGGTTTAACGCTTCACGTAGGTGCCATGCGTTGAAGTTAACTCTATTCTTAACATATGGTACTTTCTCTCACCATGTAAAGAAAATAAACCCAGCTAACGGTTTTTTTTTATCACGTAGTTTTCTGCAGCCATCGAAAAAAATGATCATTGGACAGCTCGCGGTCTAATTCGCTTGTTATTTTTTAAGCTGGAGACGGCTTTTTAAAACTGTCGTTTATCCACAGCCAGCATGTAAGCCGACGTGCGATGTCAAACCTACTAAAAGGTCAAAGTAATCTTTTTGGATGATATTGTAATTTTCGCTTGAGAGTCTAGAAGTTCTTGCTTTTTGTATGTTGAACTTTTGCTTATATGCTTGTCCTTGAAATATCCTTGCTCTTTATCAATACCTTAACAATATCTCGTTTCCTCAATAGGGGAAAGACTTGTGATTTTTTTGCAAATCCGATCAATTTTGGCTTCGGTTGCCTCTTTTCTTCAAATGGTTTGAAAAGGTTGAACGAATGATTTGAAGATGTCGTCATGACTTACGCGTCCATCTTCCTTTATACAGAATAGTATCCATATTTTCTGCTATTTATTATCCCCTGGCATCGTTTCTTGCTTGCAAGTAACTTTGATGTATATATGGCTTTGCAAACATGTCGTGTCCTTAGTGTAATAAAACTGTAAATTTTATACCTATTTTTTCCAAATTTATTGGTTTTCACATAACATCATTATCCGTATGAAAGTAATGTTTTTACAATATTTCCCATATGAGGAGCTTCAAATATTTCCCATCAAATGACTTACTTACTGCGACTAATGTGCTCTGGATATTTGTTAAACTACTGATGTTTGTAATGCTACCTCATAATAAAAATATTTAAGACTTTTTAGATTAGCAAACTATTTTCAGTGTTTGTCATTTCAAAAGTTTTAATATGACCTTCATGCCTTTAAAAGTAAAACTAATGACATCACACCCCACACTTATAACGCATTTTTCACATTTCTTAAACCTCAGCTAAGCTAACAGCCTTAGGAGATTTGGCAGTTGCAAAAAGAAAACCATTCGTTGGTATATCGGCAATGCACTATGCGCGCATATTCTCTATTCAAAATGGTGACATTAGCTACTTATATAGATAGGTGCGTATGTATCTTAATGTTTTAAATTCATATCCAAATTGTATTGAATTGAATTTTTTTTTAAATCAACCTCAAGGCATAGTCGCTTAATTTTACGTCATTCCGTTCGTAACGGCTAGAAATGTGTGAAAAAATTCTTATGAAACACAGTTTTTTTTCAGTAGAAGATTATCGCTTTACTCATCCCCGTACGTATTGCTTTCCGTCCATCCGTCTGTCCACCTTTCGACTTTTTTGTCTCCTTTTCCGTCTACCTATCTTTTCATTGGGTGCTGGTTGGCATTTGTCTATCGATCTTTCGGTTCTTGTGTTTCTCTCTTAACCTATCTGTAACGTTTTTTTTTAGACTTTTTTTTTGGTTGCTACTTATCCTCTCTATTTATGTCTTTTTACAAATCCTCCGGTTCTCGTGTCTGTTCATCTTACGGCCCTCTTATCTCTCTTTTCATCTATCCATTTGTTTGTTGCGGACTCCCGGCTATTCTAATTCTCCTATTCGTCTGCCTGTCCACTGTGTGGATCCCCTGCCATTTCTGTTATTTGTCGACCTTGTGGTTGGCTAGTGGTTAATTGAATCCGTCTCCGCCATTTCTGTGTCTGCCCGTCTATAGGTTGCTCTGCTAGCTTTTTACCACTGCCTCTATTTTTTCGAAAGTAGATCCATTTTTGGATTATTTTCTTTTCACTTATCTATATTATTTTCGACATCGGCTATTGACCTTATTCTCTGCTTTTCACTAAACTCTGCATCCGCTCGTCTGCTCATTTTCGCTGTCTTGTTTTTATTCGCCTCTGCCGTCTTTCGGTAAACACTTCTCTTCGTTTGCCCGGCCACTTTTTGGATTTTCTGTCCCTTGCGCCATCTGTCTACAATGCTATTGGCTGCTGGGTATTTCCCTTTGTCTTTGTCCACCGAACTTTCATTTCGGCTGCCTGTCCTTTAATCTGCTTATGACGTTTTGGTTGGTTGTTGGATATCCCGCTTTGTCTCCCTCTCTTCGTAAAACCTCCTGTCCGCACGTTTGTTTATCTTTCATTTATCTTATCTCTTTTGTCAACTGTCTACCTTTTTGTCGACTTTTCGTCTTTGTTTCTTGTTTTCTGTAAACATATTTGTCCGTCTACTTGATGAAGATGAAGATGTCCTGCAAAATGCTTACAGAAATTGAAGTCATTTGTCACAACAGTCTATGTCACAGACATCTCTCTGAGCCATAGCCTAGAAAATTTAGCACTGCCGACTAATAGTAGGAAGCGATAACACGCCCACGCAACTTGCAGAAGGCTGTCAAGATTCGCTTCAATGTGAAAACAACATATCCGTTTTTACACAATTTGTTCATAGTTTTGAATAATCGGTGCAAATGCGCAACAAACTTTCAATTAATAAAAAAAAATAAATGTAAGCTAAACGCAACCCTTCACTTTAGCGTATATATGTGCACAAGCAATAAAAAACAATTTACCAAAATCAACAACGTTCACTAAAGTTCGACATAATCATTGTACTCACTTGTGGGTATTTGGGCACCATGAGTCGATTGTATGACTATAATCTAAAAAAAAAAAAAAACAATTTTACTTTTTTCATTTATCAAATATTTAATACCAAAATAAAATACAACTAAGAACAAAAAATCTGAACGAAAAGTATCGGGAAGGGGTTGACTAAATAAGTCGCACAAAGAATCAGTGAATATTTTCTCCTCTTAATAGATATATGTGAGCTACTTTGAATGACGGATAGTTTGAGTACTGCGCTGCCGTACTGACTTAAAATCGAGCAGGTGTGGTGGTAGTAGCCGATTACATAGAAATCGGAGTTATCGGAGTTTGTTCACAGGTTTAGATCTCAAATGCGGTAGAATTTACTTTGCTCCTAGCTATAGCGAGTACCCAATCGGAGAAGGCGAAATACTTTCCGAGTGGCCATCCACTCATTAGACTGCGACTTCTACTTTAGCTCTTTCTTTACTTCCTTTCGGCCGACACTGTATGACACGAATAGGGGTCATATCGGAATGATTGGTCATGTACTCAAAAAAAAAAAAATAAAAATTTAAGTTTTGCTTTACATTCGATGAAACATTCGGAATATTGCTGAGCATCTTGAAGGTTGCACTCACTTCCTCCCACCTTTCGTAACATCCTTTGATGGGCTTAATTTTTCGGGTCAAATTCACGGGTTTCTTAAGTCACGAGCCCGATCCTTTGCTAGCAATCTTTTGAATATTCTCCCGATGATTTGCAACTTTTTTGCGAACTTTTGTTAATTCAAGGGTACGTTTATTTGAAAAAGAGTCAACTTAAATCTTCCCGGTCAGATTTGAAGAGTTTATAACACTTAAATATCTCTCCAGTATTTGGTAAAAAAAAAATCTTTTTGAAAGCTCTTCATAACATTTTCAGCGGGTTTTCTGAAAAATTTGCTTAAAAAAAAGAAAGCAGAAGTTGCGTTCGTCTTCCTTGGACTTCTTCAATATCGCCAATTTGGATACGGTAGAGAGAAGGTGCGACAAGTCGATTGTATATCGCAGCGTATATCCCGTATACCGTAAACGTTTCACAATTATCGGAACCATTGAAGGAATTCCATAAGGCAAGAGCAGTATTGTGAATATTGTGTCCTTTTTGGGCAGTTTTTAATAACTTTTTGAGACAAAAGCAACGGCACAATGTAACTCAGAAAATAAAAACATATACTGGGCAATATCCCGACATGGCACATCTTTTTATCTGAAACAAAACATTCTTCACATGTTAGTCAATGTACGTATAAAGGATAGAGTTGGTTTAAAATATTAACTTTAGAAATCGTCGGTGTTAGGCGTCTATTTGAAGTCACTACAATTATTCTTTCGAAAAAATCGATCAACAATCACTCGAACACTAAGCGCCTCACCAGAAAATGTTACTATGAAGCTGTAGCTGAAACTAGAAGTCAATCGGTGGAGAGTTTAAAGCGCCTTGAATACAACTAACTGCAAAAACATAGTTTCGAGAAAAATGTGAAGTCTGGATAGTTTTATGCAGTTCTTTACATTATCTTTCAAGTAAACTTGTGAAAATGGAAATGAATCAGTCGCCATGTGGAAGTCTTCCATTTGCGTCAACTTGCAAAGCAAGCTTTAACGATTAATTTAAAGAACATTTAAGCCCGTGTTAATCGGCCGATTAGGACGCTGCTTGAATGTGGCCTTCATAAATGTGGTAAAATCTAGACAAACTACTCCTAGTTTGATGATAAACCACGTCCATTATTCAAATTGGACTTAGGGATGTTAACAAAGAATTTATCTTCAAAGTGGATGGACATAAAAAGTGATTATTGATTCCCATATAATTGTTGTATTTGGGTTTACTCACGCTAGCCCCCAGGGTCAGTCCTCTTCTCGGTATATATAAACGATCTCCCATAAGTAGTTAAGCTTTGTGGTACTCTCGTGTACGCATATGACATGAAGCCGTTCCATTGCTCTGAAAATGTAAAAGGTTCCTGTCGTCTTCAGTGCTATCAGTTGCCACTACCATAGTGATGCGGAATTAATGGCGTATGCTTGAACGTTAGCAAGTGCAAGGAAGAACTTTGCCCATGTGTATTGATAGCAATATTAATGATTTGGCGTGAAAACTGTATTATCTTTTGCTGATCTAGGGGTAATCCCCGAAAGTAAATTGAAATTTAATCCCCAAGTGCAGTTCGTGGTTAAAAAAGCCAAATCACCTCTTACCTTCACGAAAAGGTAGACTAAGCAGTTTGACGAATTTTAAGTCATTTGTCTCCAGTTAGGCCTACTATCGAGCATGCCTCAGTCCTTTGGTCATCAAGCTACAACTGTTATGTGCAGTTAGTGGAATTCCTCCTTCTCGTAAAATCAAGCCCCTTTCAGCTTACACTATGTAGAGAAGAGAAGCTTCCGGTTGTGAATTTCGTGGTCCAGTTTATTAACGATGAAGTAAAGTCTTGACTTTACTGACTTCTGCAGAGTGTGAAGGCATTTCTTTCTCTTCCGCACTTATTCTCCATCTCAGGTAAAAGTGAATAAGTGAAACAAATGTCACTTAATCGATAACGTTATCGATAATTTCTAAGAGTTGGTGTTCCTCGTGTTGTCCGTTATCTTTCTTTTGTCATTATAGGCGTAGCTTGAAGTGTTTTAAGCCACCTCTGGCGTTGTACTTATGTTATTTATTTTTGGCATGAGTCACAATGGAATGTAGCTGCTAATAGCTAAACAAATGAACAAAAAAAGCAAAAAAGCTTCTAGTATCTATACGAATATCTTCGGACTCCAATAAGGGACGAATGACGGACGGACAGATGAACGGACAAAGGGAGATTCAAAATCTCACGCTGTTCACTTATGCATATGGCATTGTATGCTTTTTTCTTCGTGTCACCTTAGTTATGCCCTTCGTGTCCTTTATGAAGCACTTAAAAGGTTTACCGATTACTTAACGCATACTGTCGAGTTGACAAAATTCACGATACTTTTTAATCAGATTTTATTAAGCAAAAGATATAGTAAATTTCTATTTGTATAACTTACCAATGTGTGTAGTGTGGTGATGTAAATTAATTGTGTATAAAATCCCATAATTGCTGCAATGAAAAAACGAAGACAAAATTAGTATAAATTCTATATCTTGTTTAGTGTAAAAATTTTAAAAATTGATGGAAATTTATTATCATAATTTAAAAATGACAAACATAATTTATTGCGAACGTTTAAGACGGTGACTTAAGTTGCATATCTTTTCTACATATTAACTAAAGTGAATTTTTCCTTTTCAAATTGATACCTTTTACCGAACAGTCAGTCAGTCCTAAGGGTTTCATAGGCAATAAATCTGCGTCTTTCATTTATTAATCTATTATAAATTTAGCTTTTAGTTATGTCTCGGCGTGTTTCTTATCCTCCTGATTTAAAAGATAATTGAAATTCAAATATCTATGTTTAGCATAATCTGCATGCGATTGGCATGGTAAGCGGGAGGAAAGGCTTTAACCTCATATTATATTGGGGTCATAATCGTGATTTATAATTTAATGGAGAAATAAAAAATTATTTTTTTTTTATTTACATTCTACTTATATTATATAAGAGAGGAAAGCAACGTATTATTCATTTAAGTATTTATTTTCATTCCGGTTCATCTAAAACAATCGACTTTTCCTACATGGGAAACTGGATAAGTGAAAAAGAAATTATATTCGTGTGTAGTTTAAAATAAAATCTTTTGATTTCCTTTATTAGCTTGTTATAAGAAGTCTTTAATCAATTTGAATATTATTTCCACAGTAAGTAGGCATGGTATGCTTATTGTTTTACGAGATTTCCGATAGAAGATTATTGATATAGCATAACATACCTAATATATAACCTTTCGTTCGTTGGTTCGTTTTAATATTTTTTTTTAGTAAAAGTTCAAGATAAAGCATAAGTCAAGCATAAATTGCTTAGGGTATATTTTCAAATGCGATACAAAATTTTTAGAATACTTGCTAGCACTTTCAAGATCTTTTATTCTCTCTCTTGTTACATTTGGTCTGATCCCAGTCTTGATAAGCTCGTCAAACAATGATTCGTTCAATTGCGCACTCGTTAATGTTATTGATGGAAATTAAAAGCAATTAAGTAATAAAAGAAATAACAGCATAAGCCCTAAAAAGCAAATCCTTATTAAAGAAGAGGAATAACATAACCGAAGAAAATCTTAATCGTGGTCAACGAATCGCGGATACGTGCTGCTTACAAGTTGTAGATAGCTGCTTTGAGCAAGGTGGAGAGCTTCATCTTGGGCCGATTCATGGATACCCCCCACCAAATTCCCTACAATATATAAATATTTTAAAACCATTTTTAGAATTCTGGGCATGATGTTGTAGTCATTTTTGCGTTTAATTTAAGCGAAACGTTGCGAAATATATGTATAAAGCCTGACAAATACATTATTCTTGAATTACAGTCTGAACTTTGCTTATCGCAATCAAGTCTTAACCTCCTAACTTCTGCAAGCTCGACGAGTGTGCACCTCACGCAGAACTAACAATTTAATAATGTATTGCAGATTCCGTGATTATATACATCCGTGATGAAAAATTTGCGCGTGTTAAGGGAACTAGTCTTAATTCATTCATTATGTGTGTGAACATAGATATGACTTTAAATAAATATATCATGATCGTAAGTATGAATATGACTTTGAATAATAATCTGACCGTGAACAAAGCAGTGGATACGTTTATGTGCACGAATTAAATGAAAAACTAGAATTCTTGTAATCCCTTTTTTTTAAATCCAAGACGTTTTTACGAGCTAACGATGCTTATTTCTTTCACAGTTAAACGTTCATCGTGAACGAATATTGAACATATTGTACATAGCATGATCTAAAAATGAGGGTATGAAGATAAATTCGTATGTAAATAGCAAAGACACCTACCATATCTCTTAATGAAATTGTCAATAAATAGCCAAACTAGAAAATGTCACCTATATTCACCTATATCACGTGAATCTTTATGGAAATACTAGAATGATCTAAAAAGGAGGGTATGAAGTTAAACCCGATTTTAACCAGCAAAGACACCTACCATATCTCTTAATGAAATTGTCAATAAACAGCCAAACTAGAAAATTTCATCTATATTCACCTATATCATGTGAATCTTTAAGAAAATACCTACCGAATGAGCAAAAAAAAATTCAAACTTTTCTTTCGCGAACTATTTTTAACAATTTTTGTGAATTTGTTATAAGTGAACATAGGTGACATTTTCTAGTTTGGCCGCGCTAGAGTCTTACATATGAGTGTTCTCTCATACCCATTTTTCGCTAAAGTACCGCATTTCAAAAAATTGTTAAAAATATTTCCCGAAGGAAAAGTTTGGATTTGTTTAGATTGTTTGAAAGGTATTTTTATATAGATTCATGAGATATCTTCAAAAATATTTTACGTTTTTTCATATGGACAGAGTAGGCTTTCAAATCCAACTGTATCTTAATTTTAAACATTTAACGGCGCTCTGTTAGGGCGTTTACAGAGTTTTGTTTAGAGACATGGTAGGCGTCTTTGCTATTTACATACGAATTTATCTTCACACCCTTTCTAAAAATTTAAGATATTACCCTAATACGGTACTGAGAGACAAAATTGCCTTTTCGTGAGTTCAACGAATTGAAAGCTCTGTAAGCGTTACAAATTGTACCACAAATTTAGTATGCTTGCATTCCATACATTATAAAAATAACTATTAAAGCACATCCATACACTAAAGTATGTTTGCAACACAAGGTTGGCTAACGCCAGGTGATCATGATTAACAAGATTACATTACAAAGATGAGATCATAAAGCGAGACGTAAAAGGAAAACAACAACTAACTGAACAACCAAACAACAAACAACACCCCATGTGCATCGCTCACATATGTGCATAAAAAACATATAAAGAAAGATTATTTCCTTTCTTTTTATTTCACTTTAGACGACCATTGTTATCCTAAGAAAATATGACACAACATTGTTAGTGAAATATTACGTTAGTTAAGAGGAAAGAAAAAGCACAGCAATAGCAAAAGCTTTTAAATTTCAATTGCTTCAATTAAAAGGAAATATTATTACTTAGTGAACTATGGACAATTATTTTTTTAGAAAATGACAAGGTTGACTGTACTTTACTTAAACGTAACATACTTTATGCGATAATATTTGTAACACTAAATAAAGAGAAAGGGGGTCATTTTGACTAACACATGTCCTATTTGCAATGCACAGGCGATTGTCAAACCGCCATCGCAACCAATGACATGAAAATATCTATTTTGTTATTTTTTATACAATTTTTTTTTTTTTTTTTTTTTTTTGAAATTTAGATCATTCACGATAAATAAGAAAAAAAAATAGAAAAATTAAATTTAGGTTAAAGTAACTGACAGTGACACATACCTTAGACGGCATGTATCGCGAATGCACATCACTTGTAAACGATATATCACGTAAATAAAAACTAAAAATTTTAAAGGAAAAAAAACACCAAAAATGCCAAGTATTTGCTTAACAGATTTCAACTAAACTTAGCAAGTTAATGAAAAACCACATGTTCTATGGAAATCGTTGAAAAACCTTAGATTAAGAGCAAACTGTTACTAAGCATGTATTGTTGTGTATCACGTTAGATACTCTTCCTCTCTTTCTATCCGCTCTCGATACTTAACGTGTTGAAACCATTATATCGGAAAGCTTTACAAACACATTTGCCATTAGAAGCCAATGTCTGAGCTTAGATAGCATTTAAAAAAAAATATTTTAAACGCTTAACACGAAAAAAAATGCACATAAATTAAATGTGCAAAATGACGTAAGCGACCATATTAACGCCAACTCAAACAACTGCATGACAATCAAAGCGGAGTTTAAGTCTCTGCTTTTGATAATAGAGAGGTAATAGCTTTTAAAATACCAGCAAAAAAAAAAATGTTTATGCTTCGGTTGTATGCTTTTTTTCCTTTTTTCATCCAAAATATTTTGCGTCATATATATTGTAAGAAAAAGGTTCTGCTTTCATTGAAGGCAATTCCAAATTATCTCATTTGGATATATTTACTTTTTAAGTACATTCCTCAGTTGTGACGATTCTAAGAAAATATCAACAAATGACAATATTTTGTCTATTGCTTGTTACTATTTTTGCCCTCTTTCTTCCAAGAAATCAATTCGAACCCATATGAGTAACCGCGTAGGCAAAGGATCGCGACTAAGAATTCAATAGTCACGGATTCAAATCTTAAGTGCGGTAGAGTCTTCAATACGGGTGAGTGTATGATATAAGCTATCCGGCAGCTTTTCAAGTCCATACTCTGTAAATTTATTTGCAAAATGTGTAGACAATAAACAAATAAAATAAATAAAATCAATTCGATATCGACAAGACCATCGATCCTCTATATTGTCAACGATAGACCACGAACCGTTATACGTCGCTTGAATTTAGAGTGAATGAAATTAAATGATGCCCAGTGGGTTCAGCCGGATTGCAAGTTAACTTTTTGAGGCTTCGTTTTATCATAAGGGTCTAATGTCATTGCGTTGAGAAATCACGACTTCGTGACTTTTGGCAAATTGTGAGGATTCTTCAGCCCACTTGCATTCATTATTGTTAGAAGCATTCGTATATGATTTGTGCTGATCAGCACAAGTAAAGGCCCCTTGCCTTGTCAGTTTCTTCGCTGACGTTAATGATTCGTTTAGCTAACATTATACTTATTTTAGCCTCGAATCGCTTAACGCAGTGCGATTAACTCTCGCACTAGTCAGGGAAAATAATGTTTCTCGCACTTGTCATTTTTCCTCGAGCTGCTCAAAATTGCAAGAAATTATATCATTTACATTTTAACGAGATAATCTGCACTGTGGCGCAAGGTGTAAAGAAATTACTTTCACATGGGGAGAGCGCAGTTTAATAAATGCTGAGAGCAAAAGCGAAACCATCTCTTTTTGAAGTCCTTATTTCTTGCAGGTAGGTTTTGATAACATAAAAGCTAACTATTATTACCAAATTTATGGCTTCAATCGTCAATCGGTCCGTTGTCTGCCCCAGCGTTATTAACGAGCAGATAGGACGAGTGCCATGATTGCATTTGATTAAAGGCATACGAGAGAGTGAGTGAATCCTTACACTTAATGAATGCAAAAGGCGTGACAATATAACACTAACCTGCTGGAAGAAAGCTAAGACTTACTGGGTAATACTGTCCATAACGGATAGCAAGACTATCTCCCCGTATAAAAAGGGCTCCCATGGGGATATGGATGTCAATTTTGAAGATATTATTATCTGATGCAAGTGTACGATGACTTCTATTTTGCCGGTAAGATATAATCAAGGGAAAATGCAAATCAATTTAGTATGTTAGAGAATGGCTTCCATGGGAATAAGGAAGCCAAATTTGGAGATGCCATTATTCGATGAAAGTCAACAATGACTTCTACTATCCCTTCAAGATAGAAATAAGGGAAAAGGCAGACCAAAATCACACATTTGATAGAACATGGACAAATAGTCACTTTTCTAGGAAGCGAAATTTTTACAATGGAGAAACAAATACATACTCATAATGCTTTACCACCCGACGTCTTAAAGTAAAGCAGACTTACCGATCTGACTATTACCGAAATGATAAACAACAGTTGTTGGTAACTTTCTTGCAAAAGGGTATATAAACACATTATATGCGAAGTGGAGAACTCAGTTGAGTTAAGTCAACTTAAGTCAAGTTGAATCGTAATGTTCCGACGAATATAACCAGAAGAATGATTCAAACGGTGAAAAATAAGTTATTGTAATTTTATACATAAATCTCCTAAGAATTGTATATAAAATCTGCCTTAACCTAAAAATCACACTTCAGTGCTACGAAATTAATCTCGCAAAGATTCGAATGGAAAGGTAAAATCACTCGGCGCATTCTTCGCAACGAATATGGTTCGATTTATTATGTGTTTTACATTACTATTCTACGCCAACTTTTATTAATCGAAAGTTAAGGGATAAGTGCACATAGGGTATAGGCTTTCGATCCGTATAGACATTTAGGTTTCGAATCCGCTTACAACATTCAATTACAACTTTTTTAATACCACATATGCCATGAAATTTTATGATTAGGCCTGACGTAATCATCAATAGTTGCGCCTGAATTTCCTCAATCACTGTAGTCGCCTTATTGACTCTAGATGTTTTCTGCTTACCTTCATAAATCTGGAATTATCTGCCACAACTTGGCTTTATAGTGAGTAACTAATGCACGCGTCGTATAAATTACTTTTACATCATTTCGTGCTACTTGTTTAGTTTGATGGAAATTTTGAACTCATACCCCCCATATGATTTGCATTACCTTTCAAGGTGCAGCATCGAATTTAACTTTATAATCGTATGATTATTGTTATTTATTTTGTCTATTATTAGCCAACTGACCTTGTGCGAACGCTTTTCAGAACATAATATAAATGAATTTCATGCATGAGTTCATCAACAGCCTAACAATACATTTACATTAATTTACCCGTGATAGATATTTTGATGAGAAGGGGAATTTCAATTCTGAATACCCTACCATATATAAATCAATCAGTCAATACACATGGGAAAGGAGAGCTCAAGTTCTATTTTCCATCCTATTAGAAACATATTAAAAGTCGCTTAAAAGAAAATCTAAACGAATACGAAACTTATTTTTATACACTGTTTCCCTTTTTGCAAATGACGCGCTTACTATTATAAAACCTATTGTACATAACTATTATGCAGTCATTATTATGCTCTTAATTATTATAATGTGAAGACCTAAAAAAAAAGAAAAAAATGTATTATGTGAACGAATTATTGTGGCACAATAAAGTAAGTGGCCGTTTAAGTGCCAACATAACGCCAACTGGTAAATGCAGGTAATGGCTTGGAAAATGAACGTAATGCTATACTAAATTAAATTTATTAATTTAATAGGAAATTTTTCTTCACACCATTGTTATTAAAGATTCAATTGAAATGCGCTCGTCAATTTGGTGGACGCTAGTTAACATTTTTCAAAAGCTTAAGAAATTTTCTCTCTCACGTATGCTCTACAAAATAGTTTAATTAGTTTGCCGTCAATACTATTGTACCCGTGGTGATGCCTCAAGAGATTTTTGAAGAAAACGTGCAAAGTAAAAACTATTCTTTTATTAGCTAAAATTCCAAATTGCAACGAGTAATGGCTCTTCACTTTCTTTTTGCCTTCTGTACATGGTGCGATAAATATACGAGGGTCGCTCGATGTGCGTCGCAATAGAAATGTTTGCTCGCAAAGCTACGGAAAGAGTATATACGTATATATATAAAGCAGAAATATAGAAATATTATATATACATATATATATATAATAGAAAATTTACTAGTATTAGAAGGAGCCGCAGCAATTTTGCTCATAAATGAAAATTGTTTCTATTAAACTCTGTTTATAATCATTTCATGCAGTTTGAAGACTTGATTTCGCAAATTATTATATACTTCGTTGAACTATAGAAGCGAAAAAAGTAATCGACTCGACCAGAATAGCTATCAAATCGATAGACTAGGGCAGATGGCCCTTTTTTCTAACTTTGAAATGGTCAGAAAGTCGATTTGCATTACCATAGTGGGAGCAATAAATGGGTGCACTCCAATCACAGCCGTTGTTTAGTTTGCAGCTTTTATGCGAGGACGTTTTGTAGAAAATCTTAACTGCGATTTTGAAACATTTCTTAACATATGAACGAAATGAAGTGAGAGAGTCTTGTTCGTTTCCTTATCAACCTTCGTCAAACCGAACACTCGTTGTGATTTCAACGGTTTAACTAAACCCTTCGAAGAAATTTAACAAATATTGAAGTAATATTAACAGATCAATGAGATGCGAGCAAACAGCACTCATGTCGTAGGGCTTTCTTTCTAGGGGAACTTTAAACAAGTAAAAGCACTGTAGCGGGATATGTTCGGTATTAATTTTCTTATGGGAAGTGGTCGTAAAATTGATCCGAACTCAAGTATTTGCCACAGCGCTCTTTCTTGGGACAAAACGTGACAGTATACTAAATTCGTTAATACGTTAGTCACAAGAACAGATGTACCCACGGATGGACAAGCTCATCACTTATCGCTTTCAATCAGTACAATAAAAGGTGGGTCTATCTCCAGTCTTTCCGAGTGTTCCACATATCCGAATAGACTTAATATATCCACCGCAAGCGGTGTAGAGTATAAAAAGCAGTAGTCTAAGAATACCAATAATGATTGAAAGAAAGAATGTGAGTTATAAAAAAAATAGAACCTTATGAAGTTGTTTAGTCAAAGCTTCAAGTTCTTGTAACGTTTACATTGCTTTATGTATTCAATATAAAAGACGGACATGGTATGGATCACATTGAGACCGTTTGCTACATCCCCCACTTATGGTGGAACTTAGTACGGATGTACGCAACACCCAGATGAACTTAAATCAGAAACAGTTTCTAAATCGATTGGAGCTTATCCATCCGTCTGTCCGTTCTGTGTTCGTGTGTTCAATCTACAGGCCGCCGGCTGATATTTAATATGTCGACATTTTTTGACCCAATGACGAACGCCGTTGAAAATTGTTCGGATCGAACCTCTTTTTCGATCACCTCCCATATAACGCCTTATTTGGAAATGCTATAGGGTGGGGCAAGGTATTTAATGGTGGGTCACGACTTACAATAGTGTTTTTAGTTTATATGATATGCGCAGTTAGATCAACGCCATGGTCGCTATATTGGTTTGCATATCAAGCAAGCCTCGTATAGACGAACGTGTGTAATGCAAGAAATTGAAAAACTATAAAAACCAGCTGATGAAATACAAATTGTACAGATCAAAAGAAATGTGTACGCGTTTGCCTGTGTGTGTGCTTGTGTGCTTAATTCGGCATATTATAAAAAGGGTCAATTTCACTGCATGGAGAACACAACAAAAGACTTGAAATACAAACCTGGAAACAATAGACAGGAAATTAACTTAAGATAACTGGGTCACAGCACATATAAAGTTTCTTTCTCTTTCTTTGATTTAAGTCAAGAAGCTAATGATAAAAACAACACTTAAATTTAGAAATAATTTCAATGGTTTGCAAGACCAAAGCTATTTCATCTTTCCAGCTTGGAGTATACATTAGATCGAAATTGAGACCAATTGAGAAATTTTTTACACAAACAGAAGTAGAGCTTTTGTAAAAAACGATTAAATAAATAAATAAATGTAAAAGTTTTATTCTCCCTTTACGCATCAATCAATTTTGTCAATCGCAGAAATTAAAAAGCAAATTAAAAATTGTAAGAAAATATTAAACAATAGAAAATAATTCAACCGACACTTGCTAATAAATCTTATTTATTATAATAAATTTTTTTGCGGTACAATAATTGTATATAAAATCGTGTAGACAGGCGTGCAAGCGCAAATATTACAAGGTTACTTTGTGTAAACGTATTCACGCGGGTAAGTGAGTTTACTCGAAACTGCATTACGCCCAGAAATATTTAAAATAATAATAATATAATAAATAAAATGCTAAACATAGAAACACAAAGCGCATAAAGGGAAACGCTTGGATACCTGGCACAAGTTCGGCCTAAAAAATACAATCAAATGTTAAATAGCTTGTTATACTACACAGAAGGACAATAAAGTTCCAACCAAGTTCTACCCAAAGGCTTACGTCCAAATTCTAGTGGATTACACATTTTATATATATATTGCTTATAAAACTGGACTAACTTTGTTATTATCGAACCAGTTTTGAGCAATAGTCTACAAGAATTTACTCCTAAGTTTTACATTTGATATACGCGGCCTAAGCTTCGGAATTGTCAGCTCAATATGTATCGTATTAGGCTTTAGCGCTCTATGCGAGTATCATTTGAATATATAACTACTTTAGTTTAACCTGCGCTGTGGATTCTAAGTTACGATCTGTCCGTCTTAACTTAGAATCGATATACATATTAGGCTCAAGCTTTCCATACAAAGATTGCCGCTGTGACTGACAGACCCAGAATATGGGTGGATGTAGGGGATATGGGCAGGCGGTCGGACATAGCTAAATTCATTCACAAATACAATGCAATATATGGAAAGATAAAAGCGTCTGCTTTTTAAAATAAAGTAACTTGAGAGATCTAACTCGACATTTACATACATCTTGACAAAAAGATCGTGACGTTTTTTAACTAAAAATCAAACATCTTTTTCTTATATTTTAAAGTAACCTTATTAAACCGATCATGTCGGAATATAGTGTGATGAATGGTAGTCATCTTTACAGCAATAAGACACCTAAGGTAAGCGCCGCCCAAAACAAACCGAAAGCATTATTATTCGTGGCGTCAGTCCGCGATTCGTCACCGTTTGCGTAACATCACCCAGTTTCAGTGTGATCTTTTTCGCACCGTATTGTCCCGTGTGATCCGCTTTCCCTCGTCGATTATAAATCTCTTTTAAAATTCAACTACTTCCGAATGGCTTAACGCATGACGTGAATATCTTCTCTTTTTTTTTTTTTTTATTCATCTACGAACTGTCATCTTGGGCACGCTTTGCACTAGAGTTACTATTGGCGAAGTTTTGCGAATCTAACGTTGTCTGTTTAGCGAAACACCACGCACTTTTTCCTTGACCTAGTAAATTATCGGAGAGTTCACTATTCGCAAGAAACACACGAATGTCATCAAAGCAATTAACTGAATACCTAAAATATAGATGCGTGTGAACTGCTTCACCTACGTAGAAATGAAGCGTATTTGTTCGCTCGTTACTCCCGACTTGCAGCCGCGAATATTGGCCACAAATGCCAAATAAAGATAGATAAAATCACTTACAAGACGCTGCACCAAACAGCGCATACTATCAAAGCACCAAAAATGACACTCGGCAAACAAGCTAATCGATATCTAAAAAGGTTTTCCAAGTTCATATTGCCAAGGTGTACATTGCAGGGCATATTTTCGAGATGGAATTCTACGCTAAAAGAATAATAATTCCTTATGCTATTTACTGCCGTCTGGAATCAAAGGGAAATTAATTGGTGATTAATTCAACAAATAGTAAAGTATCGATCACGTCATGTTGTGAAAATTGCACTTTTTCATTTTTTTTCTTTGAAAAGGTTTTAAAAAACTTTCAAATTATAAGGTCTTGCTAAGATTTTGCTATAAATTAAATGAAAAAACTGAAATTAAAATTCATGCATTTTATTAACATTTCAACGGTATTACATCACTGTCTTGCAAGAACGCCCCCATTTCAAACGGACAAGTGTTGCTTGTTTTTTTCTGCTTCGAATGACTGCAAGAGTCATCTTTTTGCGTTATTTCTTTTATGTCTACTTAAGAGGAGAGGGAGATCTAAGAGATTGTATCAGTTAGTGGATCATTATAATGCACATATTTTTTGACGCAATTTTTATTACAACGCTTTGAAAGACTTGCAGCAGAGTTTGTCAATCTTTGTTAGAGTCCGTTGCCATAACCATTTTAACCACAGTCTTGATAGTTATTTCAACAATTTCATCAAAATCTTTGTTTCCTAAAAATTCAATGTAAAAGCACACAACTGTTGTATAAAAGGATAATTTGGATACCCTTAGGAGTCGTCAAATTTTTATTAATTTTGTGTGGGCCAGTTGATGAAGCATCTCCTGTTAATAGAAGGAATTCTCCTGTTTCTTGGTTTTGTAGAGCTCTTCAGTTTTTCCTGAAGTTTCCCGTTGGGGAATCAACACCGTTTTCAAAATCCGTATCAAGCGCTCAGTTTCCCCTACTAATTATTGCATCCCTAATGCCTTCAATAGCAAGGTGACTTTTGCGTAAGTTTGAAAATGAATTTTGTGGCATAGTCTGCGGGGACTTGAGGTCACTTCTACCTTTCTGTAGGCCCTGCATCTGGTTGCACTGCGTATCCCTAACAAGTATGTAGTACTTATGAGACAACATGTAGGCATTACTGAAGTCACAATGAAGTTTGAAAGCATTCTTTTATTAGTAACGAAATTTTATCCAAAACAAATCGTCTAGCGCTAGCCTTTACTCTTCTGTGGCAAAAGATGTTTTCGATATTGAAAAAAAAAAAATGGATCCGTTAAAGTTATCCCTCAAATGGCTGTCGTCGTAGGAAATGAAATCTCACTTTGCGTGACAAGCTATCGGCACCTGTCTGGCCTGGAACCAATATTAATTATAAGAAATAATAACTGACGGATACAGCGAAGACAACAGCATGAATGATTCTTCAATGGGAACGGCAACGTGAAGCGGGAAGCCCTCATTCTGAAACATTGCTCTATAAGACTTTTTTGTTTTAATACTCGGTTCGATTGCATTAGCTGTTGCTGACAGCATTCGCTAATGATAGTTACTAGTTGCGTAGTTTTGGTTCGTGCAACTCACAATACACGTCGACCAACCGGTTCCTCGAAACGCAAACATCTTAACTACTTTGCATTTCGGAATCGAAATATCAATTATTCACCATTTGTCATATTTTGACTGCTTTCCTCCTTCTTCTTCTTCTGTTATACAGAATACAACCTCGAGGCTCGCTGAGATATGTAAAAATGGTCCAATGTGAACATAGAGCTCTTTGTTTGGGCCTTAGTAAAATAGGGGTTCGATTTGGTATATAATATTATTGTTTATTCATTTTAGTGTTTATTTGATTGACATCTTTTTAATTTCGCGTGTTATACGTCCGCCACGTTATTTTCTTTTTTATATATAAAAAATGTGCATATTACTCGTCCACCACGTAGGATAGAACAGAACAGCGACGAGTAAATTCTCATGTGTAAGAAGTAATGTATTATATGAGCATGAAGTGTCATATGAAGGAGTTGACTGGTGTGAGAGTAGAAAAGTGTAAATGGGAGTCGGTTCATAAATTCACTATAAACGCTGATATGTCATGATGACTTGATTTAAAAAAACCAAAGATCGCGAACTAAGCGGTTAAACTGCGAGAATACACAATGTCAGGAAAGCTGTGGTCCCGTAGACTACATATAATCACTTTGGGAACTGCGGAATGACAAATAGAAGTGATAACATATCCTATATGTGTGTGCGAATAAACTAAGGATGAGGGTGTAAACTAAGGATCTGATTTCTAATATTTAAGGCTGAGTTTCACCTGAGGGGAATGATTGTAAAGAGGATAAGACAGATTTACTGTTTCACACTATAAAGAATTTCTTTTGAGGCTGAGTACTCGCTAAGCAAATGGTTTCCAGGATCACTAGACATTCAGCCGAAAATGTAGTGCTGCATGGGTGATTTGAGAAGCAAGCTTCTATATTAATATTTGGAAACCAAAAGCCGCTGCCTACAACATCGGTCTTAGATCTATCAGGAAAGATGAGTGAAAAAGAAAAATGTTTCCATTTGGTAATGACCGAGTTCGAGTAGCGGTGGTATACCTCTGCCGGAGTAACTGCAAATTTTCTCACTGGTAAGAACTTAATTACAGGTCGAAAATATTAAGAACCGAGAGGCATTTTGAATAATCTACGTACATTAGTTCGTAGAATGTTAAAGTTATTAATTTTGTCAGCAACAATTTTGGAGAAGGAAGAAGAAGAATGAAGATGAAAAATTGGCGAATGAACGAAATCTTGCTTGCAGAGCCATACCGTTTGCCGTCTGTTCCAAGCAAAGTCATGCCACCAAGAGCCAAACGAAGGCATTTCCACTGGATTTTATATAATTTCAGAAGGCTTTTAGTTGAGATGTCTAATAAGAGTGAACAGGCATATTCCAATTTTGGTCTGATTAAGCCAAGATACAGTTTAATCATGCAAGAAGGGTCAGAGCCCCAAGAAATACCACAAACGGACTTCATTACATTAATGAGTTGAAAACACTGCTTTTCAATTTTGTCAATGTGACCTGCTGGGAAAAGTTTCGAGTGTAGAACAAAGTCTGAAAAGTCGAAAGTTTTAACAAATGGAATAGACGATCCATAAATGAGAAGAGGAGTAACCGTGGGAAAGGAGAGATTAATGGCTTGTCACAGAACTAGTTAAAGAGTTGTGTCGGTATGAAACAACGAAAGGAAGGATACCTCCAAAAATTCTCTCAGTACATGTCGCTATTGATATTTTCATAAAATTGTTTCCAGCATGAGAGTATAAGTCCATTCTAACATCGGCCAAATATTTGAAATTTATTTTTTCATTGTTTGCACTTATTTACACGGAGTCCAAGTAAGTAAGTAAACAGCGGCTCGGTTGCATGCGATGTTCCACCAAGAATTAGGAGGATAGAACTTTTTAGAAGTCTTATTTTAAGAATCTATCGAAGAAACAATCCGAAGAGCCATTAGTTTGGATGATATTTGAAATCTTATGGATAGTATTGTTAAGTAAAGAACATGGGTGTGTGAGTGGCAATGGGTAATAGGATGCAAATGAAGACAAATTTCGATTAGACAGTGGGAACTATCTAAAGTATCGTTAAAAGTGCTCCAGGTACTTAGTGAACTTAGATTGAAAGATCTATGCAGGAAGAGACGGAACCAAAATGAGTACAGTCGCCATTATCTAGTAAGACGAAATTGATGCTTTCAGGAAAACCTTAAATTTGTGTGCCTCTTCATCACATATTAATGCAGATATGTCAGATCTGATAGAGAATAATCTGTTAATTGCAGAATCCGAAACATTACAAGTAGGTGGAATATAACAATTAACGATCAAGAGTTCCCCAAAGGATGTGTGAATGGTACAGTTACAAGCTTCGATCGTTTCACAATTTGCAAAATTAGATGCGTAAGAGAATCAAAGCTTGTTAGATATAAGGATCGCCACACCACCACCAAGGGAAGTGTTGCCGATACGATCAACTTTTATCACATTATAATTCTTAAGAGAATATGAATCATGCTTATGAGACGAAAAAAATCTCTAAGTTAGGGAAATCATGATACACATTACGGCCGAGTTCGATTATTGGCAAAAGATTGTTTCTTGGATAAACACACAATACTCGCTTCTCACTGAGCAGTACTAAGCTATAGCCCTGTGGATTTTAATGTCCACACTTTCGAGAGAGATAGTGCATGACTGCTTTTCTCTACGAATTAAACAAGAAAACTAATCATCTGTAGGTTTGAATTTTTTTGACACATAATTAAAAACTATAGTCAAAGAGTTCACTTACAAAGCTGCAAGATAATTCTTCTATAGGGACAACTAGCAATATTATCCAATGCGATATGGTGCGGTATACTTGAAAATCTTGTAAAGCTCTTTGGTAGAAAAGACAACGACCACCAAACTGTTGTGGGCAAAATATTTATACTATACTCTTAAGTAGGATGAGATCACAGATGCTTTTGTCGCACTCTCTACAGAGATTGCTGTTACCCGCCAAGCAAAAACTTGGCGTCATTTACACAGCTATATCGAATTGCGTTAATTGCAGTTGCATTTGTACTTCGAATTCTATACAAAAACGTCGCTATTACAAATCGTTTCTATGGAAAAGTTTCTCCTCTCCTGTTGTCGAAATCCCATACTTTTAAGACAGAAATCTGAACTTTTACACTGATCTTTTACAAACAAGCCAACAAAACAACAAAAACAGCTAACCACGGCCACTATGAAATACCCTGCACCACGCTACAGCTAATTATATGATAACTCTTCACAATAAGATGGTATATGGGAAGTGGTCGAAAAAGGTCTGATCCGAACCAATTTCAGTAGCCGGCGTCCTTGAGCCAAAACTTGTCAGAGTGTTTCAAGTTTAATAAAAAATTTCAAAAACTATGAACTGTAGATTGGATACAACAAACCAAGGCAAACAGGCGGAGATACGGACAGACAAGCTCCGAACGATGCAAAAAAAGGCTTTGAAAGGATAGGTGGAGTAAAAGGTGGGTCTTTCGTAAGTCCTTCTGGGTATTGTTGGCGTCGGCACAAACTTAATACACTCTTGTCCGAAAAGTTTTGTAGGGTATAAAAAGCAGACAAGTAGAAAAAACAAATTTGTTCCGATATTGAGAAAAATAACTTACAAAAAAATCAGGCATCGACTTGAAAGCTCATTCGGTTATGTTTGAGAATATTTTCGAGCGGATACAGCCACAAGAAATTTAACGATTGGTATTCTTGAAAGAATAGATAATCAGGTTTCGTTCCAAACCTTCCTTTCCAACCCTTTTTACTTGATTGTATTATCATTAATTTTCTATATATTTTCATTTGGTTTTTGTATTGCATGTAGGCCCGTATGATACTCAATAGCTTGACAACTTCTAAAACTGAAAAGAATTTAACAAAGCATTTAATTTTATTACGCTAATTATTATTATACGCTACTACTTGAAAAGAAAAGAAGAAAAAAACAAAGTGTTCGCTAAACGAAGCCACCGTAACTGATTCCATTGGTAGTTTCCGACAGCGTTTGCTGCGGGCAATATAACGTTTTTATCAGTAAAACAAAAATAAACTTAAGCCCTGGACAATAAACCAGTTTAACTGCGCATACAAATACATCATAAATACGCCTTTCGGATTTTGTTCATAGGTAACTGACTTGAAATGAAGAGAAAAAAAGAATTGAATATTGAAGAAAAACAAGTATATATCAATGTAGTCGGCTATAGGCGAATTTTTGATACTACCATTTAAACAAAGCTTGTACAAAATAATCATAAAGTGTTTAATAAGCAAGCAATTGGCAGAAGCACATCATCATGAACATTTTGAAAATCAAAACTTGTCAGAACGAAATTCTTCCAGCCCAGTTGGGCATTGCGATTTTGTCAATACATGTTCTCTTTACATGTTCTCTCTTTTCCAAATCTTTTCCTACTTAAACACCATTTTAACCTTCTGCTGCAAAGCTGCTTTGGATTTACCATATTTGACAGAGCGCCAAATAAAGTCCTTTGCGCAGAAGCAGGCAAACTTTCTCACAAAGACGTCTTGTTATATCACTTGTTATATGAAGGACGCTTAAGTACGAAGTTGGCAGTGAGAAAAAAACGAAATGACTTTCCGAGCAACCTAACACTAATGGCAATGGATAGTGGACGCACGCCTGAATTACAAGGATTGCAAATATGGTCTACGAAATTAGAGCAAAAAATGAGGTCAATCTTCAAGTTCACTTGAAGACTCGGAATACCGTACTGATCGAGAGCATGCATTTATGAACTTCTTGCGGGAGTTACTAACGTTGAATAATGACCGATTTTAATAGAGACTTTAAGATAAAAGATAGGCTTAAGAATGTTGTACATAAGAAATTTTAAATATAACAAAATACAACAAAAAAAAACTAGAATTATTAAATGAATAATTATTTATTGATGAAAAACTGTGTGAGAAAGTGTTGCCCGAGATTAACGCCTTTTATTACTTCATAAATATTGATGAAAGCATTTCTTAAAAGCTTTTTGAATATTCTTATGAGAACTACAGAAACACATTTTTCAATACTTAATGCTTCTCTTGAACCTGTTTTTTTTTTTAATTTCTAAAATTACGCAGAATCAGAACCGCTGTAAACGTGACGTGCTATGTGAGTATAATCATCTTACTGCATCAAAAAATATTATCTTTATGAGAGCGTTGGTTATTTGTTTCTAGGTATGCCATTGTGTTGCTGAAAGATAATTCCTCTCTGCATCACTTTCCTGGAAAACACGGAAAGGGTTCGTCGCTAATATATTCGAAAAGCAAAGAAGAAAAACTTTTTTTAACTTGTACAACGTTAGTATGGTCTTTAGGGATGACTGAATAGTAGGAACGCGTATAAATTATTGTTTTGAAAGCCCGCAACCAACGTAAGCAAATATTTATTCCTTCATGGGAAGAGTATTTTGAGAAAGGAATAAATAAGAAAGACATCCTATGCTTGCTTTACATTGAACGGCTGGTCATTTACGTGTACAGCAATCCAACTATTGCTAATTGTGCGAGAACCTATTGATCGAATAACTTCGCCACTCGAGTACAGACTGTTGAACAATTTATGGGTTTGCAATCGCAATATTCTCCATAAGGCTATTATCGGTCGGTTTCCATAAACACTCCAACAGAGATAAACTAAACTCTCTTCTGTCCAATTGAAAATGTACGCAACTCTCGAGAATAAAATTCCCATGCGTTGTAAACACTTGACGAACTTAACATATTCCCTAGTGCGACGTGATGGAAACAAATCGTCACAAAATGTTATGAATGTATAATAAACTAATACGTACGTTATTGACTCTGTTCGCTGCTCTAAAAATCTAGTTTAGCTGTGTTATTAAGCTTCATGTTTAGTTTGCACGTTCTACATGTTAAAGTTTTATTTTATTTTTTATTTTTAATACATATATGAAATATATTGAAAAAGTTAGTGTTTCGTATGTAAATTATTTAATTTGTTATTTATATATTAATACTTTGTTGGACGACATTGTTGAAGTTGTTAGAGATTGTCTCTCAAACTGTGCCCATAGTAGCCGTTAGAAAACTGGTTTTCATTTTTACATCTTTTGTGCTTGGGTTTGACTTAATTAATATTAAAAAAGTATTGTTTCAAAAAAGAAATAAAGAATAATAGTTTTTCCAATTTTCTCACAGTCTACACCAAGCTCAGCGACTATGCTGTGTAACAATTACTGCAAATAAAGATTTGCATGACACGATATTTAAAAGTTTTCCAATCAGCTCAAAAGTTCAATGAGTTCACTTTGAATATTCAGAGTTCTTTTTCTCATACACATTGACCACACCTAAGAAAACGAACTCGTATGACCAAGTGTGCAAGCGAATGGCTAAGAGACTGTATTGTAACAAAACTTACTTAAATGTAATACAGAACTATGTTGACATAGTCCCTATGTACCATAGTACCACTAATTTACATGAGAATTTGCGTACATTAACACAATTGCAAGTCAACTATCTTCACAGAATATCTGCTGGAAGTTTAGACAAGTAGAACAAATCTTCGATCGACCGTATTGGAAAAAGCATAGTTTACCTAGGTCTTAATAACTTTCATCATCCTATGATCCTTGAGCCTATTTTTGTCAGTTGCAATTACCTAAGTGCACCCTAGCTTGATTTAGATTCCTGAGGCCCTTATTACAGCGATATATTTACTTAATTGCTAGAACACACAATACATATGCTCATCAATCATCAATCACATCTGATAGAATTATACTGCCAAGCTCAAAATTCACACATGCATAATAGAAATAATACTAATAATGGATTAAATTCCATCTTATGGATGCGTACCGTTAAATTAAAGCTTCTCTCACTCTCCACTTATTCGATTCTTATGATCATTTCGCGTACATAAGTGTATTGAGGCAAAATATAAATCATATTTTCGGAGATAAAATTGAAATGTAAGCCATATTCCCGAATGAAAGTAATTTTAGCTTATGCTGAAGCCACAACACTTTTATCCCATTTGGCGAAAAATACAAGAAAAATTACAAAGAAAAAGATTGATAACTGAACCAAATTTTTAACGGACTTGAAGATATTTTCTATAAATTAAACAGTTAACTGCTTATGACGAATATATACGTCATCGTTCATCTATCCCCCTTATCGGATTTTCTTATACAATTTTATTATTGTAAATGCGTTTTTGCCAAAATAACGTATTTTGTAAGGTGTGCATGTTATTTTGTCAAATTATTTGATTAAAACCCAATTGTTCACATTGCACAAACTTGTCCATATCACACAAACTCTATGTATGACGAGTGGATTCGTCATTGCTAAAAAAGCCGACCCAGGTAGCTGGTTAAAACACTGATTTACTCAAGAAGCCTCATAAGTTTTTTAAAGAAGTTTCTTACAAATCCAGGAACTGTCGTCATCTTTACCAGGAACGGTATACTGGCCGTCGACAAATTTTTGCAAAGCAATTTAAAAGCACATTTGCCAAAAAGGCCGACTTTATTAATTGGTTAACTGGTAAAAGATATAAATGGAATCGCCGCTGCTGGCCTACTGTCTTTAGTCTGAACCCCTTCAGAAGAGAACTAAGAAAATCATAGACTTCATCGACATAAAGTCGGCTGGTGCACCCAGCCACTTGACAATCGACAGCTAAACCAAACCCAGTTTTCACACATTTTACTCTTTCAGAACTTAATAACTTTGCTGAAAACACAACACCTTTAAATATACCCTAGTAAATTGTCCAAATGGATTTGTCACATATATGCATACTGCGGTAAGAAATGACTCTGTGACATATATGTGAGAGCTGGTAGCGAAGAATTTCACTACGAATTTGTTATGCTAATTCTACTTTTGGGAAACCGTGCCATTATGAACTTCTTATCTGCTTATGTGTAGTTCACTAATCATTAATCTAATACTTGGCATAAAAAGATGAAGCAGAGCCATAAATATTTTCCGTCTACATAATTTGTAATAAAAAGTCATAGACATTGAAGATTCGATTCAGTCCTTTAGCTTCTTCTCACATTTTCTAATTCGCTTTCTAATAACGCCTTCAGGTCTTTTGCCTGAATAAAAATACTGTTTTTCCCTTTTTCCTCTTTTTTTTTTTGTTTTTTTCTGTGTTTATCAACAATGAATAAATTATACTTCAAGGTTAATTTTCTGGTCAGGTTAACGCTGTCAAAATAAAAATTAAAACAAAGAAGAAAATAAGACAACAAACGATGACGAGTTAATGACTTTATTACCAAACAAATAAAATGAAATGCAATGCAACTAAATGCAAAATAAGATACAAATAAACTTAAAAACGGGTTTCTTTAAAAAATTAAAAAGAACAACAATAGCAACAAAGTATATAACATAACGTATTAAAAGAATTTTAGACGTGTTAAACTGTTTTTGCCTATTCAACGTTGCTCCGCGTGTGTGGGTTTTCGGACATACATTCACTTTGAAATGCTCAATCAAACCCAAAATGAATGGATGCTGTATAAGAGATCATATTAACAGGTTTTCTCTAATCATTAATCTTGTCAACAACAAACAATACCCCAAATAGAATTTTGTTTTTGAAAGAACAACAGGGGAAAAAATTTATAGAAAAAAATCCATGAGAATATTATCTGCATTAAGACGAACGTTGATGCCATTAGATGAGAAAATAGTTGTGGTCCTGCTAGTCGGCTCGAGTGAGTCTGCGCTTTACTCAGAACATATATACGTGATTTGTATAAATATTTCTACTAAACTTCAGATTGATGACATCTTAAATTATTGAGGAAAACACATTGAATTTTCCATCCATTTACCGGCATTTTTTATTCTTGTGTCTTGTGGACGGCTTTATGACCACATGAGACCTATTCTTAGATTTACTTCGGGAATACCTGTAACAACTTCCATTCATGACTAAAAGTGGGTTGTAGCAGTCAGAGATCCAACTCTAGTTGACTCTATCGTAAGACTACGATGAAAATTCTAACCTTTTTTTCTCGCTCATTTTCACAGTGCTTGGTGAAGACAATTGTAGAGTATGGGCTTGTAAATATTAACGTTGACAAACAAACTTAAAGTTTAAGGCTTCTTGGGTAAATCAGACCTTTTATCCTTATCCACATGAGTATCCGAGTAGGTAAGAATCTTGACTATCAAGTCTGTGCTCGCGGGTTCAAACCTTTATACAGCAGAGTTTAATTTAGTTGTAGTTACAGTAAGCGCCCACTAGACTATGGACGCTTCACCTAGCTCTTTCTCTTTGCTGGCTTCTTTCCGAACGTCACCGCATTATGTGAATAGGGGGCATCCCCTGAGTGATTGGTCATATGATAAAGAAAAACCATTTAAAAAAACCGATTAACTACGTCAGCCTGTTTGGCGATGACGAGTATACTTGTTAAACACAGACTATATGTATTATGAAATTAAATGGTAATGAAACGACGAAAATATTTCCTATGATAAGTTTTTATGAAAAATAAACGCTAATAATAATAAAGTTTTATGAGGAAATCCGACAAGGACCGATGGACATATCAGGACATATATATTCATCACATTATCTTTTTAAGGGAAATTTATTAACTCACTACAAGGTTTTATCTTAGTTTTAATTATTTCCAAAAGCGTCCACGTCGCTTCTTCATTCAAATGAGATGGACCTCGAAATATAAATATAAAAAATGTAATTAATTAATTATAAAACATTAGAAATTCATTTGTCAAGTAAAGGAGGTGTTTTGCTTCCCATAAATTAAATAAGAGTGGTTAAGTGCTGAAACTCAATTGAACTTCTTGTTCATCTAGAGAGAGATCTACTCTATTTTGTTTTCATGCATAAACAAATCCTATAAATACATTTGTGCCTGGTACGGAAACACATCTGGCAACACTGTTAGAATTACTATGAGTTTTGTTTTCTTTATTGCAATTGCTTAAAAAAATTGTTACCAAAATGTCTAGTTGCGCTTGTATTGAAACTATATATAAAGAGCTTAAAACCGATTTTAATAAAAAGCCGCAAAATCTAAAAAAGTGTAATCAATCGTTGGACAAAATAAAGATCGCTCTAACCAAGTTGGCATTTTTGCCTACCAAAGATGTCAAGTCATCTAAATCTGAAATGGTTCTTGCTAGAGATGTTTTGGAAATAGCCGTGGAATACAGTGTAGCCACTAGGGATATACCAGCTTTTGAAAGATATATGTCCCAATTGAAATGCTACTACTATGATTACAAGAAAGTAATCGGCGAATCGAAGAATATGTTTAAATTGTTGGGTCTGAATTTATTGTTCTTACTTTCCGTTAATAGAGTTTCAGAATTTCACACTGAACTGGAGCTTTTGTCGGCCGATATTATACATAGTAATGAGTATATCGGTCCGATTTTAGCTTTGGAACAGTATATAATGGAGGGGAGATATAATAAAATTTTCCAAGCCAAGAGTTCTGCTCCGGCAGAGATTTACAATTATTTCATGGACATACTGTTATCCACTGTTCGTGACGAAATCGGTGCTTGCATTGAAAAAGCTTATGATAAAATCTCCATGCAAGAAGCTGCCAAACGATTGAATTTAAAAACATCTAAAGAGATGGAAACGTATGGAAAGAAACGCAATTGGCTACTGGATGCAGACGGCATTTATAACTTTGTGGACAAGTCTACAAAAGCAAAGGAAATATTGCCATCCGTGGAATTGGCTGAACAAGCCCTATTTTACGCTCGCGAGTTAGAAATGATTGTTTGATTTTCCAAAGCATAAAAAATAAAACATGTCAATACAAGAGTGCACATGTGCCAACGAAACCGTCAAGGCCCTTTGACTGATGTGCTATTCCACACCTCACTCATGATGATACAATAAAAAGATTACAATTAGAACAAAAACAACCCCTTTCTACTTAATCCAAATCTTGCATAAATTTTGGGACATCCTTTAAATAGATCGATGCATTTTGAAATCTTTATTTTAGGTTTTCCAACTTTTCCAAATATAGAGAAAGTGTTGACGAAGGAAAGACGCACTTCTCGGAACTATACTATACGCGAAACTTAGGGCAGAGTATAAGTGCCATGTTTCGACTTTTTTCTGATGTTTCTCCGATTTGAAAATATTCGACGAAACGGACTGACTGTAAGCTTACCAAGGCGATTATATTATAGACAATTAATATAAAGCATGCTACAAAAGGAAGGGCAAAACTAGTTTTCTGTAAAGCGCTGGACAGGAACTCCTTTATTTTTCATAGGAGGAAAAGCTTGTAACCAATTTTTAACTAACTTAAAAGTCTCAAAGTCAATCTTGACATTGAGCTACAACGGCTTGTAATAATATCTGCCCGTTACGTTCATTGTTTCTAAAAGAATCTATTCTTAGGCTTTTTGAAATTTTAAAGCGATTCAATTATCATGCTTACACTACTTGCGATACTTGTGAAGGGTCTATTAAGCCTATGCGGATGTATACAACAATCAAAAGGAGTTCAGAGAGACCGACCTTTCCTCTTTTTGAATCAATTTAAGCTTGTCTTTCCATCCATCCATCTTGTGCTCAACCTATAAATCTCAATTCTTGAGATTTTCTTAATAAAATCTGATATATCTTTTTGTTTTAAACGAACGCTATTGAAAATGGTTCAGATCGAACTAATTTTTCGATCATTTTCTGTATAACGGCGTTTGTGTTGTTAAAAAAAAAGGACAAATCTGTTGGCTCTTGTTTTTCTCCATCCTCGATCTTCATTCTTTTCAAATAAAAATTCTTTATTGTTATTATCTCATGAAATAATTTTCGAAAGAAAAAAATAAATAAATAAATAAAAGCAAATATTGTGCCGTTGCTGATGATTCCGTCAAAACCTGTTGCTGTTGTTCGGTTTATATATCAAATGTTGACGTACTTTTTTTTCAGTTTTGCTTGTTTGCGGTTTTTGCGTAAGTTTTTAACCTGTTTCTCAAGGTTAAATTTCAATTCAAAATGTAGCGTTGAAGCTTCATCATCATCGTTTAATAACTTCCACGCATAAGGCGAACACTTACTGATATGTTAAAGAAAAATGACGTTTTCTTGTTTTTAACTCATTGCGAATAAATTGCCATTGCATCATATTTAAAGATAAGTGAGTTGACATATTTGGTAAAATTTTGCAAACAATAAGAAAAGGAAAGGAAAACTGGAAGTCAACGTTAATCGAAATTAAAAAATAATTACACTGACAATGTCTTTCTTTATTAAAAGGTATTTCTTTCCTCAAAATTATTTTTCTCTTTAATTACAAAATGATGTGTTTTTCATTTCCTTTTACTTTGAATCACATTTCCATACATATTTTAAAATTCCTTATGAGTTCGACTTGTGTGTGAGTTCTGATGATTCAACAAAACGTGACTTAAGACGGATATCCGTTGCGATGGAATGTTGGATGGATGTTTTCATTAGCAAATTAAAAAAATTTTGTTTAGAATTTAATTTTATCAGAAAAATTAAGAATCAAGAGAAACATCACTGGCTAAGATTTTCATCGTTTTCGCCATCGTTTAAGTCATCCACAATATGTTAAGTTAACAATACACAGACAAGTTTATTAGTCCAGTAAATAACCCCCTTTTTTTCAAATTTTTAATCGCAAAGCATTTTTCATATGTGTTGTTACACCGTACACCATTTATGGTACAGGATGCATTAAGTTAGTGAGAACGTATGCAACACGCAGAAGGGCTTAAGGTAGACCCACCATTTATTATGTCGATTGATTCAGAATTATAATCTGAATTGATATAAGCCTGTGTCTCCGTCAGTCCATCTGATGCCAGTCCATGTGAATTTTCGTTCAAGCTACAGGTCGCAATTTTTGGTATATTTTAATGAAATTTGGCACAGTGACATGTTTTGGCACAAGGATGAACGAAGGAAGTCTACAAAGTTTGGATCATCTACGCCTATTCTTGGATCCCACCCTATATAAGGATTAAATTTGTTCTACGTTAGGCTGCGTTTTGGTCCCGCTTCTCCATAAATACCCACATGAAAATTATGCCTTTCTACAGACACAAGATACTATTTCTGTGTTCTATAACAAAAATACGAATTATGTTAGACAATGTGGTATGAGGTATTTAATGGTCGGCCTTGTCTGACTGCAATGTTCTTACTTGTTCTCTAATAAACTTCATTTTAATTTAGATAGAGATCTCTGCATCAATAAAGCTAAATCCATACTAGGACTTATGAGGCACTGGTCTGGGAAATTTAGTAATCCATACATTTTGAAAAAGTTGGACACGACTTTAGTCAGACGTTTTGGTAGTATGGTCTCCGTACTATAGTCGTTACGTTAAATCAATTGAATCGCGGTGGGACCCTCATATAATGTTACCAACATAAGGAAATAGATTACTATTAATAGCATTACCTTCGCTTGAGAAACGTAAATTCATTATAGGTATCAGCTTTTTAGCAAAGTTGATGAACGGCACTATTGATTCATGAGTTTTGCTAATGAAAATTGAGTTTAATGTTCGCATCCGTCGGTCAAGGAACTATCAGTATTTAAAATTTAGTCAATATATATTTATAATCTTGTTTCGCCAACAGACAGATCATGTAAAAAAGAAAATGCCATATAATGCACATGTTCTGTTACTGTCGTACCTAAGTAATACAATTAATTAAAGTTCGAGTATATGTTAGTTAAAATGTAAAGGGTTCAACTGGAGTTGCCATGCTAAGACTAAGGCTAAGGTTCACTTCAGAATGGTACAAGAATAAGCAAATTTAGTGTATTTCTTTTTTTTTTGTTCCTTTGACATTATTATATATATAATCGTTTTATTATAGATACTAAGTTAAATTGCACTTTGTGCGTGTAATCTTAAGTGCATTTGAAGTCGTAATTTTCTCTTCACACAGAATTGGATTTAGCAAGAGTTAAAAAGAAAAACATTTCTCTTTTTACACGAATTGTTTTGTTTTAACACGATTTCAATATTTTTTGAATTTTTTAAAGGTTGTTTTTTGATGCATATTTCTTGGATGTTTCTATGAATTTTTTCATTCTCACTCTTCACAATATGCTCGGTATCTTCGCGTTATATTTTCCACAATTCAGTTAGATTATGTCGATTATATGCGTATATGAGTGGGATTTCCCGAATTTTTCAAAGTATAATTTATCTTTTTTAATATATTTTATGAAAATATGTAAATACGAAATAAATTCTTAAGAAAACTCTGCTAAGAATTTTGTAATATTGTTTATTGTACTTCTCGGTTGGGGTTTTTACGTCTGGAACCAATCTATTTTTTCGTATAGCCAATCGTTTTTTACACCCTTTTTTTGAGAACACGTCTATCGTGTAAAAAGAGAAATTGGTGTACAATTATTTTTGTGTTTTTAAAACACTCGTTCAATTGTCGAAACTTCAGGTGTGTCTAAGAAAAGTCATCCCAATAAGTGACCTTTTGAAAATCTTTTTTAAAAAATCGAATTAGCAAATAATGAACGGGACGAAGTGAAAAATAATTAGACAACTTTAAAAATAAGATCTGACGAAAATCCCGCGTATCGCAAAGCCGGCGGCTAACTCGTTTTATTGAATTACGCTACTTTGCACTAAATTCTTGAAATTTTTGATTTTCTGCGACTGTTGTTTAGTGTAAAAAATTCATTTGGAAGCACATATGCAAATCTCGGATTTTTATTCGTTATACTCCACACCAGTTAGGATAGGGCAATCTTATCGTTTCTGCATTATTGACTGTTGACTCTTCTCCGAGCTTACCTGTCTGTTACCCGTCTTTTTATTCTTATATTCAAACTGGAGTAAATTGAAATTTGATGCTCCGACATGTTTTGGTTTCAAGAGCTATGCTATGAAAAATGAATCGAACCTTTTTTATGGCCACTTTCCATATATTGTCCTTTTATTGAAAACTGTTGTTGTATGAAAGAAATTTAGAGATTCTTACTAAAAAGAGCATTTTAGCATTTTAAACTAATGCAAAAAATGTGGATCCGATCGGACTAATTGTTGAGCTATATCCTCATACAAAATAAAAATAAATCCTCACATGGTAAAAAGCTTCGATTTCTATACCTATCGCCGAAGGATGAGGGGTATATTCATTTTGTCAAAATAATTCCGAAGCCCAGAAGAAAGGATCAGAGATTCTGCAAAGTATACATATTCTTGATCAGCATCAAATTTTAAACCAATTTAAGCATATCCGTCTGTCCGTCTCCATAATGTCTGTTGTAAGTATTCTCCAGGCAACAAAAAAGGAGCTATCGACTTCAAACTCAGCAAAAGCTTTGGAAGATTTTGCTCGTAGGTTTATATTAAAATTAGGCAAAATTGATCGAAGGACACGCCCACTACACCGCGTAAACTGAGAACAGCTCTGTCTTGCAAACGAAAAAAAATTGTCTTTTTTCACATTACTCAGAAACTATAGCAGATGAACGGACAAAAATTTGATGCTGTTCTACCTGACAAATTCTATGGGCGATGCTGTAGTACCTGACAAAAATGGAAAAAATTAACCACACCTTCCCAGTATTATAGTCTATCATTATGAAATTTTTTTTCGCAATGCCATTATAAGGCGTAGAAACATGTTTGGAATGCAACTAAACATTTCCGTCTGTCCATCTGTCTGCCTGCGAAAATGCGTAGTGTTTGTGGTAAACATTCCCCCGTTAGCGAAAATGCAGTAATCGCCTACAAATTTGCAAAGGAAATTCAAAGAGACTTAAAATTTTCTAAGGACACACTTACAACGCCCACACGTCTACGCAACAAAAACTTTATTTATTTGAAAATAGCAAAATTCGGCCGTGTCCACTCCATATTATAGAGCATAAAAATTTAGTTCTTTTACTTCTTTTCGTCTTTTTTAGGATAACGGTGATGGATACAAAGGATTCAGTCACGACCGAATATAATTTCCTTACATATCAGTATTGTTACGTGTATGACATATCTGATGGGGGTTTTCATGAAAATTAGGCGATTTTCTAAGAAAGAAAATTCCAAAGAAAGGGGGAATACCACTGCCACTTAGGAATACAAAATTACAATTATGTTGCATCCAGACTCATGTTGGTTTCGTGGAAAACGAACTTGCTTCGCCAGCTTTGACTACGGATGGCGCAGTGCAACAGATTGACCTCCAAAAATATGTCACGAAAAATCAAAGACAAGGTTAACGACCGTACCGTACAAACTACCGGTATCGTAATCCTTGTATCATTCCACCACCATCGAGCAAATCACTATCAGAATATTGGAAGACTTCGCCTTAGTCATACTATTGCAACACACCCGCGCATCTTTAATAACTACTACACCTTCAATTTGTTTTTGTAATTGTAGACAACATTTTGCGATTAAACACATATTGCATGAGTTCCAAATCTTTTCCAATAATCGGAAAACTCCCATTCGGAGCATCTAAAATTATGCAATATTTAACTTTTTTAAAGCGCCTAAACTAACGATATAGTCAGTTTTTTTTTAAAAGTAGGACGGATAATCGTGGTTGCTAGTGCCCATCCTAATTTGATTCCCAGAAATAACTCCCTTGTCTTAAACAATTTTTATAATAACAATAATATAATCAAATTTTTTAATTACCTTTTGTGTTGAGTGATGAAACATTAACTTTAAAATAAATTAGATCGTGCGGATCAGCATTAGCTGAGATTTGAAATCTGCAAAATTTATATAGAAATCATGTATAAATCTTGAAAAATTTTAGAATTACAATTTGTTGAGTTAACTTCTTTCTGTTTTTTTTCGTAGTTTTTGTCAGCTTCACTTAATTACTTTAAGATTTCAAAATGTTTGTAAACTTACATACATACATACATATGTATATTATATACAATATATTATTATTTATATTAGCTTTATATTACAACATATACATAACACATAACAGTCAATAGGTTCGTTGCATGACCTATACACGTCGCCACTATTGACGCTGGATGGTACCAATCTTCAAACGGAATATATCAAAATTTCACCATATTCAGGCCATTAGTACTACTACCTTTGCAATTTCCAAAACAATCGCAAAATTTGATGTTCGGTTGTCGAGAAACCATTGTTCTTTAATGGAGAGAAATATCATTGAAACGACGAAGCAACGATTCCACAATTGTTATTCGAGCTCTGCTTGACCGAGACTAATGGTAAAGAAGCGCTTTGCTGATTTTAGAGATGCCCGGACAAGCACCGATGCTGCAAAACGTTCTGGTTGCCCGAATTTAGCAGTTGTTCCAAAAAATTTACAAAAAATGAACAAAATTATTTTGGGAGACCAAAAAGTCAAGGTGCGTGAAATCGCTGATACCGTCACTCATAACTGACGTAATTACTCATAAGAAGACAGTGGATTTAATATTTTGTATGGGCATCTGTCTGTAAAAAATGGATAACGTCTTTGCTAACTTTTGATCAAAAACAATAACATGGTGATGATTCGTGAAGCTATGATGACTATGTGAAGCTGCTTAGACGAAATAAAAAGAATTTTTTTGCCGGATATGTCAAAATAGTTGGAATATGAAATGAAATATAGAATTAGTGACATGGAGTCAAATCGGCAGCCAACCGAATGGACGGTAACAAGCGACTAACAGGGTACCACCAGTTAAACGACTGTAACTTGCAAGACAATTGACGAAATGTCATGAAATTTTGATACGCTTCGTTTGGAAGTGGATGCTATCGAAAAACCATATACGTTCGTCAGTAGTGGCGACACCTACATATCAGACTACGAACTTATTAACTGATGTGTTATATACACATGTATGTACATACATACATACATATATATATATATGTACATAATATATTATTTAAAATGTATATATATATATACATACATATAGTTTAATATATACATCTTTCTCTATGTTAAGCCTTCTCTTCATATCATAATATTTAAACAAAAGTTGTAAAAGGCATAATAAATTTGCATTTTAAATTACAGATTGCAAAAAAAACACTGAAAGAAATTGTCCGGAAATTACGTTTTTATTTTTTGTGTAATTACTTTCAAAAAAAATATAAAACATTACATGTAAGCACTACTCTCAAAAAAATTTTTTTCTTGTAAACATATATTTTATTTTTTCTTTTGTTTTATTCTCCTTCCGTATTAAATAAGATTCACATACACACCCTTTTTTTTCTTTTTTAAATAAATTTTCCTAAAATTAATTCAATTCATATTTATGTGCCAAAAGTTTCTTGATTAAAACATTTCAACAAAAAAAAAAAAAAATAAGACAAACTAACGACCACAACAACAGCAAAAACCGATAGAAAAACGCGTTTAATTTTTGAGCACAAAAAGAAAACGCGCCGCTTAAGAATATTCGTTAAGTGTTGTGCTCAACTCACTAACCTGGCTCAGACTGTTGTCTGCCACTGGCAAAGCAGGTTTCGAAGCGTCAAAAAGACGCTCAATAATAACAATAACAACAAAACGAAAAGACGTTAAAGACTTGAACGTTGTTTATATAAAATATAACAAACAACTGCTCTATGACTGACTAACTAACTAACTAAGTGACTGACTTAAGAAGAACAACAGTTTGAGTTAACATTTGTTTAATACTTAACACAATTACATACGCGTACATATGAATGCTTTTCAAACTTACTTAAATCTCAGCTTACACCAATGCACTCGTTAGGTATAAACAACTATACACCAACCGGTCTTGCCAAGTTTCAGAGTATATTCGCGAAATTTTTAAGAGAGTAAAACAAACAAAAACTTACACTTAATCTTTTCATCTCTGTAAATATTTGCACAAAACATATGCATACATACACACATAAATACTTTGCAAGTCTATATACATTCCTTAGCTTTATTTGTAACAGTAGTTGTGATAGTTAATATTAATATTGTTTGTGATACGCGTCTTCGTTGATTTTTTCATTTTTTTTTTTTTTTTTTTGCTTCCTTTGTAGGTTTAACTTGGATAGCATTACACATGAGGACGCACTCTGTTATTTGATTATCTATCACCAGCTTAAATAATGTAACTCATAATAATGTCAGTTGGTTGATTTTTCCAGGGCAGAGACAGACCGACAGCTACACCAGCATGCGTTTATAATGATTGCGTTAATGTTAGTTATAATGTAACGCTGTAGTAGTCACTCGGTATAAATATCTTACAATCTTTGCACATTTTCATCAGACTCTAAACATATGCTAAAAGTGATATGTTTAGGTTATTATTATAACTATTGTGGAAGGATAAGAGCATCTTACTTTTATCACATCTTTTGTAACGAATAAATAAGTACTGCTCAGAATCTTTAAGAGCTTACTTTTCATTTTGTATAGATATCTTTAAATGAAAGTGGAAGAAGAAAAAAGAAGGCTGAAACTTCCAAGAACATTTTCAGATCGATTCCCTTCTTCCGTCCATTTGTCATTGACAATGCCAAAGGACCAAAAATGGGTGTGAAAAAACTGAAATTTGCGCAATGGCGCTATTCGTTTGAAACTAGTCTGTTCGTCCCTACGAAACTCGCCGGTATTGTCAAGGTGGTAAAGTCGATACGGAAAACTGAAATCTTGCGCTGTCCACTTGAGCCCAGTCCATCCATCCGTCCATTTGCGATTAACAATGTCGAATTGGCAAAATTGATGAGGAAATCTCAAATTTGCATATTGGCGATATTTGTTTGAATCTGGGCTGTCCGTGAGTCCATATACCGCCGATAATGTCAGCAGCAAAAATCTTTCGGAAATCGAATCGGAAAACTGATATTTGCATATTCGCATATTTGCGTATTCGCTTGAATCCAGGCTAGGCGTGCGCCCGTTTATCGGCAACAATGTCAAAGTGATAAAAATTTGTCCAGTTGTCGTTGGTAATATCGAAGTGGCGAAAATCGGTGTACCAAGTTCAAACTACATGTAAAATTGAAAATGGATGTGGAAAGTTGAAACCGCAGTCATTACCTGCTTTATTTACTCATTTGGTCATTGCTTGTCCCTTTGTCCAGCTTGTTCGAACTACGTCAAGATCGGCAATATTTATACAGAAAGTTCAAAGTTAAATTACAGATCTGTCCTCAGTTCAGTTGTGACTACCAGATCAACCGTTTTATGTTTGCACACTTATTGTAATTCTAAATACTTCTCAAGAAAACTAAAAACTTGGACGTATATCATCAACGACTTATCTCTTGGATCATTATGTGACCAGCGCTATTTTTATTATACACGATGTCAAAGTCGGAAATATGAGTGCATAAAATTGAAACTTGATAAGCTGGGATCAGTGGCATTTATGCATTTAATTGCGGTCTGCCTACCGTCTCTCATCTTTTGTAGTCAATTCCGATCATCTAATGCTAATAGAGGGTCGAATCCGAGTACATGTATCCTAGAATCATTTACATCTATCCGGCTCCCCCCCTACTTTCGCCGTAGCTATCGCTGAAGTTTGAAAATTGTTTCGAAATACCTAAACCTTACATAACCTCTTCGACTCTTCGACTTCTGTTTCTTCTTTGACTATAAACCAATCACGTTATATGATATATATGTCGAACATGTTTAAGATTGAATTTAAATGAAATTAAATCAGAAAAAAAAAGGAAAATTAAAAAATATTTTTTAATGACATAGAACAAAGTGCAACAAATATTTAAAAATTATTTAAAAATTGTCTTCATTCACGTCCTTATTATCCTTACTATGCTCAGTTAATATAAAAAATGCTGGAGTTTTTCTTTCTGGGATAATGACGGCATTCAAGATTCATTGCAAGCCACATCTGTGTAGATTTTTCGCTCGTTTTTTTGTAAACACTTGTTAGTGGCAAGTATTGTTAGATGGCAAGTTTTTCATATTAATATTTCCATTATGCTTCGCTTCGCTGCTTGCTTTGATTTTATTATGATTTTTATTACAAATGTTAAAGCAACTGTTTTATTCATTTGTGTCTGTCTACTTTGTGTTTTTTTTTCTTTTCGCTTTATATTCTTTAAGTTGTCAAAACAAATCGTTCAAAGTTTTTATTCATATATCGTATATGCAAACGTATATATCTACATGTATATGTGTTTATACATAAGTGAATAATAAGTGAATAAAAGTAAAATTTAGACGAATTTTGCATACCCTTTACTTCCATTTAAAATATTTTATGTATAAGTTAATCCAATAAAGGGGATATCTTTAGTTAATGCCAAATAGAAGGCACGAAGTGCACAAATCCAAGGTATACCGTAATTTTGAGCTTAAATATGTAATCGGTTAGTCGGGCCCTGAACGTTTGTGCCCATTTGGCTAATGATGCTTCATCTGTTGTAGACTGCATCTTATTGACAAATAAATGTTTGAATTATTGGAATTGTTTCTGTATATATTTGCAAAGAAACAATTTTTCTACGCGTATCTAAAATTTTGAATTAAAATGTGTGTATAGAACAAATTTCAGTTATCTATCTCCAGCAAGCATGTAAATCGACAGTGTGAAAATATAATCATAAGTGAAAAGACACTTTAATTTGTCTTTGATGATAACACTGTAGGTGCATCCATATATATACAGTGCTCTTGTGGAAGGCTGTTTTACATGTCCGTCCTTTGGATAGGGATACATTTAGGAATGGCTAACCATGCCAATATAGGGAATTCATATAAATGAAAAAGTATCGACTTGAAATGTGTTTTAATTTTAAAAAGATTTTATAAGCAAACAAAGCCAAAACGTTCCTAAAAACGGACTATTAAATATCCTATGCCACTTTGCGTAATTCTGTTCTTCGCTTATCTTCATCATAAAAGATCAAAGGCTCTACTTCCGTCAAAAACCTTTGCACCGTGTACCCAAAAAGTGAACCAGAACAACGTCCAAAATTCTCGTCTAAAACAAATTATTTTAATTCGTTTGGCTTTGCTGGCATGCAAACATTTACTTTTTATAAGAACTTTTATTATGGAATGTATCCGAAACACACGGGAAATGGGACTATATCCGAACCTATTCTATGTTAAGGTATCATAAGAATGTTGTGAATGTACTTTTATCATGAAATATTAAAAATCAATCTTTTTTACCACAGAAGGGCTTTATGTTCGAAGTGCCCGTAAAGATCGTCTAATGGAAACTATTTTTAATAAAATCCCTCTTTGGGACAAAGGATGCCGGTATAGCCCGTCATCTTATGAAAATATTTCGAAATTTTAGACTTTTTGTTTACCTCTTTTAACATGGACAGAGACAGACCCTATACGTGTAACACAGTGACCGTCAGTAACAAGTGGAAAAAGAGAAAAACAGATTGGAATAATGGCAGAGTAATTTGTAAGTGTTATGTCTTTGGCGACAGAGCATTTCCAAGAGCTATGACCACACTTGGTCAAACCGCGTCGAATTTTGAACTTCGCGCGCCAACTTGGCAGCAAACATTTCTGATATGTGATTAAACACAAACGCACGTGGACCGAGCTCAGATTGGTAGGGACGCTTAAATCGATTCAGATTCCATTGCTATAATAAAGGATGGTTCTAGCTCAAGGCATTCAGACAATGTTGCAAACACCCATGTCAAGTCGTATACAATGCAAAAACACGCAAGTGTGACATGATTACAAAATCTCTTTATGATGCACCGTTTAGTTAAAGACAGTTTGACAAGGTGATCCTCTGGCGAACAGACTTATAAGACTCAGGCAAAATAGAAGAAATTTTGAGTTTATCTTCTCACTGCACTCAAAAATTTCATTTTAAAATTTCAATTCAGATCAAAAGTCTGCATCAAAATTTAACTTTGTATTTAACTTTGGAAATACCTTGAGTTCAATGCATTTCGAACGAAAACAGCAACAAATTCTTATAAGGCTTCTTCATCAATTCATCAAGAGCAGAAAATCTAATCCAACCTTATCCCCAAACTTTTCTACTGCTACTGCTTCTTGAAAACAATGTTTTGGAAATTAATTTCACACAGAAGAAGTAAACAAGGACTTTACACTCTTGAAATATTTTCCAACATATTGACAGTAATATTAATGATAGCCAATATTTTCAGGTGATTTTTCAATTACTTTGACTTGTTGATGTTTTCTAAAATGTAATTTAAATTAAGTTAACTAATGTTATCTTTTTCTCTCAAAATTCTCTCACTTTCCGCTTCGCTTATATCGAAATAAGAAAATTCTCTTATAAACTTGGCTTTTTGCAATGAACCTAATGCAAATGATATAATAACTGGTCTGGCCGGTTTCGAGTGTAATGAAAAAGTTTAAGTTACATTTATAATAACACATTTATATGTGTGCGTGCTTGCGGGCATATTTTCATATAAACATATGTATGCTCTCCGGCTTATTCAAGAAAATGAAGAAAACGAAGAAAACGAAGAAAAGAAAAAAACTATTTTGCGTATTCTTATAAGAGCAATAAAAAAATTGACTCCATTTCTATCACTCATATGTGAACAGAAATTTCTTATTCTAATAATGAATAGATATATATCTAATCGTTTGAAAACCGCATTACATTGAATACTCTTTGACTTTGTAATGAGATGAGGTAGTTATTATATATGTGTATATGTATATGTGTAGAGCTACGAAGATAGATAAAAAGGCATAGAATAAATAGAACCTAATGTGTTTTTTGTGTTACACCCTCCGCCCAATGTAACGCATGTATTTTTTCTCATACACATTCTGAGTGGTTTTTGTTCATCTTTAGAGACTCTACGTTTGATTTTCATGTTTTTCCAGCCTAAGAGTATAAGTATATTCATTTCCCTATCGGCCAAAAATTTGAAATACATTATATAAGTTTGGCAGTGACTCGGTTGCACGCGAAGTATCACGAGGGTAGGATTTTTTAGGATCTTTCAGCTCAGAGCATCCGCTTTCATGTTCGCATATGCAGACAATTCAAAAAAGTTCGAGGGGCGCACACTGGAATACCTTGGAAATTACGAATTATGAATCAATTGTGTTTGTATTTATTTGGATAACAACATGTAACCAAAAGCATTAAAAGCAGTTGCTTTTTCGACAGCTCCCTTAACCCTTGCAACCGTTAAATGGTTAAAAATATTTGATTGCTCCGTCACCCTATTATGAGCACGCCCACAATTACTTAACTTTTGCACGCACCGCTACACTGCATAGTATATTAAGTTTGTGCGAAATGTTTTTTTGTTCAGATCGATTAAGCTTGTCTGTCCGCCTGATAATCTGATTATGGTTTTTTTCAACCTACAAGTCACAATTTCGTCATATGATCACGAAATTTGGAAAGCAAACGTGTTTTGTCCAGAGATAATCGCATAGCTTTGAACATAAAATAGTCGCCACCACCACATCAAGTTGATGTTCGTCGATTCAAATTTCAGTGTGGACGAGCATACTTGGTTCCTAGCTATACGCACCCACTTCTTTCTAATTGTCTCCCTGTTAGAATTATAAAACAATTCTTATGGGTGATTGATGATATTTTAAAGATCATTCTCATGATCACTTCCTCCTTAATCCGAACTCACATGATAAACAGTCCAGCAAGCTTTTCAAGCACAAGGTGTGACAGTTTAGCGCAGTTTTAAGACTGGCTCCGTTGTCTGTTGAAAACTCCACTGCATACACATTTTTCCGCAATTGCGCAATGCGCAGGCGCATTTACCCCAAACGTTTTAACGAACTCTTGACGGTCTAAAAAGTACTTTTGAGAACGCAATTTAAATAAAAAAAAAATTAGCGGTTTTTCGCTAATTGTGCTAAGAACTAAAGCACTATCAAGTTTTATTGAGTTTCAATATCAACTTGAAAACAGCCATAACAAAATCTCGAACCAAGGCATTTTTTTGGAGACTTTTATGGACGTAACTTCAGTAACTTCAATACCCGGGAGAGCTAGTTACGTTTGGCAAGGTCAGAATATCTGGCTGTTCGAACTGATCAAAAATATCTATGTAGCTTATAAAATCTTGTTAATCAGAACAATATTGATTGAGTTCTTACGGCGGACATATATTTTCGATGCTTTGATAATTATAGATGACATTTATCTGATTTTTTTTTTTTACTTTGAATGAGTGAAGACATAGAAGAGGAGAAAAACTTGAGTTTGAAAAAATATAATTTTCTTTTAAAATTGAAAATGGTTACAATAGAAGGAAAGTGTGACAGACATAGAAAATCTTATAAACAGCGTGTTCTCGTGTAAAAATGCTCTTATGAGAAACAAGCATTGCGCAAATACAGTCTGCCATATATTTAAATTTGGTAAACAGCCTTGACAAAGTGTAATGGGTTTAGCGAAAGCAATTCTAACAAAAACACCTACATATCACACATTGCGAGCACTCCTACACGAAAATCAAAATCAAGTCATTTCGTGTATACCATTGCCTGAATAAGTTGCACACTACCCAGTCAGACAAAGGTAGACAGAAATGCTTTGCTTGTTATAACTAATTTTTACGGATTAAGATAACATGACAGCCACTGATCAAGAATGTCTTGTGAAATAAAAAAAATCACTTAATAGAATAAGAAATGACAATAGGCTTTAATTGATGATATACTAGATATATGTATGTGTTAATATCACTTTAGTATTAGACTCGTGTCACAATCAATGAAATTTGTCTTTCTTTTAAATAAATGAAGCAAAGTTGTGTTGTTTTGCGGTTGTTAGGAAAAGTTTTTTTTGTCAGCAAGACACCTTTTGATATCGTTAGGGGCAACAGTCTAACCCCCTTTGGTTGTGAAAGTTTAAAGTAAAATTCTTTCAATTTTTTTTAAAACTTCATAAAAACTAAAACTACTTTGACTGATTTTCAGTTGAAGAAATTTGGAAATCATTGTCTCTTTGGGTTTTTTGTGCTTTTTTTGGGGACAATCAATAAAACGAAATTAATTATTATTCAATATTTATTAAAAATAATTAATTGAATTTCAAAAATTTAATGTAACGAGTTTTGATTTTTTTTTTTGTTTAGCTCCCTTTATTTTATTTTTTTTTTCTATATAAAAATCTAATCAAATAATTTACGGCAAAATTCCGGTTGAAATAGATAACAACAGCACACGAAGTTTTCCATTGTGTTGTCCCATGTTGCACAATGAGCGAGCTGCTATCGAAGGAAAGAGAATTTATTGAATTAAACGAACAACTAGACCGCATAGCACGCTCCGTTTTGAACCAACATAATAGTAATACGGCAAATATAAAAAATAAAACAAGTAAATCGAATAAAGGGCAAATATCAGAGCGATCAGAAGAGAAATCACCATCAGAAATGCCAACACAAGAGCAATACAAACAAATCATGTCATCGGGGCAAGCTAGTAGCTTTGGGAAGACTGCCGCGAAAACCGATAATCGTATTGCCGTATTATCGAAAGGCAAGGGGCAAAGTGCGCTTGTCAAAAAACGGTTAGGTAGTGAGCGTAATACTGAGGGTGTTGCAAGTGGGCAAGTAAATCATTCAGTACACAAGGGCCGTACAAATCGGACCAATGGTAAGTCTCTATGGCAATTACGTAAAGCAAAATGTTTCACAAACTGAAACTTTACATACATAGCCAACGCACCAGTGACATCTTTATCACAGGCTCAGACACGAAAGTCAACATACAAGGGTAACGAAACCAGTCGTTCGGTTATGTCGAATTTTAAGCAGTCTGGTGGAGCAACACCGGCGACAGCAACCTTCACGGTTAAATATCGCAATCCGAAATTTGTGGAAAGTCCGTCATTAGAAGTACTTGTTAAGGAAGAATATTCAGCTATGCGTTGTGAGAAACTGAATATGCGCAATTCGACGGGTGCCACACCAATTGCGAGTAATACCTCATTGCAAGGTCAAGAGCACAGATCTCAATTAAGCACGAACAGTGCTCGTCGTCACATCAGTACCGAAGGTCTAATCAAGTAAGTTGGATAAAGTTTTTTTTTTCATTTTGATCATTTTTACATCTTCAAGTGTTATCGGTTGTGTAGGTTTTTAAAGTCGAAAATAACTATTTTGGAAGAGGATCACGATCGTATCAACCAGGAGATGTCCGAGCAGAAAGAACTTTTAGAAAAAGCTCTAGAACGTTCAAAGGTTATGGAACAGCAACGTGATCAGGCATTTATGAAACATACCGCTGTCGCTGAACAGTTGTGCAAAACTGAATCGCAACTCGAAGAAGCCAATCGTCGTCTAAAAGAACGTTCGACAGAACAAACGGCACAACAAAAAGAACTAGAGACGGTTAGGCGAGATTTAAAGATTGTCACACAAACCAATAAAAATTTAGAGAAACGTCTGTTCCGTGTTAACGAGGAACTAGAAAGTGCACGTAGCACCTTGGGTGCTATGAAAACTTCGGAACGTGAATTAAAAGATACAGCACGCGCCGAATCTGAAGCCAAAGATAAACAAATTAAAAGTTTGAAAAAACAGAGGGCCGATCTATTAAATGCCTATAAGAAGCAATTGTTTCTAATTGACAATTTGAAGCGCCAGAATTTATGCATGGAACAGTCCAAAATGATAGCCTATGGCGAGAAGGAATTTTCTAAAGTCCTCGATTGGAAAATGCATGATTAGCTGTTCCATGCTAAAAGAAGAATAGACGAGCCGCCGAGTGATTCCCAATCAATCCCAACAATAATATCGAAGAAAAATCAGTATCAATAATATAAAGGAATGTGTATTCGCCCAATTCAAAATGAATACGTGCGTGTACGTGTTTGTCTTTTGTTAAGTAACTTGTTAATAAAAAGTAGAAAAAAATCTAATTCGCTTTCAATTTATCTTTAATTATATCGAATATAAGAAAAGTCCTTAGGGAATAGAAGAGGGAATAATAAGTAATCCGCAGCAAGTGTTTCTTGTATAAAAGCTCGTCATACGCTCTTGGACAGTATCAGTTCATTGTGAGCATTCCTAAGAAAAGTATCTCGAGTTCAAAAGGGGAAAAACATTCAACAAAAAAAAGCTTAAACATGTTCGCGTTACGTTCCTCGATGGCTTTTATTGTGATCCTTTCCGTTATGGCTGCAGTTATGTTAAGCTCAACTGAAGCCGCCTACCGTAAACCCCCTTTCAACGGCAGCATTTTCGGTAAACGCAACAATGTCGGTAAGTGTTCGTAGAATAAGTCATGATAGAAACATGCTTGTGATTATGCTTGGTGTTGTCTTTTAGAATATGATAATGCTAAGGCTTTCTCGGCTATGTGCGAAATAGCTATGGAGGCTTGCCAATCTTGGTTTCCTCAAGCGGATAGCAAATAAATTCCTTTAGGAGCTTGTCTACTACATTTACTCGGAACATATTTATTCGGACGCTGAATATATTCAGGTGTTGGCTGGCTTCTTACATCATATTTTTTTTTTTATAAAATGATAAATTATTTTAAAAATAATAAAAAAATTTCCAACTCTTCATAATTTGCAATCTTCATTTTTGAAATCCATCATATCAAAAGGAAAACAAATAAAATAGTATGACAGGCCACCGCTCACTATCAAATACCCTGCACCATCCCAAAACTATTCATTTAATGACTTTTCAAAAGAAGACGTTAACAGGAAGTGGTCTGATCCGAAAAATTTACAATAGCGCTGGTCCTTAAGTCAAGCAATTTCATCAAACTATTTCAAGAATTTCGGCCTGCAAGTTAAACACTAGAAAGCAAGACGGACAGACAAACTAAGATCGATTCAGTAAATGATCCAGAAAGTGGTTCTGAATCCTTCGATATAATTAACAGGTTGGTCTATCTTAAGTCCTTCTGGGTCTTGCATGGGTTTGGACAAACACAATATAACTTGTGTTTGGCCATAAACGGTGTAGGGTATAAAAAAAAGACCACCTCATGTATACGTCTTTAGCCAGTGAAATGGCTGATATTGCTTTTTGATTTCATCACCGAGTGCTTCAATGAAAACTTACAATTTTTATTAGCATTCGATAAAAAAAAAAATCAGGATTTAATGAATAATTTTAAGCTTATCAGAAACATTCATTTGTACTTTTCTTTAAAATATTTAAAATATATATCGTGAAGTTATTAAAAAATCTCCGACATTATATGGCAATCGTTAATTCGTAGTGGTTATAAAGATCACGCTCACCTACAAAATCTGTACAGTTATTTGTCTGGGAATAAATTGGATTGTTTTGGCATTGCTTCAGCGGTCATAGCCAGATGTCAAGTCTTATCGCGACGCACGATTAGCTACATCGGAAGACTGTGCGTGGGTAGTATTTGATTATAAAAAAGTGGAAACACTTGATGTTACTTGGTACGGCAAAGGTAGTGAGGACAAGCGCGGACAAGACATAAAAGCAGGAATTGAGTCAAGTTCGTGGCCCTAGTTAGGTGGCTTGGCGGATGTGTGCAATAAACCCATGGAGGTTGCAGCTATAACATCTGCTATAAATATTTCTTTATCCATTAATAGTGATTGTGTCGAGGAGGATGAGCTTCAGCAACACATTATGAATTCCCTAATTGAGTCGTGTATTCATAGTCAAACAGACCGGGCGAAGCAAGCAATTATGGCTAAGGCGTTTACCTCATTTATGGCCTAAGGTGTATATAGTTTCCTTGTTTTTCTAAATGCAAGTTTGTATTAACTCCGTTATTCTTCTCATCTTGGCATCACATTTACTTCTTATATTTTTGAATAGATTGTAAATTAAATATGTAATTAAAACAAAGGGGGAAAGCAATAAATAATGAAAAAAAAAAAAATAAAATAATGTCCACATTTGCTGCCGCTGAACATTAGTGAGAGTTTATGAATGAAATGATTTCATACATTCCAGGCGTACGCGAAACTCCAGAAGAGATTTTTGATACATCTCAAATTTCGAAACGTTTCTCTCTAAGGAGGCTGTAACCCAAGCTTTCAAATCTCTGTGATATCTTTCATGCTCACTATTATGCTCACCTTAAAGAACGATTTCCTTCATCAGGACTGACTTATCCTAACAGATCCAAAACCAAACAGAAAAGACCAAAGGCTTCTCAAACTTTAACAAAATCGAACAAAAATTTCTCATACTAACAGAATCGAACAAAAGGTTTTTAATACATTATTAGCATTAATATGCGAACATTTTGCAAGTATTTTACCGACAAATGAAATATTTTTTATATACATTTGTGTTTTCATTGGGACTACTTTTCTTTTTTAAATTAAGATAATGAATGAATGTATGAAGGAAGGATGAATGAATGAATTGATGAATGAATGCGCGAAAATAAATAAAAGAATGAACGAATAAGTGACTGTGTGAACGAGTGAATAATGAATGAAAGATTGAATTGAATATAGGGAGAAAGGAATGAATGAATGGGTGAATGGTCGAACACGTGTTTGTTAAAGTTACCAAAGACGAACGTGGCAGATAAGCGTAGATGAAAAATGATGAAAGATGTCTCATTGACAAAAGATTACTTGGAGTGAATGTTTGAGAAATTGCATTGCATCGAAAAGCGCTCTTTTGTCTCCTTTTCGCTCAATTTAATATAAAACTCAAAGAAAGACATTGTTTTTTATTTAAAAATACAAATATGTATTTTGGTTGTATTTAAAAGAAAAAAATATTTTCCTTACATTTACAGTATTTCTCAAAATAATATATATTGGCTTACAATAATGAAAGAAATAATAACGGATTGTATAAGTGTACTTTAATGGATAACATATAAAAACACAAAAAAAAAGCGGTGCTCGAATGTTTATTCAGTTCATTTTGTGATCTTCACTTTTTCTTATCTTTATATATATTTTAAGTTAAACTTTACACTTAAAGCAAAAAAAACCAATTTTATGCTTAATATAAAAGAAGTGGAAACGAAATAAAATACATTATGAAGGACTTTATTTTCCAGGCACAAAACGACGCTTTTGACGTAATTCATTAATATATTTACGCAAATGAGTCATATAATCGGTCATGAATGTTGTGTAAGCCTAAGTGAAAAGAGTATTCAAAGCAACGGAATATTAAAAAAAAAGAAGTAAAAACAAAAGTACAAATAAATACATACAGTATCTAGAACGTAACGTGGGATGTAGCCTTTCAAGTCCAAACACAAGATCCACTCAAATATGCAAGCATCACGTTTACCATCGACCGGATGCATAGCAAATCCAGCTACGAGATTTTCTCCTCTGCCGAAAGTAATACAAAATTGCAGTTAAAGCTAATCACACACTCAATAACGTAACATATATATTCGCCTTGAAGCGAATTTTCTTGGACATAAATTTTTGGATTGCTCGTGGAAAAATCTGCGGTTTTTCTATATGTCTTTGCGAGTTTATATGGGGATATTTTTTCTAAATCGTTTAGCGTTTTAACATAGCAGAGTTTAGTGTAGAATAATATATGCTTGCGCAGGAAATGAGAAATATTGCGACTACGGGTGTGTCATAATTCGAATCAATTGGTTAGGGAGAAGAATTTCGAGCATGTATTTGAGAACAAATAAGAAGAAAACACCCTACACCATCCTACAAATATTCATATAAGGACTTTTGAAATTAAGGCTTCACAAGGAAAGTGATCAAAAAACTGATCCGTTTTGCAACATTTTCAATAGCGTTTACACTTGTACTATCACAACAATTCCTATTTGTACACTGATAACAAAACGGATAGACGGACGGACAACCTTAGACATATTCAGAAAATCAATCTGAATCGATTGGTGTAACAAAAGGGGGATCTACTTCAAGTCCTTTTGGCTGTTGCACACATCCGCACAAACTGGTACTACAAGTGATGTAATGGTATAAAAAAGACGCAGTCGGTTTATTACACAATACCAACAAAATATCCAGGCTACTGAAAACAGCAGCATTATCCGAATCTTCCGAAATAAAAGCAAATATGAAAATACGTACAGCAAACACTCGAGTGCACGGTCACTTTTAAAATAGTTTAGAAACCTCACAATTGTCAAAATAGGTCTTCGTGCCAATTAGTATTCGCACAGTACATGAAACTATTTTATTTTCATCATGAGATAATTAAGGATTTAACTGGCTTACCTAGTGTATTTACTAATGGCCGGAACTTTATTATAATCTACACTAATTGCGGCACTGATCCATACTTTTCCCTTAATTGAAGACTTAGGAGCGACAGTAGATGCTTGTTGTTGAATTTGCAGATTTTCGTCTAAATGCTCTTTAGCATCTTCGAATTCTTCCTCTAGAGGAGGAGGGTCATCGAAATCCAAACGCAATACTTCCGTGAAATCTTTGGCTCCTAAACTTCTACTAAGAGATTGAAAAGCTTCTGATCGCTGCTCTTGCCCAGATAAACAATGATCTGTACGACAGCTCCCCACACTACCGGGCATCGTAGCTATGTAGCCTTCGCTTTCCGATACCGTGGAGACACTTCCTTCGCAGGAACCATTCAGCATTTCCTCATCACTGCTCTCCTCTGCGTTGGCAATGCTATCGTCACACATTTTGCCCTCACGAAAGAGACGCCAGCAACGTAAATTAACGAAGTCACGACTTTTAATCATGCCACCACCGCCGCCAACAGTGGCTTGATAAGTTATATCAGTATAAGAATTAATTTTCTGCAATACGCACATATATGCGATGGTCATTTTCTTTTTTTTTTTAAAAAGCAAATACTTACTTTTACAATTTTTGACTCAAGCATTGTAGGATTCCAATGTGGCTGTCCTTCGATTTTATAAAATAATTCCTCACATAAAGCTTTTGGGGAATATTTTAGGCGGCCCTTTAAAAAATTATTTATATTCTCATTCAAAATCATCCAAAAAATATATTTCAAATATTTTCAAGTACCGTTAATTTATAGATTTTACCCAATTTCTCACGATGTATGCTACAAATCGTGTCACCCTTCTTAGTGACTTTCTCCACTTTCCAATCCGTGCATTGTAACAATTCATATGCTTTTCGCACACAATCTAAGCCCATTTGATGATATTCTTCGTCCTAAAGGAGTAAAAAAAGAAAGCAATTGTTGTTTTCATTAAGCATATGAACAGAATATCTTAGCACCATCGTGACAGAACGTTGCAGATCAACTGATATCACCCAAATCCAATTATAAGAAAATCAATTTTTGATCTTGGTTTTAGAAAATTTACATTTTTAGAATATTTTTCCATTTAAAAATACAAAAAAATAAATGATTAATCTTCAATGCAATTCAATCCGTCTAAGATTTGATATGATAAAGAACTTGTAACTACGAGAATATCTTGATTTCATTGTCCGAGTAGAGCGAAACAACATATTTCGATTTAAAGATTGAGCTCTTCATGTATAAATTATGCAAATGTATTCTATAGATATTCAAATCAATAATGTACTAAATTCCGAAATGAATTAATGCCGATTGCAAGTTAAAGATACATACGCACCTGCTCTTCCTCTTCATCGGTGTCATGGGCAGAATCTAAAGGGGAATAAAAATCTGCAACGCTTTCTGCGGGACGCCTTTCATTATGTGAAGCTAGAAAAGGAGCCATTTGGGGAGCGCGATCAGTAGAAGTCGTACCATCTGCATAAGAAAAATGTGATATTTAGGAATTGATAACTAATATACTTTATTAATATTATAAGAAAAGTTTTGGAAGTGTTCTATACATCGTCAAAGGATGGCGGTACGTCTATTTCGTCACAAAGTGCAAAACCCGAAGAGAAGTCTCAGAGACCGCCCAAAGATTCAAAGCTGATGTTATTAAAATTGAACCACATTGGTCAAAGGACCCGATAATAGTGCAACATAATGTGCGGCAACCTCCCTTTTCAAAAATAAAAAACATTTGGTTTTTTTCACAACACATATGACCATAAACATTTCCATTTATATTATATGGATGTTCCTGCAGCACCTGTACAAAAATGGAAAAGATCGGCCACGCCCATACCAGATTATCAGTTTTAATTTTTTTTTACTTTTTTGACGTTTTCCACCTTATACTGATAAGGTAAGCAAAACTTATTCCGTGCATTCCTGAAATGAAGATATATTACCCGCCTAAAAATGCCTTAATTCTGAAATAAATCACGACCTAATGCATTAGTTTGTTGATAATAATACCATATAAGTATCAAATAAAAGGACTTGGAGAGTAGAAAGCGAAAAGCAACATGTGTCAGTTCTAAATTAACTATTGTGGACGACACCATAATGGTAGATTAATTTTTCCTAACAATGTCTTTTACTGAACTAAAAAGTAAAAGATAAATATTTTTGTCCCATCCACTTTTTCATGATAATAACTAAAAGTATCGGGCGCGTACGATTTTAATGGTGGTGGATATGCGAGGTTCGGCCCCAGCCGAATATAATTTCCTTACTTGCTTTTTTCTAAAATGTAGATCAGTCAATGCGTTGAGAATTTAATACACTATCGATCTTACTGCATACTTACTGGAAAAGTAACGGAGCGCGTGACGTTCTTGTGGTATGACTCGGCAATCTAGAAACCAAGCTTCTCCCCAAGCCAACACAAAAGATGTTATAATAAGAATTACTTCGAAAATTTGTTGCCTGGAATCTACCCACTGAAACTTATAAAATTTGAATAAAAAACAAAAAAAAAAAAACTGAACTTGTATACTTGTATACTTGTATACTTACATCAAATAAAAAAACTTTGCTGATTAAAAATAGACACGAGCCGCTAGTAGATAGCTGTAATAAAATTACAAAGTTTATATTTCAAAATTTATCAACAGATTTACTTACCGCTATAATGAACCAATGATTTACATACAATAAAGCATAAAATAGTATTAATATTATAAAACGGCAAATTGCAGCAACGACTACATCGAAAAGCGACGTATATATAGTATAATGTACGATTTGCTTTTGAAAAGCTAGAAATATATTATCACCATTAATCTATCGTAAAAGAATGAAAAATTTTAAAAATTAAAAAAATTTTTTTTCAAAACTATTTCAATTGAAACTTACCACTATACATATTAACCACAATAGAGAAACAAAAAATAAATCAAAAGTTACAAATAAACAGAAAAATCTCCTCACTACTGACATGCGCCCATCTTGCATATAACCGCCAAGAAATTCCTCGGTTATAAGATTTATCGAGTGAGCTCGCGCTAAAAAAATAATAAAAAGAAATGTAAATTGTTATAGATTTAATTAAGTTGAATTCACGTACGCATAATTCCAGGGGCATTGCCAAAACGCGATTGCATCATTAGGCGTGACTGAGTTATTATCAATTCGGCAGCACTGCGTATTTCATCGGAATCATTTTGTGACATTTTCACGACATGATTATGATACAATCTAGAAAGAAAAATTCAATATAAAGATTATAATTAAACTGTATTAGACGTTTTCTTTAGATCATGCCTAGTCATTGTGTCCTCTCGATAGTAGATATTTTATATTTACCAAATGTTTGTGACGTACAGAAAAACAAGTAAAAGCACTATAGTGGGTCATGAGTCATCACGAAGTACCCTACATCATGCTATAGGTATTCAAGTAATGACTTTTCAAAATGAGGCGCTGTAAGCAAAGGATTTTCAAAAGCATTCGTCCTTGGGCCAAAGCACTTCAGGGTATCGAATTTTATCAAAATATCTGGAAAATTCGCGTCCTTTGGATTGAACACAATATTGCATGGACAGGTAGGCTTAAATTGGCCGGTGTAATGGAAAATGTGTCTATGCCCAGTTCCTCTAACTTACCAAAAATGGTAGGGTTAAGGGAAGTAAACGGCGGCAATACATTTACGAATTTGCCTCAGAAAACAAGCTTAGTCTTTGAATCGTTTTATGTCGCTCGTTGATTTGCTTTCGATAAACGACAAAATTGTAAAATGGTAGAATTTTCAGTTAAATTTTAAATTTGGCTTTGTATTAAATTCGAAACTCAGACAAAACTAGCTAAGTTTGACCCACAATTCTTAAAAAACTCTTTGCATGTGAGGTGTGTACAGAGGATAGACAAAACCATGTGACCTAAATGTTCTGTATATCTCTTTAGTTGGCAATAAAAGCAAAACGGTAAAAGATATCAAGCTAGTTTGTTATACCCCACATCACTTGTGGCCCAACGATTTGTTAAGCTTTGGCGAATGTATGCAACACCCAGAAGGGCTTGGGATAAGACCATATTATATTACACCGATCGATTGAGAATCGTTTTTCTAGACAGTTTAAACTTGTCCGTCTTTCCTTGTGTTGAATCTACAGATCGCAATTTTTCAGAAGTTTTGATGAAATTTTAACGTGTTTTGGCCCAAGGACGAAGCACATTGAAAATGGTTCCGGTCGGATTACTTTTTCGACCATTTCCATACGACTCTTGTTGCAAGCTCACATAGCCATTTTTTGGAGATTAGACGATCGTTCAATTTTCCGCCAAATAAATTGATTTTGCCTGTTGTATCAATTTGTTAAATCCACATATCGTCCAAATCGAAATCATCTAATTTTTGCCAAGAAACGGCCATATGTCTCTTGTATTGACGGTAAATGCGTAGTCCATCCATACTTTGACTAAACATTTAGTTCATATTGTACTCCTTCTACTTTCCTCCCTCTAGACATGATTTTTAGTTCGCAAAATTATCCCAAAGTTCTCCCAAGCGGCTTAATGATATGAATCGAAAACTATACTGAGCAGCACATATAACAGAAGAGTAATTGAAATACGTAAATTTAAATGAAACTATTGGCGCCATTTGTTAAAAGGCATCTTTCAGCGTCTACCAGTATATTGCCAAGTTATGGCGCTTCAAGCAACACTATCATTTGTAATTTCGATATAAAAGTTCGAAACAACACAACTAGCATGTTTGATAAAAGCTTTTTTTTTTTTAAATATTTCATTTGTTAGAGGAAATTTTTATTGATGGCTGATTTCACATGTATTCTATAGAAATTAGTGACTGCAGGACAATGGTGAATTTTTGAAAAACAAATCAAAGATGGATCGGCCAAAAAAAAAACACTGCAATAGTTGCTGCAGACTCCCCGCGAAATCGTCGCTTGCTATTGAATTATAAGATATGATTCAAAATATGAAAAGGAACTTTTTGCAATATTTGGGTCTACGTGATCATGCCCGCCGATATCAACCACCGTATTGCCTTCCATTATAATTTGTTAAAGCTTCTGTCGTATAATCCTTCAATTGAAAATCTCTAGAAATGAATCATTTCTTAAACTTCTGTAGACTCCATTAAGACCCATTGCTCCCTTTTTTTTTGATATAGGGTGAATATGGACTAGGCCAAAGAAATAAAGAACACATAACATTAAAGGTAACATATTTGGCGACGTTTTTCATAGCCTGCAGAAGACAATACAACTCCAAAAGCCCTCAAGCAGCAAGCTTTCGCTAATTAATGACCGATTTCAAGGTTTAACTTAAAAAATAATAAACATTTGTTAAAATCATTAAAAAATGTAATGTGCTAATGTAAAAGAAAAAAATTTTAATTAGGTATTTTAATTAAGCAAGTCAGTTCCGCGCGTTTAATGCAAGTGTTGAAGCAAGCGCGACGAGCAACGGAACGTACTTATTGTCTCTTTGGGAGCATATTCGATGAACAAAATGTGCTAACGCTTCCTGCGTAAACGACCAGCCTTTTCATTTAAACTAAAATCATAGTGATCTGGCGCTCTGATTAAATGGCAATTTTTGATGTAAAAACATTTAATGTCTCATCGATCCCAAAACCGTAATGATTGCCTTCCATTCTCTCTTTAAACCAAACAGTGTTTTCAAATAAAAATTCACCAAGGCAAATTAGTTCCACTGCTCAATATTTAGAAGCAACCGCTAGAGACGTATTAAATTATATTACTTTAAATAACTCCGTCTAAATTCCTTGTTGCAAACATCCTAAACACCGCCACACGACAAAATCTTGTTCTGAAATCTTTTTAAATGAAATTTGAACTTTATTTAATAATGAATTTCACTAGTCTAAACTAAATGCGCGAAGGTTAGGCAGTTAGTTGAGTTACTCTTACATACAAATATAACGATGTTTTTTGTATGCGTAAACAATCAACTTTCCAAAGAAATTTCATTTTTTATAATACTCCTTTGTTTAGAAGTAGATTTGTAAAGTATCTTATTCGCTATAAATTCAAATTAACATCGTTTTTACTTTTCGTTTTCCTTTTCTTTCAATTTTCATTAAAGACTTCAACTACTAAAATAAACGGTTGGTTTTGTTAGTAAAAAAGCAATCTTTTGTTCTTTTTTTGAATTAATTTACTCACTTTTTTTAAAAACGCGCTATTAAAAATATACTATTTATTTTAGTAAGAAACTTTGATGCGATGAAATTATTTCAATTAATTATTAAAAAATAAAGGTATTTGACAACAACTTTAATTGAAAGCAAAATAAATTTTTCTTCTCTCACTACTCTCTTATTAGATTTGACATTTGTAATGCTTAGAGTTGCCAATATATTTCTAATTAATTGTGACACTATGTGAGATCAACATGCTATCAGAAGAAGAAGCAATGAATCTCAATTGCAGTAATGTAGTTGGTTTACTGAGGATCTAGTGGAAATAAGTGACATATATATGAATTAAGAATTTTAATAAGATGCTTATGATTAATTTAAATCTTCAAAACTTTAACCGATAAAATGTCTTATAAAATTTTCGCAAGCACCTTTCCCTAAAATGCCATTTTCATTTATATGCTGAATAACGTAAATTGCTACAAATCCTAACTTTAAGTTCTAATACAGTTTAGAGATTTACGCAGAATGAGATTGAGGGCTGTACACCTAGGCATACTTTGTTGCAATGAAAAATAATATTCAAAAGTAATACCGGCAAAAATATCATTCCTCATTAAGAAATAATTTTTTTTTTCATATTTTTAATCGGTGGTTGCCTGCTTTATAACTATCGAAAATGTAATTATCTCTCACGCTTTTCGGAGAAATTGCATTACGTATGTTGTCGTCAAAGCGAGCGAAAGTTACTGGGAGATACTTAATCAGTGCCCAGTATTTGCATTAAAAACTCTTTCGCGTTTACTTTAATAATTACAGATGATTTAAGGTCAAAAGCAAAATCTTCGAAAAACAAACAAATGATAAGACCTGGCAGTCCTACTTATTACTGTCGCCGTTTACAAAATAAAATAAAGGAGTATAATTTGCAAATAATTACACATTTAAAATTAATTTAAATATTAATGGGAGATTTAAATTTAAATTATTTCGCTACTATACTATGGGAAATGGTGAGTTTGATTCATTTATACTAAAGAAAAAACGATACATACATACATATGTATTGAGTAACTTTGTATTCGACAGTGGAGAAAAACGAACGATTTCATAGAGTAGCTTTTCAATAAAAAACGTTTATTAAATTTGATGAAATATTTGTAAAATTAATGAATATTTATAGAATTTTTGGATATTGTGAAAAATATATAGCGAAATTTTCATTTTCTTTTTTTCGTTTGATAAAACTTTACGTGCAGACGATAATATTTGAGTGTAACTACTGAGCGTTTTTATGTATGCCTTATTGCGCGAGTGTTTTTGCTGGTGGTGTTGTTTGAGTGAAAATAGCGAAAATCTTTTCAAAATACAAAGGAAATAAGAAATGTTGGATTTTAGGAAATAAGCGAACATCGACCGAAAAAACACTAACCTGAGAAATATATTCAAAGCGAAAGTAGTGTTAAAATCAAAATACTTTAGTAAAAATTATAAAAGAAATTATGGCTGATACATCATTGCCTTCGAGTGCAGTGCCTGACTTGTTAGTTGGGGTAAACGCCGTTCTGCGGGAGAATTCAACTGAAGCTCACACCTCAGCGCACAATAATGAGTCCGGAGATTATCTTAATCAGCTTAATATTACGTCTGGCTCCCAGGATGTAAATGTTGCAAGTACTGAATCGCAATATCCAACATTAATGCCCCGATTGCAATTGAAACTGCCGGCACTGTCTTCCAGCAGCAGTGATAGCGAAGCCGATATGCTCAATGGTAACGCCGGTAGCACGACCGACGGAAACGGCGATCGGCCTTCATCTCCACCGCCCAATTGCGCAATTTGTTTGAGCCGTTGTAAAAACAAATGCCTTACCGATTCGTGCATGCATCAGTTTTGCTTCAAGTGTTTGTGCGAATGGAGTAAAGTCAAACCAGAGTGTCCATTGTGTAAGCAAACCTTCAAATCCATTATACATAACGTGAAATCGATCGACCAATTCGAAGAATATCATGTGCAGAGTCGTACAGTCGACATACCGACTCCACAATTTGAATTGGAATCATTTGGGCTTGTGAGTTACGTCGATCGGTACGTTATAGTCCCTCCACCTCGTTTCCCCCGCGGACGTAGTACCGTTACCGTTACATCGGGCGCAAGTGGCAGTAGGGGCTCAGGAAGCTCGTTCGGTGCCGCCAGAACAACTCGACCTTATCCTGGCGACTTCTTAGATGAATATTATCGGCGTAATCCGGATGAAATAGGTGATGCGGCACTTAGCCACATGTGGCGAATATATATTTACGATCGAAAATTGTTCGCATTACCAGTCTGTGACATTACCGGTCGTTTTCGCGAAAGCAGTGCCAGATTCTATAGGTAAGAAATGTAATTTATTACATTTATATGCTTTAACTTACAATCGTTTGTACAGAGAGAATCCTGCTCAAGTGCACCGTTTAATGCCGTTTATTCGACGCGATATTCATTGTTTGTTGGATGTTACAGCTTCTAATGCATTTGACAGCATTGCAGAAGCGCTAACTGTTATGAATATATTGTCGCCGGCTTTCAGGCGCAGAGTGCAGCCCTTCTTGGGGTCCAAAACTGCCCATTTTATTCACGAATTAAATAACTTTGCTCGTTCCCCTTACGATATGATTGGTTATGATAGAGCAGTACGTTATTCGATACAAATTCAAGAGGAAATAATTGAGTACTCAGTATCAGAAAGTTCGGACGGAGATGATAATCTTTTAATTGATGCGACGACGAGAAATAGATCTGCTGGAAATGGTAATGTAATAAATGAGTATGGCTTACTCTCTATATTAATATAAATTATTTCATTTTATTCAAGCCATAAATTTGTCGATGCATGATCGGGCCAGTTCCAGCAACGGTGTCAGGAATGAATCAGTTATCGAATTGGTAGATGAAAGTGATAACAATGATCCTTCAACTTCAACATCAAGCCACGAACAACCTCAACACCAGCTTCAATCCAACCAATGCGCTAATGTAAATACTCCCTCAATTGCTGCAGAAAATATAGAACTTTCTTCGACAAGCAGCGATGAATGCGAATTTGTATTGGAACGAAAACCCCCACACTTACGCACTCCCGAAATGGTAAGCCTTCACTCGGCCTCTGATTCTGACGTAGTTTTCGTTGATGAAACTAAGCCATTAAATAAGACCAGCTTCAACTCGAGTGATGAAGAGACAAATTCAACTAACAAGAACTTATCTGGCCACAACAAGCAAAGCAACACGTCTGAAGCAAGCAAACGCCAAAGCCCAAATAGTGAGAGTACAGAAATGTTCAATGTAGGCGCGAGCACATCAGCGGGATTGCGCTTTAGTGGGCAGGATTTAGGTCAGGCCGTAAGGAATCGCATGTCAAAAAGAAATTTACGTAAAACAGCACAACGCAAAAAATATATGAGCTACAGCCAAAGTTGTGATAAGAGATTAGATAGCGAATCGTATTCACCTACTAGTAGCACGTCCACAAGTTCCACATCATCGACATCGACTGAAACTTCCACAGAGGGGTTATCAATTTCTTCTACTGATGCAGAATTTCATCCCACTGAGTTGAGAAGGAGCCAGAGAAATCGTAAATATTGCAGAGGAAACGCCCAAAAACGTGCTATAGTTACACGAAAAGCAAAACGTGGTTCACGTAAGCGCCGTAGATCCTATGTTACTTCTTCAGATGATGACGAAACATACCCGCGTCGAGGGAAAAATTTTGCTCTTGTTATGGCTTTAGGGCAAAAATTTAACAACAAAGGTCGACAGCATCTCCGAAGTGAAAACAGCGAAGAAAATGATGCGGAAAATTCATGGCGACTAAAAGCTGTAAACGAACCGCTTAGAAAGAAGCAGCAACAAGAAGTAAGAAATTCACTCAAAAGAGCAGCTGAACGTAGTAGTAGTAGACATTCACACACATCAAAATCTGATGCGAATCAGGAAAAAAATCATAAAAAAATGAGATTGGTAAAAGATGAATCAAGCGAAGTTAAAAACGAAATTGCTAGTGATAATGATGATGATGATGATGGCGACGACGACGACGACGACATAGACAATTTGAATTTAAGTACATTAAAATCTATCTTAAAAGGCGAAAAGGCTAGCAATACGAATCAGGAAAATGATACTGCATCACAATTAAATACACTTCAAGCGACTGAAAGAGATGTATCCACAAATAGTATATCGAGAGAAATCTATGGGGTAGAAACAACGATATTGGAAGATAACGTTGATATCGCTTTGGAAAGTGTGCACAGGGAAGCATGCGTGGTAACTTCTACGATAACTGCTGTGACCGTTGATGTTGTACCAGAAATGACTGTCACAACCGTTATGAGAAGTGAAAGCGGCAGTGACCACAGTTCCTCGGATGAGGACGGTGACGAAGAGGCATGTGTTAGCAACTCTGTACCACCAGCTACTGTTAACGTACTATCGACAACAACTGAAAGTCAACAATTCAATCTTACTGCTGATTTTCCAGATAACAGCTCAGATAGCAGCACTTTCCTCACAGATTCCAGTGATAGCAGCACAACAGCGACTGAATCAAATGACGGACGGGATTACGATTCAGCTTAAATGAAGTAAGTTTGAACATAATTCAAAATTTTTGGAAACTATTAGCTTATTAGGAATGTGAGGACCGACATTGCTTATGACGCCTATCGCATGAAAGTATAAAAAAAAGAATCTCTTGCTTTTAATTCTAATTTTGACTTTGAAAATCCCTTGCACAAGTTCTTTTCAATAACTAGATCAAATTTTTCGACACCCCGTAGCGCCTTTTAAAAACCAAACGTTTGGAGGCGCCCAAGCTTTCTTATTTGTTCCAAGAACAATTAACTGTTCGTTTATTAGGAGAGTAAAAAAATTCGTTTCTCTTTTCTTCAGCAAGGAAATCGTTTGATAAAAAGAAAAGCATTTGACGTTTGATGTAAAGAAATGCAGATAATTTGGAATGTCCTTGATTGATGTAATCTTCTAGCAGTAAAATAAGAAAAGCGCCTACAGATATACTTTTGTTAGAAGAACAACAAGTAAGAACATTATAAAAGGACCATGGACCACCAAACACCGTACGCCACTACAGTTATTCATATAATGATTTTTCATAATAATGCGTTATGTGAGAGGTGGTCGAAAAAGTGGTCTTATTCCGAAGTGTTATCAATAGTGTTCCTTAGCCCAAGATACATTGGTAGCAAATTTCATCAGAATGTTTGAAAAATTTGTGATCTGTACGTTGAACACGAAAGAACATGGACAATATCAGATGGACTGACCAACAGGCAAGCGTAGATCGATCGAGAAAGTGAACCTCAAGTCCCTTTGTTGTATACATCCGCACAAATTAACATATGTTGCTACCACAAATAGTATAGGATATAGTTAGGAAAGAGCAATAAACTTGGTGTAAATGAAATGAGTTTTGGCATTTTTTTGTTTAAGGCAACTCATAAGGACTCAACCAGTTGACTGCGTCGACCTGTTCAGCGATATACTCGTATAGCCATCAAACTCGGATTATGTGCAATACGAAATTAGTTTGTAATGAAATAATCGACAAAATGACAAACATATTTTCGAAAATACTCTCTCAATTCAAAGAAACATACATAATGATCAAATTGTATGAGGAAATCGGACAAGGACGAATGAACGTATCATTTATATATATACGTTATGCACAGTTAACTGGTTAATTGTTTTGAATTGATGGCCGGACGGATGCTATTAAAAATGTGTTTATCTCAAACAAATCTTATGTCGCGAATTTCTTGACTTGTGTGTCCATTTTATTTATATTTATCAGAATTGTTTTAACATCGTAGATCCATAGAGGGACTTATCTGCCGATTGGCATAACACGCGAAATGTGAAACATTAGTTACTAATTTGCCAAACATTTGCTATTTTTTGTTTCCGATCTTACAGATTATTCATCCTACATATGCAAATAGCCATTGCTTTTAAATTGAAGAAAGTTGCATAAATGCACGAGAGAAGTGGAAGAAATTGAATGTATTTTTTTTTCCAGCTGGACATCTCGCGTCCGCAGTGACACTCAAAAATCCATAGCAGTAAATCGTTTAAGAGTTAAGTAGTAACTCTTGGCTAAACTTAACGCAAAATCCAAGCACGTTGAACGTTAATTAAAAAACTTAAGTTTATTCGTAACTTTAGGGTATATTCATTTTTTAAAGCAAAATTTCTGTTTATTTTGACTATTAATATATTATAATGATTATTTAATAAATTAGTTGATAGTTTGTGCATTTCTTTTACATTTTCATATATGTACATATATACATATATACATAACTTACTTTAATTTGGCCATTATTCGCTGGTTTTAAGGATAAGCATTCTTTTTCTCAAATTTGGACTTCATTATTAAGTAAATAGTTAAACGAGCCTCTTTGCGAAACTCTCTCGCATGTCATCAAATTATTTCTCAATTAAATATCATTTTTGTACCATCAACTACAGGTGTTATATTATGTAATACTTGGCGAGCCTATACAAAACATTCTTCGCAGACTCGGATTCATGATCATAATAATCGTAAATAATGGAATCGATCTAAACGGCTTGTCTTTCTGTTTGTCCATCTGGTGAAATGACAACTGCGCGAAAGCTTTGAAGAAAGAACAAATTTGTCTTTGATTTTAGCCAGAGTTGTAAGGCAAACAATTATTTTTTATTTTTTTTTTATATTACCACCTAATCAGGGAATGTCCGCTACATATATGGGCCATTAGTGATGATCAGATGTTGAAATTATAGGCGAAGGTGGAGTAGTATGCATGTACAATGGAGTTGAAAGTAGAAATGACAGGAACGGCGGCACTGGTTTTCTCGTTTTACAAAGAGTTTTTTAAACATTATTCTTAGATTGCACAATGTTTTTCAGCAAGTGACACGATTTTTGTTTTAAAAGAAATAAAATGATAGTAGGCGCAGCCCACCGTTAAATACCTTCCACCGCTTGGCTTAATACACTTATTCATATAACGCGTTTTCAAAATAAGGCATTATCGAAGCGATCGAAAAAGTGATCCGAACCGAACCATTTTCAATAGCGGTCCTAGGGTGGCCTTGGACCAAAACACGTCAGTGTATTTAGTTTGATCAAAATAGCTCAAAAGTTGTGGCTTATAGGTTGAATACAGAAATTCAAGACGGACGGGCGGACAGACAGGATTAAATCAAATCAGAAAGTGATTCTGAATCGATCGGTATAATAAAGAGTGGATCTAGCTCAAGTGCTTCTGGATGTACATATGTTATATATTATTATAACGTATTAAGGAAAAAACAAATTTTTTCCTTTCGCAATATATTCGATGCAAATTTAGTTGCAAATAAAACATGGTTCTACAATGGGTTTTCCTGCAGAAAGGAATCCGGTGAGTTAAATTTTCGAGCGCTCTATTTCCTGAATCTAACTTAACCTTATCAATAAGGTTCAGCATTGGTTTTTGATACTCGCATAACATTTTTCCTTATTTCTCGATTTTAATGATAAGAAATAGTGTAAAAATGTGAAACGATGGCATCATCAAACTTATCACGTAGCCCCATCTTGCCTTACCAGATGCTTTTCAGACCAACATTTTCTAATTGATCGGTAGCGCTCTGCATTCGTGGTAACGAGGTCTCCATTTTTATTTTCGAAAAGGCTAAGACTCACAATGACATCATCCCAAAAACCACACGAAACCCTGACTTTTACGGAATTTGAAGGTGCCTGTTGTATATTTGTGTATTGACTTTACATAAAAAACATGCTTATTTATGGAACTATTGATATGATAATGATTTTCCCAGAAACATTTATGTCATTTCCAATTTGCTTCCAAATAAGTCTGCATAGTAAAAGGTATTTTGCGTCCCGGACAGTGTTATAAGCCTTATTGAGCCCACTTCCCAAAGGAAGAGCCATTTTCATCTTTAAAATGTGGCCGCAATGGCAAGAAGAAATCGTATCACTTCCAACTATTCACAAGGCGCTGTAAAACCAAACAAGAGCACGATTTCAAGTATTCGTTATGTTATGTATATAACGATGACTTGTATGCAATAAATCTATAAGATTTTTTTAAGATTGGCTCTACTCCTCAAATAAAAATATGTTGTAGGCGGTAAACGAATTGACGCAAGTTGAAGATAATTTCCTTTTGCTTTTACCTTTGGTCCTTGTTAATGTCTAAAATTTACTTTCGGTGAATTTGATTACTCATATCCGGGAAAAATGAAATAAAAGAGATTTTATTTTAGAAATTTGCCAGAGAGTTTCTTTTAATTTCTAAAACAAGACATCTTACAATTCTAATTATTAATAAATATAAACTTATATATGTAAACAATAATAAAAATAAAATGCATATGAAATTTTAAAAATCTAAATAATTGTTGATTTATTTTTGCAAATCTGGAAGAAAACGAGCGTTTTCATTTCTTGATAATCCTTATATGTGGTGGTATCCAAAAAATAGACCTACGTAACCCAAATAAGGTAAGGTTGATTTCTTTGTCAATTTACTGTTATAAACCAATTTCCACCATGAAATGACGGTTATACGGGTAGGTTATACGGGAGATCGAAAATTATACCTTTTTACCATGCAAAGATTGAGTGTACATAGGTTATAAAAGAGGTGCTGCAAAAAATTGCCTCAGTCAAATCAAATTTTTCATGCCTAAACAGAACGTCGAAATACGATTATGCAGCGAGTTTTGTTGAAAAGTTTTGAAAATTACAATTTTTCTCCACATAATGATTTTTCAAAATAGGTCGTTATATGGGGAGTGATCGAAAAAGTGGACTGATCTGGGCCATTTTCGTTCGGAGCGTTCGTCCTTGGGTCAGAGCACCTCAGTGTATCTGAAAAATGCAACCTGTAGACTGAACCTAAATATAGACAGAGATCAGACGGAAGAAAGTTGATTTTGAATCGTTCCGAATAATTACGCCCTTATGGATGTTAAATACGTTTGCATAAACTTAATATACCATGTACTACAAGTGATCTAGGGTATAGTTACACCTTTACACCGGGCAAACAGATTTCAACTGATCTGTATAATAAAAGTAATAATGTAGGCCACGATTTTTATGCAAAATTAGATATACACCGAGTTGTCATGTCTACAATTCCTGCGACGACCTTGAAATACATAAATCTCGTTTTTCAAGGCTTTTAACTTTGCCGAAATTTTACGTAGAGATAACTTCGACATTGATGCTTCAACGATGTAGATTTCAGTTGTTCACAAGTAACTGTTCAGTGTATACCAAAGTTTGAAGATATGAACGTCATTTATGGAAATGCTGAAGATCAAGCTACGGAAATGATTAGCTGGAAATGAAAATTCGCTAGTTACGAAATCGTTAAAAAGTGGTTTGCGAGATTTCGAGCAAAAAACTTTTGTCTTGAAAACACCGAAAGTAACCAAGGAAATAATTTTTAACTTAAGCTAGGGAATTTTACCGCAACCTGCGTATTCTCCACACCTGGCCCCTTTCGGTTAATACTTGTGCAGATCGATTCAATCATACTTAGCAGGTCAGCGGCTGACAGAAGTTTAAGATACGCTACGTTGGCTTTTTCGCCTCCAAACCTACAAGTGTCTACTGCGAGACAAATTATAAGCCACCCGATAAAGACACAGATAATGGCAGCGCATATTTCGACCATTAAGACTTGGACGAAGTATATTTTAAATGCAGTCATTCTTTTAATATTACCACTAGAGACAACACGACTTTCTGTAAACGGCGGTTGAAAAATTTTTTTTTCGTGTCTTATCGGTGTTAGTGGAAAAAAAGAGAATTTAAAAAGGAGGAAAAATAAAAAAAAATTAAAAAAAAAAAAAAATTGTGAACAAGAAAAGAAATTTTTGAAAATTTAAAAAGGAAAATATTTATATACATAATAAATTTTTTCTTTTTTCGTCCGGATTTTTTGGTAAGTTTTCCCCGGGATAAAAGCCAAAACTATATCAGCCTGTCTCCATCTGGAGACAGGGTGTGATCTAATTACGACAGAAAGATGATTTTGAAGATTTTTTTATGAATGCCACTGAACGTATTAAGAGATTGAGGATGGGTGGGGATGAAGTTTATATATCTCCCAAAGGAGAAGTCAAAGCTAATGATTTAATGGTGCTTAGGAAACAAGTAGTTGATAAGCTTTCTTATTTGGGTGCCAAAGCCATTCCAAATCACGAGTGTAAGGAGGCGTTTTGCTTCTTTACTGATAACAAATCCCTTCGCATAAGTGTTCATTCGTAGAGTCTAAAAGCAGCCGCTGTGTTGCCGTCGGGAAAAAAAAAACTTATTGTATTAGAACGACTACTTTATACGTACATTCCTTCTATTATTGCCTATGTCTCGGAACATATATGTCGATGTATAGCAATAAATTTATGCTTGTATAAATATATGCCTATCAATAGTATAATAATATCTTATCTTTTCCTAGGGAAATATGTTGAGTTTTCTTTATAAACATGTTGCATGCCGTTGAGCGACATGCCTACTATTAAGGAGACATTATATGCGCCTATATACATGTTTTACTTCTACTTATTAATAAGCTACATTTAGCTCATTGAACTGTTCTTATTATTTAAGAATTAACGGTAACTAATTTATTTCGTTCCCATATATTTCAACCATAAGTCGCATATATATATATATATATACAAAGATATATTCCAGGTTGGTCTTGTGGTTTGCACTTATTGGTGTCTTAGGCAAAATCATGTACCTAGAAATTCGTTTGTCTATTAACAGACACACACATTGAATTGTTCTTGCTTTGTAGGGATTAAAGGTTATACATTAAGAAATAGTTTCCATGCGTGTATGACCACACGTTTTAGTAGTAAGCAATAAGCATGTACTAACACATACATAAGAGAGCATTAATATAAGATATACCCATTATAAAAAAATACAATTAAGCATTGTACACAGATACAGGCAAAGCATCTGTGTAACCGGCCAACAATGGTGATAGCGACTATAAAAGAGCGTGGCGCAATAAGCTCATTCTTTCACTTCGGTTACAGCACCCAAAGAGGTAAGAAATCGCGGACAACATATTTATTTTTGTTTGACAGGGATATTTTTTTAGACTTACGGATAGGGTATGGTAGGCTTAGCTTAGTCGTCATTCCTTAGTAATAGATAGGACTACTGGACTTTACGAGTAGGGTATGGCAGGCTTAGCTTAGTCGTCATCCTTGACCAACCGGTAGGACTACTAAACTCTACGGATAGGGGCTGGCTGGTTTAGCTTAGTCGTCACCCCGAACAACGTATGGGACACTCTCTTCAACCACGTTGAAACGATTAGGGACAATAAAAAAAAACAAAATATAGGTAGGGACGGACGAGTGGCCCTGTTGGCCAAAAGTTGGCTGCTGTAACACTCCGGCGTATTTTTTTTTGCAGAGTTTCTCGGTACGCACAAAACGCGGAAAATAACTTCAAACAAGAGTCGGGTCGCGAATCACCACGCTTGTTTTTTTTCTCCCTTCTGCAAAAATCGGTTATCGCTTACGGTAAAATCTAATTATAAACACCCTAAGTAATATAATAATAAATATATAAGATAACGAAAATACGAAGGAAGGAAACGTTTTTTTATAGATTTTCTTGGAAAGGGACTTCCTGGGTAGCCCTGAGCATATCCCGAAAAGAAGACTCGTTACATGTGTGAAAAGAGGGAGCAGGAATTAGATATCAACAAGATTATAGCCATTAAAAATCATTCCTATAAAGAAGTGAAAGAGAAGTTTTCCTAAAACTACTTTGATTGTCTGGATGACAACTCCTGTGACAACAATTTGCCACCATTGGGTAATTCGTCCGCCATTTCGAGCAACGATGATAATGAAAACACTAATAAGACTTTAATAAAGAAAAAATTCAAAGCGGTTGTTAAAAGGAAATCTGTTATTTCCAAACTGCCTTCCATTGCTCTTCCCGAGTCTTCTCTTAGCTCACCCCCATGCCGTCTGTAATAAGATCCCAGTGGCCAATAATTTCGAACAACAACTTTGCTTTCCTCTGAACTCGGTAGATTAATCTCTGCGATTAAACAATGTAACCGTCCAATAATCTCTCTGAATCGTGTCAAGGATTTTGAAGAAAAAATGTGTGTGCTAATATTCGCTGCGATCAAGTGCTCAGTAACACAAGTAATTCCGCTGGGGTTCCGTTTTTATTTAAAGCATGATCTCGTTTCAATATTCAAAGCACTCGGAGTAACTTATCATTTTTAGATTTTTACTTGAACTCGAATAATATTGATTTCTGCATCTTAAGTGAAGTTTTTCTGCGGGATGATAATTTTTTTGAAGTTAAAGTTTCCAATTATACCTCAGCCATCAAATGCTGAGATGACGGTTTTGCTGGCGTCCATTTCAGCCCTATCCCCTACAATTCTGCTTGTGACATTGTCATCATCAAAACGTCCGACGACAATCGGACCACTTTTTTTTAGCCTGCAGGTCGTAAGGATGCACGTTGTTGAAATTGGATTGGGTTGGATCACCATTGCGAGTCTGAATTTGAAAGTCAGCGCCCTTAATTGATCTTAAAACATTCGATCGGATGTGGGAATTTCTTGAATTTATCGCCTTATAATTGTCCCTAACAAGAGTTGAATTTTCAATATTTGGAACAATGGAATTTGATTCTCAGTAATAATTTGACATAAAAGTTAACTGTAAGTTAAGTTGGATCCTTTAGTTCTGTTGTTTGGACCCTATCCCTTATAAGGGTTTTTATGAGCTGTAAGCCTTTATATGGCAAAACGTATAATTTTTAGCAATTTGGGATGAAAATTTAGTAGTTCCACATAAATATTTTTAGAAATGTAAGAGTTCCCATGGAAAGTAGGCCGTTATGTCGCGATTAAGTCGTGAGTGTAGTTTTTCATGATAAAACTAGGTAGGAAATGATAAAATTTTGAGCAAGAAAATTTAATTTACTTGGACCATGTCAGATTCCATTCTGTGCGCTTTCCCCGACAACAAATTTTTTTGTTTTTATTTAGCACTTTTAGTAAAAGCCAATATTTTCTTCTTACTGCCACCGCTAAGAGTTAATCTTTATATGAATATTTTCTTTTTAATTTTTTTCTGATTTATTACATATATCCAGCTATATAATGGTTTGTAATTGACAGTAGATGCCGCGCGCCATTATCCCGGACGGTGCCTCTTCACTCGGTATTGCATTGCATTGAATTCCTTTTTTTGGAGCCCACCGTATGTTTCGTTTTATGCACAGCGACGCCTAATCGACCAGTCTTTTGTACACATTTAAGGCCGTACACAATTTCTCTTGGAAAAAGAAAATCAATGCGCATTTTATATACGAACACTTGCTTTTTAAGTTGATTTAAGTCACCAGCTAAATCTAACTTTATATCTTTGTGTCTGTCGACATCTAAGGCCAATTTTTTGACCAATACTTTACGCTGATCATTCATATCAACAACAATTTTTTCAGCTTGTGCAGCATGCAACATGATTTTTTGTAACGACGCAAGCCATCATCTTCCCGATTGGCGGCCGCTATTTCTTCAATTGCCTTTGCTGGAGGTGGCTGATAGTTATCATTTTGTAGTTCCTCATCATGCAATTCCATTGTGATACGGGCTTACTATAAGGGTCTTATTAAATTTTCTTATATTTTTGACGCTTTAAATCAATCCGAAAGCTCAGAACCGCGTTATATTTGCGTATATTGAGTACACTGCACCTACTTATTATAAAGTATTGATCGATAGTTATGTAATTTAGGCTGTTCACTTTTTCCACTTTAAATTGCAGGCTAATGGTTGCTTCAATTAAATCCTCATTCCTTGAATAATTTCCAAAGTCGGTATTGTGAAATACAGGTAAGCGCGAACATGACAACAAAAAGATGGCTTTTATCACACAACTAATTTGCGTAACAACAAAAAACTTTCGTTGTTGTTGTTTTTCTTTTATCTCCATTAGTTTTATATCTCCTCGTCCCAAAGTGACAGCGAACGTAAATATATATTTCAAGGAAGCTTGGCGTTAAAGTTTACTTTTAAATTCTGTTAACTATTGTTGAACTTTCTAGCGCAAAAGACTCTGAACCGACCGAACGTTAATGTTTTAGTTGCTTGTGGACAATGCAATCAGCACAACTTGGCTGCTGAGAGCGTAACAGATTGCGTTCTTGAGTATGAGCTGGATCTGTAATAAAATGATACATGACAGGTTCGACATCAGGTGTTACGGCAACTAAGTAAATTTAAATGTCACGAAAGCACTTTGCATCCATTAAAGAAGTTCAGCGGGCAGCAAAACTATATTTTGCAATATCATAAAAAGATTAGATTATTATAAAATGTTTCCTTCCTTTCTCTATTTTATTTCTTTTGTTCTATCTTCCTTTTTGCCCTAGCTTTCAATTATTAAAGCAAAATTTTGTTAATTTTCATTCGTGTTCTTAAGAAAACTGTTTTATAGAATGATACGGTCAATGAATTCGTCCGTACATCACAGTATGGAGTTTAAAAAGCAAAACTTGCTGTAAACTTTCTTTTAACAAAAGGGAAGATCCAAATTAATAAATATGAGAGACGGGGTGTTGAGTTTTTAAAGCAAAAGAAAAAGAAAGATTAAAAGATTTAACGTTGACACGAAATTGTTTGTTCAGGTTTTAATGAAGAACTACGTGTTCACATTGAACACTTTTTTTCAGCACAGTGAATAGCTAGGCGGGTAATCACGTAGGTGAAATTAGTTTTCGGCGAAAGTGAAATTTTTCACACTTTATTGAACCGCTGTTAGGGATTTGCATAACACCAGAAGAAGAAGAAGAGCGCTTAGTGCACGCAAAATTAACAAAAAAAAAACTTTAATCAAATAATCACTAAAATAAATAAACAATAATGTTATACTCCAAATGTAACTCCAACTTTACTAAGGCCCAAAGAACTCTGTGTCCACATTAGGCCTTTTTACACATCTCAGTGAATTTTCGGATGTTAATTTGTTGAATAACAGAAGCAGTAGAAAAAGAAGAAGATTTCTGTTTCTCTTACCTGTAAGCTTTTAATACAGCGATCTTATATAGGTCTTAGAGGCCTCCTGGAATTTATGAAAATATCATAGAGGTCCAGGCACATAAGAGCACTACAAAAAGAGAACAGACACATAGCGATTTCGTAACGATTTAATAACAAGTATACGTAACTTTTCAGAATTTCAGGTCTCCAATGAATTGAGGATATCCACGGAAAATTTTGAATTTTTTCTTTGTAATTTATTTAACTTCGTATGATAAGCGCAAATAAAATCTACATAAGCTATCCCCTTCAGATTAATGCAACATCAAGTCACGAACAACCTCAACATTAGCTTCAGTTCAACCAATGCGCTAATGTAAATAATCCTTCAACTGCTGCAGAAAGCATAGAACTTTCTTCGACAGGCAGCGATGAATGTGAATTTGTATTGGAAAGAAAGAAACCCACACTTGCGCACTCCGGAAATGGTAAGCCTTCATTCGCCCTCTGATTCTGACGTAGTTTTCGTTGATGAAACAAAGACATTTAATAAGACGAACTTTAATACGAGCAATGGAGAGACAAATTTAGGTAAAAAGAACTCATCTGGCCACAACGAGCAATGCTACATGTCTGAAACAAGCAAACGTTAGATTCCAAATAAGGAGAATGCAGAAATGTTCAATGTCGGCACGCGCACGTCAGCAAAATTCCGTCCCAGTGGCCAATACAAGTTAAGCCCCAACATATCGTATGTGAAAAAGAAAGCTACGTAAAAGAGTATAGCGCAAAAAATATTCGAGTTACGGCTTAAGTTGTGGTAAGAGATTGGTTAACGAACGTTATTCGTATACTCGCATCAAAAAAACTGAATTATTTTGTTTAATTTTCAGGGAATTGTATTACCCGTGTCAGGGAAAATGAAATAAAAGAGATCGTTTTATGTGACAGATGTGCCAGAGAGTTCCTTTTAATTTGTAAAAGAAAACAAGTTACAATCCTCATTAGTAATAGTATTAAAGTAAAGTTATTACTTTACTGATTCGTATCAAAATGATTGCTAGTCTTTGTAGATTTAAAGTAGTTACAAGGGCGTTCTATGATTCATAAATTACGACTACATCTGCATCTTATAGCCTTCCTAGCACATTAATTATTAATTATAGTAATGATCATTATTATTAATTTAATAAAATTAAACTTAGGAAAAAACAAATAAGAAAGTTATGTTCGGCGGAGGTCGACTCTCGCGTATCCACTCTCCAAGTTCTTTCATTTGACACTCATATCGCTGGTATTATTAAGAAAAAATCAATCCATCAGGTCGCTTTGTCTACCATATTCATTTTGGAATTAATCCATTTTTAGGCACATAATATATCTTCATTTGAGGAATATACAAAACAGTTGTAAACATTCTGTTTTGTTTGCCTTACCTTAAATAAGCATTAAACTCATAAAAGGTAAAAAATAAAATTTAATCACTTGCTTTGTGTGGTCATGGCCGATTTTTTCCATTTTTGCACGTAAAGAGTGATCCGACTCTTGTTTAACGCTTTCAATGTTTTTTTGTTCGTTCCGAAAGATTATTTTTCACGTTTTAACCGTATCGCGAGATTCAGAAAAGAAAGAATACGCCGCGGCTGTTATTGTAGCCAACCTCGGCCTATAGAACCACTCGTCCGTCCCTAACCATTTTATGTCGCTGAAGAGAGTGTCTATCGGTTATTCAGGGATTACGACGACGCAAAGCCAGCCATCTCCTATCCGTAAAGTCCAAAAAAATATCCCTATCGGTAACATCAACTAGTTATGTCATCTGTGATCTCTTACCTCTGGCTGTTATAACACAACTGAAAGGATGCGCGTGTTGTGACGCGCTCTTTTATAGTCGCGATCACCATCACTGTCCCATTACATAGATGTTTTAACTATACCTACGTTACGACCTCAACACTCACTTGTATGCGTGTTGTAATGATATTCTTACACATTATTATGTATGCTAGCTTAGGTTTGATCGAGCATGTTTGTCTGCATCTGTGTTATAATCTCAGCTCTTACTTGTAATAATTATTATAATACTACTCTTACGTATATTTTATTTTTAATACTACCTTACGTACCAACTCGTATGATCTTCTTGCTAGTGCTGGCTTAGGTACCAAATCGTATCATTTTAAAAGCCGCAGAACTGTTAAGCATGACTTCATATGATATGTATAATATCATCATCCATAATTTTATAGGATTTTTTTTTCTATCGCAATGTTTGGTTGTATGCCTATCTTTGTGTTTTTCTTATTGTTATTGTTGGTCTAGGTAGCAAATCGTATGATTTTATAAGCCGCGAAACCGTTGGCTACGTGAATCGATTATTTCTATATTAACCCTCTTAAACCTAAGAACCAAAAACCGTATTGCTGGCATATGTAGGAAATGCTACGGCATATTTGTTTATTATTAACCTATTTACGTTGTCATAATTGGTAAGGGAGAAAAACGCTTTTTTACATATCTAACCTTTATAATTTATGAGTAACGAGCAAAACTTTGCGAATTTTTTTAAGGAAAACAGAGTTGCGTTTGAAAAATCTAAGACAAACAAGAAGAAATGCGCTCAATTAGAAAAATCCGTTCTCGGACCTTGAAGCATAACAAGAAGAAACGTGCTAAATTTGGAACTTCAAAGATAACAAGAAGAAATGCGTAATAAAAATCTAATGTTTGAGGAAAGTAGCTCCGCCACAAAAACAAGCACAAGGGTAAAATTCGGCATTTTTAGTTAATTACCTAAATAATTTATTAGTATATTTTTGTTGGTTTAACCATAACATTTTAAAAGAAGTTTGAAAAAGTTTAATTTTCAGTTTTGTTTGTTTATTAATTAATAAATATAAATATACTTTTTTTGTAATGTTTTGTTTTTAGAATGAAAACCGTAGACCGGTGAAGTTGGAAGTTGGAATGCTTCACGCGTTGTTTTATGATGTATACATTATTATTTAGCCAGCTTTGGGGTAAATCATCTGTGTAATATATTCAGCCGAAAATAAAGTACCAAAACCAAAGCAAAAAAAATGCATGTTTGTCTCTTGGAAATTGCCGAGTATGCTGTGCAGGAGCACACTGAACCAGTACACCAGCAAATGGCACAAACTTTCCACGGTGCAATCCATCTCCTCTAATTTCTCTACTAAGGAAACGTATAAGTTAGTAATCAAATCGTTCAGAGTGTAGCTGAATCACTCTTCGCTGATACGGAATGAAAACATGTTGTATCCATTGGGATGTGCTTTTCCAGAGCCTTTTGCATTAATAATTAATGTGCCAGCCAGACCTTCGGCACTGCAGTATAGGTTATTATAGACAATAAAAGGACTTTATAGCTACTTTAAATCTACTCGGATATGAAGTGGTAACGAATTCCATAAGTTTACAACGTGAACAAAGGATAACTTTGTGCACAGGTTGATTTAGATTCATCCTCTGTTCATATCTCGCAAAGTGAATTTTCTGATGTAAATATCTTGGTGTTACGTTATGGTGGCATAATCTTGTGGAGAAAACCAAATTTATATCACGACATTACGACATCACGACATGTCTTCAACGACCGGAGATACGATAGGAGATCGCAACTTTCGCTGCAAATATCTGGGTTCAGATCTTCCTACATATCTTACTGTAAATACTGATATATCTGGCTGTAAATACTTGATATCACCAACGCTATTCTTCGTTAACGCAGTGTTATTGTTAGTGTTAGTGTTATCATTAAATTAACCAGAGAATATACTCGTCAGGTTATAGTCTTAAAGCACTAAGCAGCCATCGGCTTTTTTAATTGTTAATACATATAAATCATATGTATGTAAACAATAACAAAAATAACATGCATACGAAATTTTAAAAATCTAATCAATTATTGCTTTGATTTTAAAAAACCTGAAAAAAACGCGCAAAACATCATGGTCGTGCAAGGGCGGCTATTAAATATCGCACACCATTTCGTTTGTCTGTTCTTTTGATAAAAAGAAAAGCATACTTTTCATGGAAGCCATTATGTAGGAGGCGAATTCAGGGAAGTGGTCTAAATTTGGCAAAATTAGTTTTTTTGTCAAAGACTTTATTGCAATGAGAACTCTCATATATGGGGCAGACTTCAAAAGATATACCTACCCGGTCAAAATTTGATAAGATCGTGGTTATAAAAAAATTTTCGTCATAAGATATTAAAAATTACCTCATTATAAAGGCGAATGGAATGAGAGGAGTCAAAAAATTCGCTCATTCACTTTGAATTTTTCATGTCTATTTAGTACACCCGAGTACTATTACTTAGCGATCTTTTCGAGTAATTTTGTAAATTGATAATTTCTCTCAGGTAACGACTTTCAGAATTCGATCCAATCGATTTTCAATAAAGTTTATCTTTGGGACAAAATATGGTGAATTTTGTATAAATATCTTTCAAAAAATATCAATCAAAAAAATTCATACATCTTCATAAAGGCTGCATTTCCTCTAGGATAGGTGGGGGTGTAGGGTGTAATGGATCTTATTATCTAGAATAACATCAGTTTAAAAGTCATGACCTTATTAGTAAATTTCAACTTCCACTTGGCATACGTAACGTACTGTGCGCGATTTGAAGGATTGTCTGTTGTATATGAAGAATGGATTCGCGCATATACCGCGATAGCGAGCAAACGAAATAAATTTGTGGTAAACTTTCCTTAACAAACGCAAACTTCCAAATGAATAAATAGAACAATGGACCGAGTAGTGAGTGCTCAAGAAATAAACAACGATATATATATTATATCTAATGTCAACCTTAACGAATTAAGTCAGAGTAGTATTATTATAATTCTTACATCAAAGAAATAAATTCTAGGACTACAAAGTAGGATGAGTCCTAGCAACTGACACTATCGACTCTTCTTTTTTTTACATCTTGTAAGGACGCGTTTTGATTACTTACTAGGGACATGTCAGTCCATAGTCCCAGTTATCAGTCATCCGTAGTCCTAAAATATATAACTTCTTAAGGCAGCTTGCTTATGTGTTCCATTTGTCTGCCAAATGCTGACAAGTGCAAATTTTGTAATTGATTCTCCGTATAACTCCGTTTTAAAGATGGATTTCTTTTTAGTACTGTCGATTTTTTCCGTCCGTTTTTCCTGATGTACTTTTCAAGATCAAGCTTTTTGATTATGTCGTCCATAATTAAAAACACTTATGCTGCGGATGTGATCGCTAGGTGTACTTACTCACTTCCTAAGAGACCAATATGACTTGATAGCCAAAAAGTATTAATTTTGTCTCCGTACGTGGCAATAGTATTCGTCATTTTGTTCACGGTGTTCCGACGGCGATAACCGTTTTAAGTTTACCGTTGCGTGCAAGGTTTGGGGTCTGAAGAAAAATCACAAAAATATTTTGCGCCCTTCTTTCAATTTACAAGAATATCATCGGCATTTCAGCAAAAGCACAAACAAAAAACCCTCTCAATATTCGAAGAGTCCTTTTTGGTCGCACCTGGACAAGATAATATCAATAAAATATTTAACTTTGTTAAAGCGACTAGACTAATTTAAAAAAAAAAAGAAGAGCCGGCAGTGTTAGTTGCTAGTTCTCCACCTACTTTTAATACTACAATTTATTACTTTGGTAGATAAATTACAATAATAATAACAATAATAATAACAACAATAAGAATAGTTATCGAAAGTTCTAAATGGTAGTGAAATAGGATTTCGTATACAAGCGGATAAAGAAGAATTATTTACTTTGAGCCACCTCCTCTACATGGATGACGTTAAACTCTACGCGACGAATGAACAACTACGGCAGCTCCTTTCGATGGTTGCGATCTTTCCCAAAGACATAGAAATGGAGTTCGGGATCGGCAAATGTAAGACGCTTACGGTCATTTGAGGGAAACTATAACAGACTTTTTCCGAACTAACTGATGGTGCAAGGGTGAAGCTATTAAATCGACTGACAGATACAAACATCTAGGGATAAATCAAACTACACGACTTGATTAAACAAAAATGAAAAATGAGCTACAGAAAGAATTTTGTAAACGTCTGAACCGAATTCGGAAAACAACCCATAACGTCAAACAAACCATCAAAGCTATCAACTCATATACAACATCAGTTTTAAAATACTTTTTGGGTGTAAAACGACTTCGGAAACCTTACAAAGACGTGGTTAAAAAGCTGGGGCTAACAAAGAACATGCATATTTCAAGTATCAGCCTGAGGGGTCATGGAGAACAACAACATCAGAATGTATTGAGATCGAACAGTACTTACAATCCACATTACAACTGCTAATACACCGGACATGATGGTGCTTTCGCACCAAAAGAACCACGGGGAGATCGTCAAATACTCCAATTTGGCCGCAAATGTGCGCACACTATGGACGGCTGAAGAGGTTAAAATAATACAAATAATAGCCTCTAGCACTGGATTAGTACCAAGAAGTGCACAGGGCGTATTGAAAGAACTCAACTCATGAGCAAAGATCTATGGAACAAAATGCACTTACCAGTGGTCCTACAAAAAGCAAGGATTGCCAGAAGTTTTCTGGGAGACCCTATTGAGGGAATAAAGGAATCTCTTCTTGAATAATATTTGAAAATTGCGAAATTTAAATAATCAAAATTGTAAATTCCAAATACTTTATACATGCTGTGAACCGTGTAATCTTGTATATATATATATATATATATATTTATATATATAAACGTTGCCTTCTATTGTAAAACAAAGAGAAAATAAAGGATAATAATAATACATGATTACAATAGCAATAACAAAAGAACAGAAAAATGTAACGATCTCGTAACGAATGGTCTTTTACTTATTTATTTATTTATTTACTTATACAAGAAACTCAACTAAACTAACGTAGCGGTTGAATTCAATAGCCTATTAAAAGTTAATCTTATACTAATTGATATTAAAAACTAGTGTAAAGCAATTAAGGAGAAATAAAGAAAAAAAAAATTGACAATTAAAATAATAATTCGTGTATAAATAAATAAGAAAGAAAAAAAGCAAAAAAGCAAAAAAAGCATGTGCACAACTAGCACAGAGGCAGACCAACCACCAGTACAGAACCAAATTGCAAGTGAACCCCTAAGCTATTGCAAACATGCAAACATGCTATACATCTTGGCAACCGATACAGTAAACAACACCAGTTAATTTTCGAATCATAATGAGAAGTTAAGATTGCAAGTTAGTTAGGGGTCGAATCGGAGAACGAATCAACATTTTCAAACTTGTCTGAATCAATGAAATACTCAGTATTGAATGACGAAAGAAAGCTTCTTGCATTTGTTTAGATTTAATTTCATAAAATTTAACGAGCACCATGTAACCAAATTACTTAAGTCGATTTGAAACTGATACGATTGCGATTCCAAGGAGAAGGAAGAACACAGTTTAATATCGTCAGCGTGCATTAAGATTTAAGAATTAATTAAATTAAAGCGGCTGCTTTGAGGGACACCAGACGTGGGGAAATGGGAAATTCATACAAGTTGGTGAAGTTAAACAGAACCTTGAATGTTATGTTATGCAGATAAGAGCTTATGCATTTCACTAAGTAGAAAGGCAAGTCGGAAGCATAGAGTTTGAAGATCAATAAGTTATGGTTAACTAAGTCAAACGCTTTACCAAAATAAGTATATACGACGCCCGTGCGAGAGCCACTAGAAGGGGGCTTGAAACGATGGCAAGTAAACTCTAAGGGATTCGTAACAGTAGATCTTCCTTTCCAGAAGCCATGTTGGAGCGGACAATTATATGATTTGATGGCAAAAGCTATGTGCTGAGCAACAATTCGCTCAAACAATTTAGGTAAGGCACTCAACTGGGCGATGTTCTATAGTTCTCAACGTGATGTCCATTTTTACATTTGTGAATTGGAATAAGGACACTACTCTTCCAACACAAAGGAGAAACACCTGATTTCAAGGATTGTTGAAAAACCATTGAAATAACATCCCATAGGTCGACAGAGCATGATTTAAGTATACAAAATGCAATTCCATCAGGTCCAGGCGCACAGCTATATTTTAGCGACGTCACACCATCTAAAACGTCATTTTCTGAAATGATCAAGTTAAGAATCAAAATCGAATTAGTGATCGCCTGTGGATACTTTATAGTTAAATTGGAATTAGCAGGTGAAAAATTTCGTCGGAAGAATTCAGCAAAGAGACTTGAGGTTTCAACATCATCAGAGGACCCAGAGCCTTTGAAAGATACATGTGAGGGATACATTGAGATTTTTGGAGTTGACAAACTTCAAAAAATATTTAGGATTAACATGCAGTAAGAATTTTATCAACTGAAGGTATTTGCAATTATACTGGTGGTTGAGGTAATTAAATCTATGCCTTGGAGCATAAAAAGCGAAATGGTCGTAAGCAGAGATACTTTTCATAAATTTTTTGAAAAGTTTGCTTTTCCTAATTTTGTAATATTTAAGTCTCTTGTTAAACCATGGTGGGCACTTGTTTTGAGGGCAGGGTTGCTTGACCGAAACGGACGGAGAAATAGCTAGGTTTAACACCTTATAGAACGATGATAGCAAAGTTTCAATATTTCCAGCAGAGAAATCGAGCATAATGCGCGAAAGACAAGATTTAAGCAGTAAAATATGGCTTTTGTTAAAATCATAATATTTAGTGGGATTTAGCGCGTTAGAGTAGTTCAAGGGACCATAATTCATTGAAAAACACAATATCTCTATCAGGTGTTTAGGTGGGAACAATACAGTCAGAATTATCGCTATAACACCAAGTGACTTGACCCCAACGCTATGACTATATCAGCAGGTTTAGACTTTTCGGCCACGGCACAATCGTCCTTGGGCCAAATAATTTCATCAAAACATCTCAAGAATTATGGCTTGTATGTTGAACAAGATGGACAAACAGACAGACAAGATTGAGAAAATGATTTTGAGTCGACCGGTATAATAAAAGGTAGGTCTGTTTTAAGCACTTTTGCGTATTACTTATATCCGCGCAAACTCACATTTTCTTGTACCACAAGTGGTGTAGGGCACAAAAAAATGAAATTTGACGGATAGATTAAAAGACTCTAAAATGTCCTTGTTATCTCTACCCCCGAAAGGTGCGATCGTATTCATTTTATGAAAACGCTCGAAAGAGGAAGCTTTAGAGATCATATAGATCAACATCAAATTCTGAATCGATGTAACCATGTCCGTCTGCGTAATTGTCTGTGTAATGGCTTTGGTAAACATCATCTTGGTCGCAAATATGAGGATAACGGCTTCAAACTCGTCAGGAATAGCGGAAGTTATTGTACGTAGGATGACATTGAAAACGGGCCAAACAGACCTGACTGATTTCCGCATGTTTTGACAATACGCGCGATAAAAACTTTTATGTACATTCAACAAAACTCAAAAAATGCAATTAGACCCACCCAATATTGTAAAGTAAGAAAGTTTAGTTCTCCTTCGCTTTTAGTTTTTTTTCAGTTATTTTTAAAAGAAATTTATTGGGTTGACATTGAAACTTAATTAACAAGCAACAAAATGTCCCATTAGTTTATGAGTACTTGGCTCATTAATAATGATTATAAGAACAACAGGGATAATAGCGTAATTTTTTTTTTTGGAGAGTTCATATCGATAGAAAGGATCATGATTTCGCTGTTGGATTAAACTATAAAAGCTACCTGCAGGGATTTCAACTTTAAATCTATTCGATTTTTTACACCATACAAGATCTAAGTTCAAATCGGTATAAGTCAGATTGGTTTCCATTTTTAACGAAAGAAAGCGATGGAATCCGCATATAACTGTCCGTCGACAGCAAATGCAAATGCGGAAGGTTATCTTCCACTTGAGCTGGAAGCTTCTCTCCCATTCGGCGACTAGTCTTCAAAGCTGTTTTCTTCTAATTAGCACTGGTCCACGTCGATGCAATCATATTTAGTAAATCAATTGGTCTGCAAAGTTGAAAACGTCCCAGAATGAGTTGATGTGTCGCTCACCTCGAAACCACGAACTTTCCAATATGGGGGCGTCTGTCAGCTAAAATCCATAGATAATGATAGCGAAAATTCCGATTATTAAGCTGTTAAATAAAAGTTTAATTTTATCAACAAACGAAAAAAATTTAGGTTTACATCAATTATGCTAATATGTGCGGATGTATGTAAAGCCCAGCCGGAGTCTAGCGATAAATGCACCTTTCATGATACCGATTGAATCAAAATTATTTCATGAATCGATTAAAGCTTGTCTGTCTCGGCGTCCGCTTGTCCTTCTGCCGATACATTTTTGTTTTCAACTTAGAGGTCACAAGTTTTTTAAATATTTCGACGAATTTTGAATCGTTGCCATGTTTCGCTACCTTTACCTATATTTCTGATATTAATTTTTTTTTAACTTAGGATTAATTTTTTTGTATCACATTAAGTTATAAGAGGATGTACAGTGTAATAATATTGCTAAATGATCTTTCAATTCTGATTATGGCTTGTTAAGCGAGTTGCTCGTTGTAACTTAAATTGTTTCTTATGAAGCGAGTTTTGTGTTAATTTTATTAAGATTTACTACACCCTACATCAGTTACCCTACACGAAAGGCAAATTAAGTTTGTGCTGATGGCGGCAATACCCGCAAATAGACCCATCTTTTATTATTTAAAGTCATTGCAGAACTGTATTAAACGATGTCGTGTAGGGTAATTAACGCTGTGTCGGGACCATCATTGTGTTTTTGTTTATTTTTACCATCGAGAGCTTAAAAAACAATGTTATTGCAAATACAAATTATTTGTATGATGTTCTTTCATTACATTTCTCTATTTCTTTACCATGGTCTAGAATTACGAATATTAAGGATGAACTTTGAAAAAGAGTAAAAAATTTGTCGATTAAATTTATACGGATAACTTTTGTTTTGCTTTGATTGTGTTAAACTTTCGTTTGGTTTATTGTCCTGTGCAGCGCTGCTCATGAAATTTTGATGTGCTTGTTGTTGAAGATGTCAATGTTAATTGGCCTGTGCTCGTATAATAAATAATGCATCAGCACACAAGCAATCATAACAAATTACTCCCACAAATTGCCCTATGAAGAACGTAATGTCATAAACATTTAATAATTAATTCTTCTAGGGAAACCATTTCCTCTCAATTAAATATGTTCTAGGAAGTTGTTTATTAGTTGATGTAAGTAAACTGATTTTAGTACATGGAACGCGCGTTAGAAACTTGGTAAAGCTGCAAAAATACTTCTTCTATGGTCACAAAGTTAATGGCATCCGCCGCAGTATCCGAGTAGGTAAGAACCTCGGCTATCAAGTCAGTGTTCGCAGGTTCAAATCTCAAGTGAGAGTCGGTAGAGTTTTCTTTAGTCATAGCTGCATTGAGTGCTCAGTCGATAAAAGCATAACACTTTCCGATTGGGCATACACCCACTGGATTGCTGCCTCCCTAATTCGTTTCTCTTTCCTCCCCTTCTTTCTGGCCGTCACCGTGTTACGTGAAAAGGGGCACCCGCTGAGTGATTGGTAGTAGTAGATAGTAAAAAAAAATTGAAAATTGGTCTCGTGGTCTGCAAGAACGATTCTAAAGTCAGCTGATATTTCATTTGGTTTGCAAAGATTATTATATGTAACAAAGCAACTAAAAACACTATACTGGACGTACTAAATATTATACACCGCCCTACAGTTATTTATATAACACACAAAGTTGATATATGTTTGTACTACAACTGTGATTGGATATAGAAACACCATTGGGATACCAGGAGAATGCGCAAAATTTAGATATGATGGAACTATGTTCCGAAATCTCTACAAAATGTAGGACCTTATGTCGTAACTATGCTTAATTTTTCGTAATTTATGATGAAACATATTATTGTGTTAAACCTGGAACACGTTGGTCTACTTTTCAATATACCGCTTTGAGACAAGGCTTTTCACGAAAAGTGGATCTTGGTATAATTTCGTTTTCAATGTTTCATTATAAAAGTAAGTGAAAAATTGCAAAGCATATATATATAGTTTATAGAATGTTTGATAGTCGACGTTACCCAATTATGACGTTTTGGCTTGTTTTGCTTATAGTGCACATAATATCGTTCCAAGAAAAACAAAAACGGTGTTGAGTTACACGATTATGTCGGATCGCTTCATTTCTACATAACTTTAATTGCGTTTTTGTAACGATATTATATTTATTCGGAAATGATTACATGTCGCTGGCTTTTCTTTGTTTGAGAACTAAAAGCAGGGAACAATTGCGTCGCTTGTTTGTAAGCCTATATGTGTGTTACGCAATTTGGTTTATGAAGCGTCTGAAATCATTCGACGAATATTATTTTTCTGTGGAAAATTTTGTAGGTTGAATGAAAAGTGCGTGTACAGCGCCTCCGACCGAAAAAAATTGAACTAAAAAGCGTTTTCTTAAACATTATGGTTTTGTAAATGAGCTTGCAAATCAAACCGAAAAGTAGGCAAAGCAGAGGTTCGAGCTGCTTCTACAATTCTTTTGGCCAACGGCGATGGACGTTTTATACGAGTGGATAGATGGGGTTACAGAACACAAATTTACATCCAAATTTCAAGTTTAGCAGTTTAACATTTTGTAGGTTATCCGTTATAAAATTAATGAAAACGTATCGACGACGGCGACGTTTCAATTTACCGAAAATTGAGTGAAGAAAACAAAAAATTGCAAAATGATTGATTTAAATGTTGTTATATCCGCCCGCGACAGCTCGTAAAAGTTGATTCACTACATGTTGAGGGTTTATCCTCCCAATATCTTCGAAAATAGTTAATTAATTATGTCGTTTCGACAAATCTCGAAACCATTAATTGCTTAAGTGTTGAGGTTACATCCGTCCGAGACGGCTCGTAAAAGTTAATCGAGTACATGTTGAAGTTTTATCTTTTGAAGAGAGCTCATAACAGTGGATTGATTACATGTTGAAGATATAACCATTGGTTGATTAGAGGTTGAGGTCCCCAAACAATTGCTTGATTAAATGTTCAAATTATATTATTATTAGAAAATTTCCGAAAGTGGTTGGGTTAACGTTGATGTTCTTCGTTTAGCGATGGGAATCCATTACGAAGAAAATTTCAATTCGTGGATATTGTTGGGTATACAACGAAATGAAAATTATAAAATTTCTTCAGCTAATGTTTTTTTTTTTAAATTAAAATATTTTTTTATTTTTTTCAATACATACGCGAGCAGAAAAACAAAAAAATTCAATATGAAAATGTGTGAGAAAAATGATAAAGACATACACGAGCGGTCAGTAGGCTTTCTGCTCTGCAGTGAAAAATTTAACTCATTTATTAGTCAAGTGTGTCAATTTGTTATGAAAATGAAACCATTAAGCCCGCTTGTATAATATTCAGTGCTCTTACGTCGAACACACTATTAAAGACAACCGTCACTATATACATTTTAGTGCACTAGAACTTGTACTTGCATTGTCCCTAAAAAAAGAAAAAAAACAAAAAAAAAAATTCATATACGTACGCGCACGTATACGAATGCCTGCGTAGATGAAAAACATTATTATCCTTGTGTGTGTTGTCAGTTTAATAAACAACATCTTTCTCCCTGACCTTAAAATCATCAGACAACGCATTGCTTGCTAAGTTTTTGTTATTGTTTGTATGCTTTATATAATACTTTGCTTTCATTTTTGAAGCATTTCATATGAACAACCAACCGAACGAATGAACATTCGTATTCATATTGTTAAAGCTGAAGCTATCGCATGACAAAAGTCACGAAAAAGCATTTGTATTTATGTATGCTTGCATACCTACATCAAGTGTATGTAAGCATATCACAACGAATTTATACTCCGGCAAAAGAACATACGCATGAAGAAAACAAAATAAGAAAAAGAACGTTCTGCCAAGAAAATGTTCATTTTGACACAATAAACATTATGGAGTTTAGATGACAGTTTATGAGTTAAGCACCAACATAACGAAAACCAAAACAATTCTTATCCGCAATATTAAAACAAAGAGGACTGAAGACGAAAGAAAAATCTCCTTAAAATTACACGCAACATGGTGCCATCATATTTGACAAATGTGATCGTTTTTCTTTATAAGCCGAGTACAGCAAAAACCTTTCTTTCAGTCAACACGAATCAAACTCTTTTCTTCTGATTATGCTTTTTATTCCATTTGGATGAAAAATGCTGAAGGTTATATATGTCGTAGAAAAAAGCTCATTAAGGGTTTTTTTTTCTATTACGGCTGCTTATGTATATAGAAACATAAAGGCTTATGACTATGTGCCGCAGTACCATATATTGCCATATGCTGATAATGTTTGAAAATAAGCAAAAACCCATAACACGGTGTCAGTATAGTATCAACGTTGTATGGGTGGGAAACGGAAATTTCAAAATAATGCGTGAGCCTTTTTTTTGTTTGATGAAAAAACAAACAAAAAAAAACAAAAGAAAAACGCAACGGAAATTCGTCAAATAATTTTTGAGAGAAAGAAACCGAGCAACAACAAAAAATAATTGAGAGGCCAAAAATTCATTGGAACTTGCACAGCACACAGTGTAGCTAAAATGCAATAATTGCCAACAATTCCCTATGATACGGTGTTGAGTAAATAACAAAAATGACATAACAATTTCAAATATCCTGTTTGCCATTTCCGTTATAACACGTAGATTGTCTGGAAAGTTCTCGACATGAAAATTGACAGCGATTGTTCACAGAATTTAAGGAATTTATTTCTATATTTTTCTTATTGCACCATTTCGGGTGCAGGTCTTCAAAATATGCTTCTTTTTCCGCAAGACCTTATGCTTTGATCCAAGTCCCTTTACATCGAGGCTACTTTTGGAATTTGCAGGCAGACATTAGTCGCTGGGTGGGAATACGATATGTGGGACAGCAATTCGAATTTCAGTTCATGCAATTTTTTCCGTTCTAGCCATGGGCTCGTCGCATTGTGTTTTTGCTCTACTGTGGACGGACGTTGTACGCATTCGGAAAACAGCTTTTTCATGGCCAAATTTTCAAACAACATAGTGAATACCCTCATTGCAACCCTCACAATATCAGCTGTCTATTGCAATTTGTCCACGTGTGTAGCCAAGTAGTCAAGGATCGCGACTACCAAGTCAGTGTTCACAGGCTCAAATTCCAAGCGCAGCAGAGTGGACTTTGCTCGTAATTACAGTGAGTGCTCAGTCGATAAAGCCATAACATCTACCGATTGAGCATATGCCACTCCCTACCCTATGGCCACTCCCTAACTCGTTCCCTCTTTCCCCACTTCTTTTTGACCATAGTGCGGGAAATAACTCTCGATTTTGGTTAGTTGAATTGAAATGTAGCTCTGTCAGCTTGACTGAGAATGAACCGTCGGGATGTCCAAATGTTGCAACCACTGATGAATGGAATTATGGTTAGAAAGTTAAAAGAAACCGCAACCGCAAAAATATTCAAAGATAGTGCTTGCCACATATTGAAGCAAGGTTTAAATATGAAAAAGTTGACCATATGTTTCTCGTCGCCTTTGTCCACATGCGAACAAAAAGACGAAGTCACGAGTCCATGACCGCAACGGGTAATTTGCCTGAAAGGAAGTTCGATTTCATCGCTTGATTGCTTCATTGCCACCCACTACATGTAGCCCTAAGGAAGCAGTTTTCTATTGATGAATCTTAAAAGGATACTTTAGGAGAAAAGATTTGCAGTAAGTAATGAGATCCTTATAGAAACTGAAGCGTATTTGAACGGTCTGGACAAGTCGTTCGATAAAGAAGTGGGGAGTCATTGTATCATCCTCGAATAAGATTACTATGATGGATACAAGGTGGAATTTTGAAAAAAAGGGGTTAGAAGTCGGAAACTTTTCAGACAAGATTGGTATATGCACATACGGGCAAAAAATTCACATGCATTTCCATGTACACACTGACTGTATTCTCCTATAGACTGAAAGTATTGAGGATGACTAGAGTTAACGTTAAGTTAGTTACAAACGTCAGTTTATGATAGCTAACAATCAAACGTGTGCACTTTGACCTTTTAAAATTTTCATATCTTTTAGAGGACCACCTAACAGGTAAACGTGTACGAATACGTAACCGTAAAAAGTTCGATGAGTTAGTAACCAAGCAAACGAAAAAAACAGATTGTGTAAATGTCAGATTGTTCAACTGAAACTAGCAAAATTTTGCGTTTAATCAAACACTTGAAGCAGAAGTAGAAAACTATATATATATGTATATATATATACAAGAGCACATGTGCGATTGCATGGTAAACATTTATACGCTCAAAACGCATATAAATGCTTTCCATTTGACAATGAAAGTACATACAATTGTCTAAAGAAAGGAAGAAAGTAATTCTTATACCTCTACTGACGAAGAATAGTTTACAAAGAACAGGGGGTGATCCCGTAGCTTAAACTTAGCTTTCGCAGTTGAATACAAGGGCGACAGAAAAGGTTAAATTTTTCATACGTGATTACCAAAAAAAAAAAAAAGAGGGAGAGAGAGAGAGAGAGAGAGAGAGAGAGAGAGAGAGAGAAAGTATTTTTCTTTTAATTAGCAATTATTTGTAATAATTCGCCATCAGCTGATTAAGTACAACCCGTTGTCACACTCTACGCTATAAAATCTTATTGTCCGTTCCACCTACAAGCCACAGTTTTTGAGATATTTTGATTAAATACTTTGGCCCAGGAACGAACAGTATTGAAAATGATTCGGTTTGGACCAGTTTTCCCATGTATCGCTTTATTTTGAGATTCGATATATGAATAATTGTAGGGTGATAAAGGGTGTTTAATAGTGGGCCATGCCGCACTATAATGTTTTTACGTGTTACAACATAAGCCAAAAGAATGTCTTCTTTAGAACGAGTTGCAGTTGTTTTGTAGCGAATTGTAGGAATGAGAGATGAAGACTATTGTTGTCGTCGTTGTTGCTGTTGGAAATAAGTTAAAAACCATACTGAAAAAAAACAGCACAAAACATATCCCTAAGCGGGCCCATCCATAGCTGTGAGCACCGAATGCAAAAAAAAAAAAAAAATTCGATTTCATGTGACGGACAATAATAGTTGAAGGACAAGCCCGTAAAGCTATTTTAATTTTTTGGCATTTTCTTTAGTTTACTATCGAAGAAATAAATATTTATCTGAAGAAATTGTTCAGTAAATTTCATATTTTATTTAGAGAGATATTTTTAAAAAATATGTATATATATATATATATATAAATTAAAACCGGAAGTTATCTGTAATGGAACGAACGATAAATATGTTAAATGAATTTCACACACAATAAAACCCCGGAGTATGCAATTCAATGTCATTCAATGTCAGCAAAGAAAACAATAAATTTTTATTAACTCTGCAACATATCAAAGAAAAATTTTTATACGCATTCGTGTTCGTGATTGTGTAAAAATGTAAACGGTTGAGTTATTTTGCTATAATAGGTTGTCAAGTGTGAGTGTGTATGCATGTGCGATGGCAATTTTGATGCCATTATCATTGCATATAAAAGACAGTTTGTCTGGATGACAAAAACAGACATAAAAACCGGCATAGAAACAAAGACACAATAACAAAAGTATACAGATGTCATGGGGCTGCCAAACGGACAGAGACATATGAAACACATACACAATTCATATATTCATATATGTGTAAATGTAAGGATTCATACGTAGTCAGTGTACTGAAATACTTGCACACATACGGTTAACAAAATATTACACTCGTGTATCATAAGAGTACTGATTTCCAGAAAATTGTAACAATGGCGCTCTAAACAATGAGAAGCGTCTGCAAATTAACTTCTTAAGATGACGCTGGCACGACTTTGAATAGCACAAGCCTTGATTTTGGTTGTATTAATTGCAACAGAAGTCGAATAAGAATAACACAGAATAACGTTTCGTTGCACAAAAATGTCTGCATTTGTACGCTTTTATGTACACAACTATTTACGAATTGATGGGAGTGTATCTATATAATGTGTAGAATTAATGCACTTGCAAAAGGTCGTGTATATGTGTTCCCTGCGTGTTTACATTCTAACGACCCTCCATTAAATTGTTGCGATTTGTATACACGTTTCATGTACGTGCCGGTTTTTAAAATCCTTTTTTGAATGCTTTTCTGCTATGCTCCGTCATTCAAAAATGTTTACGTGTTTATCCTTTGGTTTTGTAATTCTATGAAATGTGCAACATAAGCTCTATTAAACAGATATGAATGAGGAACGAAGATGTTTGCATAGATCTGCTTTTTGTTTTTAAGGGAATCTTTTTATTTTTTTGTCTTCTCTATCAACTAACTAACTACCTAGAGGATGAAGTTGTAGCATGTAGCTCTTTTAGCCGTGAAAAGCAGCAGATGTCAATGCAAAGTTCTTATAAGTTAAAAAAATTCTTATTCGCTGATTAACTGACATGATTAAGTTAATGAAAGTCCCTTTTTATTTGCGGATTCTAACATGGACTTACCCTTTTTGAACAGGCGATTTGTGAAAATAGCTTTACCCATTTATCCGGATTTTTCACACGACTTAACTATTTTAACAACTTTTAGTTCCGCATGTCTGCTCACGTTGGCAGATGACTAAAGAAAGGAAGCGGAGCTTCTTGTTTACTTCTCCTTCAGGCTTTTATGATTGCGTTGCCAATCGTATGATTCTATTCAAAGCCAATGCTACGATTCGACTACTAAATTTATGTCAACCACGCTCGGTCTCCCGATAGGGTATTAAATGGAGGGCGGATTTTAATCTTGATAATGTGCGCATCAACCCATTATTTTGGCTTTCGCTATATGAAAAATAAAAATATGGGAAGAAGGCTACATCTTCTAAGAATATATGAAGCGAATAGTAGCTCTTAGCGTGGGTGAGCTCTTCTCATTAAGTGAAAACTCAGTTTATATAGCTTTCAAGACGTGCATTGTTTTAGAAAAGAAAGTTCTATCTCCAATGTGGTTTTGGTGAGCACAACCAGAACACTCAGTGGCATTAAATTCATATAACATCATCATGCAAAAGCTATTTGCAGGCATATCTAATAGCATTAGAAGAATTTCTAGAATCCGTTCTTGTCTTAATCGAGGTTCTTTCTCATCCTTATGGTTAAGATTAAAGTGTGGTATTAGAAGCAGATTGGCGGTAAAAATACTACACACTTTATCCGGAAATGTTGTTTACATTTTAATTTTCTTGCAATTTGCGACCATTTTTACAGCTTGTCTACGGAATTTAGATTTCAATAAGGAGTTTGGACAACAGTTACATCGTTAGCATGGCTGTTTTTTGAGAACAATTAGGCAATTAATTTTCAATACACTGGAAGGACTTTCACTGCAACCAGTGATGTGTTATCTCACTTTTTTACATTTAAAATAAATTCGTTATTCTGCAAGAACAATGGAAATCACTTCAATGGATGACTCCTCTACAATGAAAGCATTCAATCAGCTGTGTTTAGCTTTATTCAAAACTCCTACCTGGCATGCCTTTATTTAGCAATAAAAACAAAAAATTCCGGATTTTCTTTAGCTGCATTCTGACCAACACTATATGGAGGTCACAAGTCACAACGCGTTTTTTCTATTTGCTTGTTAAATGTATGTACCATGAAACCATAGATCATCAGATATGCCTTACTTTAGCGCATTCAACTTTTTCTTGCTTTTTTTCCTTACCTTCAGCGTTTCTTTGTCTATGTTCTACTTGAAGAATTGATTGCTTTTTAATGCATGTATTCTCTTTATGTCATCTGGAAATTGTCTTAAACAAATGTTTTACATTTACGTGTTAACATATACAAGAGTCGCTCTTCTTACGCGGATCGTGTATGCCTTGAAAAAAGTTGAAAGTATAAAGGAAACAAGAAAATCAACATGGGCCGAAAACAGGTTTGTGTGTGGTATTTGAGGGCCCAATTCATTTCATATATTAATTGTCTACCGAATCATGCGTAAAGTGTATTGCTTATGGTTTCAACTTTAGGGTATGGTAGCAGATCCTTAGCTATGCACATATTTGTGCATTTCCTTCTCCGTACCAAAATACATGTTCATAGGGTTTTTTTAATAATTGTGGATGAAACGCAGACCTTACTTAACTACTTTTTAGTCAACTCAAAGTTCCTATTATTTGAGAGAAGACGAAAAGCTCCCCTTGATACTTGGTCAGGAGATAGAAATAAAAAAAAATTGAAATCATATTTTTTTTAAAAAAGATATCGACGTAATTAGGAGGTTATTTGTGTATGCCTGCTTCCATATATAGTTACCCTAAAAGGAATTTATGAAAAGAAAAAGAAAATCATTTGCTTTGTTTTAAGCATTTTAAGATTATTATTTATATTCGTCAAAAGAAAAGACGATGAGGATGTAAAAATTAGTTTTTAATTTATTTGTGGATATAAAAAGTACTTGTCAGAAATTCGAAAAAGTTTAACAGAAATTGACTTTCAATAGTGTAAGATCCTATGTCTCTATTTTCATGTTTGACATTCCTCCAATAGATCGATAAAGGATCAATAAAAGCATTTTTCACTTATTGGAAGATTTTAAGAAAGTTACAAAAGCCAAAGACCTTGAAAGACAGCTAAGAAAACCGAGTTTTTTATACTCAGCACCGCTGAACATTGATCAATAATATGGAGACTTTGTATTGTTTCTCAAGCTTGCTTCTGGGTGTTGCTGGCAGGAGAATATCTACCACAGACAGACAGAAAGATAGGCATGCTTCAAGCGGTTTAAAATTTGAGACTGTATGTATTTTGTGAGATCTCTGAGCAAAGCATAATATTTTTTTTTCAAAATCCGCTGTCACTAGAACAGCCGCGTGCTACGATTTTTTAATGCTTCACATTATAGACGGTATATGACGGTCTAAAGACATACATATTTGAGGTAGAAGTTTTCGTTTAAATTATTCAAATTTCAAGTGCGGTAGAGTTTTTAGTAAAGCCGAAAGCATTAGATGCTGGTGCTTTAAGACTTTAGTCTTAGAATTTACAATAATAATAATAATAATAATAATAATAATAATAATAATAATTAATTGTTATACTTTACACTGCCTGCGGGAAGCTTAAGTTAAGTGCAAATGTATTTAGCATCTAGAACGACTTGAGATAGATAGATAATTTTTGGAATCTGTTCAGGCATGTCTGTCCTTTTGTCCGCCTGTCATATGCCATATGATTTCTCTCTTCTATATATTTTTCGAAATAGTTTAATGAAATCTGTTATACTATGTAATTTGTTTTAGTCTAAGAATGAATGCTTGAAAAAGAAAGGGGTTGAGCCCCATATAACACCGTATTTTCGAAAAGTCGTTATATGAATACAAGCAGCGATTTTTATTGTTTTTTGTAAAAATTGGTGAAAAATAATATTTTGGCACATTGCTTTTTACGATGGAAGTTGGCCCAGAAAAGCGATTTAACATCAAAACAGGGCGTATTAAGCTTAGACTACAATGACTTATTTTTCGGGCTACTCCGCCAACAAAGGTTTTCATGAAAAGTGACCTTTTCTATGGTAACACTTTCGACTTTGCTATAATTTCACAGTTTGCATTAATGGAAATTCAAGGCAATTAACAAAGGTCCCACTGTAAAGGTCTCTTAAATGTAGACCTCTTCGAAGGGTATTCTTTATTTCTATAGAACACATTGACGCATATCGTTGCTCTTTTGATGTATGCATCTATAATATATTTATATACATGTGTATATAACGATGCGAATAAAAACACTTGTAAGTATATTGCATATACATAAATGTGAATATGTAATTTAAGGAAAGAATAATGAAACAATTTTAATTTTAATTTCTTGAGATGTGTTTATGTTGGCATAAAGATTACAGCAATAAAATGTAACTAATAAATTTTTTTTTTATTTTATAAATATTTACTAAACAGTGTGCATTCAAATTCATGCGATCACCTATATATATATGTGTATATGTCTATCATAAAAGAAATAATTAAATCGTACCATGAAAAGAAGAAATATTTCTCATAGATAGCCTGACAAAGAATATCAATGCGATATGCAAATAATATTGAACGCATATACAAGCACTGGTCTGTCAGTCAGAAATGCAGCAAAGTCAACTACAAAGAAAAAGTAGGAAAAAACGGAAAAGCAAAACAAAAACGAAAAGAAACGCAAAGGAAAACTCACAGATGAATCAAATGAAAATATAAATAAATTAAAATAATGAATAAAAATAAATTTCCCCATACAGCTTAAAGAGCTCATACCATAGAAAAATGCACTAAAGTCATTTTCAGTTGAAAATCGCTCGCGGATAGACGTTTTAGTTCCTTTCATTGTTCTTCTTGTTTTCTGTTTGCTTTTTTTTTTCTTTGCTTTAATGTTAAAAAAAGAAGTTCCTTAATATTTAATTTTATCACAGTTCGTTACCAAAACAGCTGAAACTGCCCGATTTTAGAAGATCTCGTGCAAAAAAAAAAAAATAAATAAAAACAATAAAAAGGAAAAAACGCAAGAAATTGAAAATATATATAAAATCGGAATCAGAAATAAGAGAATCTCGTGAGAAGAAAAAAAAAATTTATAAACCGAGTGTAATAAATACACGGTGCTGGTGCTTGTGTTACGTATAGTGCTTTTTTAATTATTTTTTTTTATTTCTTTTCAAATTTATTTTCAATTTTTCCTCGATGTACAGTACACATCCACCAGATTACGTGACGTGGGTTCGTCTTAAGTCAGTTTTAATTTCTTATATATATTAATGTGTTTGTGTTTGTGCGCGTGTCTTCAGTTTCAGAGCTAAAAACAGAAAACAATATAATAAATGAGACGAACCAAAAGCGGTTCGATTGAAACCAACGTGAAACTCACAAAATCTTAATGCTTTTCATTTCAAATAAATATTTTAAAGAAAAACTAAAGAATTCGAAAAAGTTATTCCAACCGAATCATTTCATGTAAGTAAATCTGCATAACCAGATTGGTCATATAAATATTTAGCGAAAAAAAAGAGTTAAATCGATTATATAAAGACCGCGCGTTTGCTTAAATAAGCGAAATGCAAAATTTTTTTCCCGAATTATGAAAATTTTATGGCATTTTAACTAAGAGAGAACTGCACTGAAACAGACAATATTTATTTTGAGAACAATCACATGTGTGAGAGTGCGGGTGATTACGATTGCTTGAACGTGAAGAAGAAGATTAATGTGCAAATCGTTCAATGACATTTAGTCAGGTATGTGGTGGATCAAGGATTTTCGAAAGCTTTGTCCCGTTAATAGCTCCAACACGAACAGTTCGTTTAAAAAGAAAGAAGTTTCGGTACGATTTTTAGTCCCATTAACATTGTAATTGTATCCGAAAAATGCCTAAAATACCCTTTTTAGCCCTTCCCTCATCAAAAAATCTGCTTAATATCTTTTTTCCTGTAATCCAAAGTTTCGTACTTGGTCCAAATGAATTACAATAATAATCATAATAATAAGGAAATGAATAATTATAGTAAAAACCAATAGAACCGCTAGCTTAGATCGATTCATACAAAATGTTGGGCACATTTTATGGCTTCGTTTTTCATATCAATCATCAATAATTCCTTTATAATTCCTTTTTCGTAAAAAATGTAAGATACCTTGCTGGTGCATTAGAAGAAAGATCCAACAATGATTGGGCAAAAATGTCACACTTCATTAATTATAATGTTCAACATTTCCCTTCGTCCCCAAAACGGTCCACTTATTCTCATATGGGGAGAGCGATACGCAGAGATCTCAAGCCAAGCTACTCAACGCAAACGGTATAAATTGCCATTGAATAAGTCCGTCCAACATAACATCTACATAATATTCAGATTACAACTGAATATTCTAGGATCCACTAGCGATACATATTAGCTTTATAATCATGGTTTTAAAACTTAAATATTGAGGAGGGCCGAATTGACCCATGCGTTAGTCCTAATCTTAAATATTCATTTTAAGCTGTTGTGTATTATAGTATGTCATGACCATCAAAATTTCTATACGACTCGTCCGATAGGTGGTTCAAATATGGGTGATTAGACCTCAGAGTGACAAAAAGTCACAAAATCAAATTGATTTTTTCTTCCGACTGCCATGTGACTTGTGAAGTTACTTGTTTCGTTATATCATAATTGAATATGATTTTTAAAGATAAACTTTCTTTTCCTTCTTATTTGTTTAATTTGAAACTAAAAAATCTTAAAAGGAAGGCATTCCCTAACTTATTTGCGTTGAAAACGAAAAAAGAATATTAAAAAAAAAGAAAAGAAAATTTCACTATTCATTCTTATGTATTCATCATCGTCATCATGAACATTATGCACATACTTTTCATGGATATGCATCATTGTGTGGAAGTGCTTAGTAATTTATTTTTAGATCATTTTATTTTAAGAGTTTGATTTTCTTTTTTTTAATCTTAGTCTTTCATGTTCATTTTTATACCTAGCACCGAACGATGAGGGGTATATTGATTTTGTCAAAACGTTTGCAACGCCCAGCAGAAAGCATCAGAGACCCCATAAAGTATAGATATTCTTGGCCAGCCACACATTCTAAATCAATTTGAGCATGTCCGTCTGTCCGCCTGGTCAGTAAATTGTAATTGTCGCAAAAATGAAGGTATCGACTTCAAATTCGGCAAAAACATTGGAAGTTCTTGCACGCATGTTGATATTGAAACTGGGCCAAATCGATCGAAGGATGCACCTCAATACCTTTTTTATGGCTGAAACAAGTTTCAAAAATACCACGAAGTATATAAATTCTTGGCCAGTTTCAAATTGGGAATGTGTCCGCCTGTTTGTCTCTCCGTGTGTCTGTCTGCGCAACTGTGTAGTGTCTGTGGTAGACATTCTCCCGTTAATGAAAATAAAGACATCGACTACAAATTTGCAAAAGAATTTAGGAGTCACTTAAGGACACGAGTACAAAGCCCACACGCTTTTGCGACATAAAGTTTTATTTTGGAAATGGAAAATATCAGCCGCGCACTATACGGCATGAAAATGTAGTTCTTCTATGGAGCTTGAGAATTTAGTTCTTTTACTTTTTTGCCTCTCTTAGGATAAGGGTGATGGGTATAAAAGGTTCGGTTACGAACGAATGTAATTTTCCTACTTATTTCTATTTCTCTTTTCTCGATTCTTGTGTTTTCGCGACATTTCTTGCTTTCATGCATTCAACATTTTCTTTTATTTATTTATTTATTTAATTTTTTTCCTTTTTTTTTGCAATTCAAAAGCAGATAGGTGATAAATACATAAAAAGAGCACAACGTTAGCAAAACATAAAATTTTTCCACAGATGTTCTCTATTTATTATAAATTTTTTTTTCGTTTCCTAAAGTATTATTCTAATTTTGTTTAAAAATATTTTCAATATTTATTTTATGGTATTAGGTAAATAAAGAAGTTTTTCCGCCGTTTAAGAGAGATAAAGGAAGAAGGAAAGATATAGTGAGAAGGGGGTGGGGAGGGGGAGAGGAACATTTTGCTGAAATCTCTTTTCCTAATAACTCAACTCTTTCGCCGGCTACTAGAGTTGCTCCCCCGTGTGGTTGATGGCAAAGCCGGAGGATATTTATGTTTTCCCACTTTGTTTGATAAATACCAGGCATTGTAGACTTGCTCAGTTTCTGAGAACGAAAACCGTTCCAGCGATTTTCATGTGCTACACCTCTTATACAAACGGCGCATAAAGTTTGGGCGAATATATAACGCTTAAGAGGATTTACGAAAGATCTGTTTCTTACGTCTACGTTTCGTTACGTCTTACGTTTCTTCATCTAATGTCTTTCCAAGTAACATTGTGGTTAACCAAAACGTGGCAAGTTCTGAGATATTTAACTAAATTTGATAAACCGACGTGCTTTGGCCCGAGGACGAACCGTATTGAAAATAGACTGAATGGGATCATTTTTACGACCATTCTCCGCGTAGCGTCTTATTTTAAAATAGCCATTATGCGAACAAAACTTCCAATTTTTAAACATTCTTAATAAAAATCGCTCTCGACCTAATAAATTGATGCGAAAAATTTAAATCGGAAGGTTCAACATTTTGAGCCCCCTCCTGTATAACCTTAGCTAGGAAAAATAAGCCTTTGTATCACAAAGAAGCTTAACTTTCAATATTTTATGATAAAAATTTTATCTGTAGCCTGCAGTACTTTGATAAAAGAATTAAATGCCTGAACTCGGACCAGATATACCTATGTTTTCAACACCACCGCACATAAGATTTCTTATGGAAGGTTCTCAAGAAGCTTCTTTAGAGGGCGGCAAAAGTAGTTTTTATACGTCTTAAGACGAAAATAAATGAAAAATTATATTAAACGAATTGTCGTCGGGTACTTAAAGGTCAACCTGGTCGAATCATAACGTTTTCACCTGCTTCTGGTACAACTTTTTTCTCTACTCACTTTTTGGCGTATTTACAGCGAACATCCCAAACAATCGAAGGCAAATGTCGTGTCATCAGTTGTCTAGTAAAAAAAGTGATTTCATTTTACTTTAAACCCAGAAAGTTTTGTGTATACGAAAACTCATTAATGAACACATGCGAATATAAACATAAGCAAGCGGAAAACAAAGACATCGTACAAATTTTCTTCATAATTTACACGCGTAAAAAAAGGAAATTGAATTAATTTATGCTCTCTTCCTATGCATTTCTCTCTCTGTGTTTTCCAAAGGAGCTACAATAACAAATCACAATAAACTTTTGTTCACCTATACGTTTAAATGTGTACGCGCGTATGTGTCTTTTAGTTACTGCTTCAAGGAATGATTTGCAAATATTTTCTTCTGCTTCGTGAGGTTTTGTAATAATTTGAACTAAAAATATGTTATTACGAACGATTGTGAATTATGACATTAAACGTTCATTATTAGTCTATAATAATGAAACGGCGAATAGGCTGAATGAACGAAACAAAAGCAAAAATAATTTTGTGTGAGACTTTATAAAGTGTATAAGTATGTGTATAGTGTGATCAAATACTTATACCCTACGTCACTTTCAGTACCTTACCGTGTCTATCCATCTATCCATCTCATTTTCTTGTGTTCAACCTAAAAGCCACAATTTTTGAGATATTTTGATGAAATTTAGTGCACTGCTGCTTTTTGACCCAAGGACGAGAGCTATTGAAAGTGATTCGAATCGATAAACGTTTTCGACCACTCCCTATATAACGCCTCGTATAAAGGGAGTTACAATTTTCAAAATTTGCCGACAAAAATCCTTTAGCAAAAGTATCTTGGCACCCGAATTTGGGGTGAAAACTTCAGTTCTGCTGGGACAATTTTCTAAACTCCTCTCATACAACCGTTTCCACGAAAATTGAATCTTTATATGATAAGAAGATATTCCATATTTGATGGTGAAACGTGGTTCATAATTGCAAATTGACAAAGAAGTCAACCTTATGATTTTGGATTATGTATTTTGGATCCCACTACAAATAAGATTTCTCGTGAATAGTAAGTCTTTCAGAAAAAGATTTAACTTTTAATATTTTAAGATGAAAGTTGGACCATTTAGCAAAAAAATTAACTATAGGGAATTTGGATCGCGTACGTCAATTTTTAAACCCCATGACATATAGGGGTTACCATGAGAACCGACCCCTATGTGAAGAGAAAGTGTAATTTGAAGGTTTTTATGGCGGAAATTGAAAAATAATGAAATCTTTAAAAAATAAATTAAATTTTCTAAATTTGGATCACGCCATATGATGTTGTGGGCATCCTCCAATATGCGGACTTTCATGTATGGTTTTGCAAGAAAATAATGTGTAATTTTTGGTGTAATATTATCAAAATGACTGTATTAGGTGAAGTGGTGTAGGGTACCTAATGCCCGGTTTTGTCCGAGTCTAACGTTATTATTTGTTTTTCTGTAAATGTTACTTAACAGTTTAATTAAATTCTTGTTCATTAAATGACTGAAAAAATATTTTTTTGTTCGTTTTCGACTTGCAAGGTTTTGAACATAAAAATTTTTATTATATCGTGCACCACTTGTGGTACAGGGCATATTAAGTTAGTGCGGTCGTATGTAATCTTCAGAATCGATCGATTCAGAATCATAATCTGGATTGATCTAAGCTTGTTTGTCCGTCTGTCTGTTGTCTTTCTGTCCATGTAAATTTGTGTTCAAGCTATAGGTTGCAATTATGAGGTATTTTGATGGAATTTGGTACAGTGACGTGTTTTGACCAAAGGACGAATGCTATCTGTAAATATAGTTAGAATCAGTCCACTTTTTCAACCACTCCACATATAACGTCTTATTCTAAAAAGTCATTATATGGAAAAAATTTGTAATTTTCAAAATTTCTGGGCAAAATTGGCACTCTAAATTGGTATGAACAATGTTTCAACATATTACGTTAATGTAAAAAATTTGGATCTGATGGCGCCCCTCTCATATAACTCATGAACCCCTTGTCATATAACTCATACGGAAATTGAAGCTTTATCTGGTAAAAAGGTCTAATTTCCAATATTTCATGACGAAAGTTGGTTTATAATAGTAACTTGACAAAGAAATTTACCTTACCGGATTTGGACCATGTAGGTCTATTTTTTGGATACCATCGCATATAAGGATTCTCCTGAACCGTAAACCCTTATATGCCAAAAAAGCTTAATTGTTAATTTTTTTGTGCTGAAAATTTGTTTATGATAGTATTTAAATAAAAAAATTAAGTAGACCTAATTTGAACCACATGGTTCCGTTTCTTGGCTCCCCTCCATATAAGATATCTTATGAGTAGTAAGCCTTTGGAAAAAGACTCAATTTTTTATATTTTATGTTGAGAATTAATTCTTAGTAGCGTTTCAGCAAAAGAAAATTAACGGTAGCGAGTTTGTATTACGCAGGGCTATTTTTTTACAGGCGCCGTCACGAAACGCAAACACTTATATGGAGACAAAGTCCAGCCTCCCAATATGTGGACTTTCACAAAAATTATGGCTTGCATGAAAATAGTGTGTACTTTTTCGTGTACTATTATCAAACCGAGTGAATAACTATGCTAGGCGAAGTGGTGTAGGGTATGTAAAAGTTGGCGTTGTCCGACTGTAATCTTTTTGCTTAAATAAAAAAAATGATGCGTTGAATATATCACAAAAAGCTTTTGAAATGCTATTGTAATGACAACAAAAACCATGCACATATATATATGTATACATATATATATAGTCTTTAAATTTTATTATACATTTGTTTGAGATTTCCTTCCTCTTAGACATCTTTCACCATAAGTATTGATGAACATGTCGATGGAGGAAAAATATTTTTGCAACGTATAAGCTGAGCATGTCGCTCAAGCTACTCGTGCAAATGTGGTAACCCCCCCAATCTTCTTCCCATCTCATAACGCCACAATCGTGTACCGTACTGTTCCTAGTAGTAATGATATTTGCTTGACGGCAGTTCCTCCCAAAAAAGCAATATTTGTGTCAAGACTGGCACCTGAAACATCGGTGGATAACATAAAAAGCTATCTGGAGGCGAAAGTCCCATCAGTCAACTTAAAGCGCGTTAGTATTTTCAAATTGGCTCCTTCTCAATCTGAAGCAACATATTCTTTTAAAATACTACTTCCAACTAAAAATAGCGATATGTTGTTAAATAAACCACTGTGGCCAGTAGGGTCCTTAATTAAGGAATTTATCCCTCGAGATCGACCCCGTAATACCAAAGCAGTAGTCCTGTCGCCTTCAAAAAACTAAATCTTTCTTCAGGCCCATTATATCTCGTTTATCAAAATGTTAGGGACCTAAATTCAAAAATACGTTCTACTTTCAGTAGTTCAGTTCAGTAGTAGTTTTCAGTTTCATTCAGTAAGCATGGAGTTTTGCTGTTTAGCCTTCACTGAAACTAGGTTAAAACCCGATCTACATTCGTCGGAACTTTTCCATAATTCTTTCCAGGTTTTCAGAAATGATCGACTGAATCGCATTGGTGGCAATGTATTAATTGCGATATCTGCGTCAGTCCCGTCTAATTCAATAGAATTTCCCACTGTACATGTGTTTGGTTAGACCTATACTCGAATATGCCTCGGTTGTGTGGAGTCCTTCCTAAAGATGCTATCTAGATTAAATTGAATCTGTTCAAAAGCAATTCTTGCTGTTTGCGCTTAGGAATTTGGGTTGGGACCCCATTGCCTCTTTTCCCCCCTACGCTTCTGTTGTCCTTACCGTCTCTTGAGAAACGCAGATTTGTTCTTGGCGTTTCCTTCGAAATCAAAGTAATAAATGGTGCTATTGACTCGCCGTCATTACTTGGAGAAATAAGCTTTACTGTCCCTAACCGCTTCTCTAGGCGGTTAAGCTTAGTCAATGTAAATATAATTATGATTTGTTTAACCCGTTCAGAGTTGTTTGCAAGCATCTAAATAACGTCTATTACTTGTTCTCATTGTCGGACGCTTTAAGGTCCATTAAAGCCACATTGCTTAATACACGTGATTTACCTATGTCGTACTTAAACTAGCTTTTAACCCTAAAAAGTCATTATGATTCAAAAATTAATTATTGTTAACTATTATCGATTGCCAAGCTTATGCATGTTTGCGATGGCTTAGGGGTTCATTTGGTATTTGGTCCTGTAACGGTTGTGGGTGTGGCTCGGTGCTAGTTGTACACCACGCTTTTTTTTTTTCTTTTTTTTCCTTCTCATTTGTTTTATTATACTTACACTAAGTTTTAATATTAATTAATTTAAGATTTACTCTAAGAGTCATTTGAACTTGAGTCATTTATTTGCGACTGTCATTTGTTTTAGTTGAGTTTCATGTATAAGTAGAATAAGTAAATAAATAAATGCTGGCAGTTTCAACATTTACTGTGAAGCAAATCAGCATGTTTTAGCCGAATTGTGCGGAACAAAAATGTCTACGTTTTTTCTTAGCAAAAAAAGTGAAAAATGGAAAACGAGTGATTACTTATTTCACTTGTAACTTGAAGAGCACTGTCATCTAAGTGAACTCATTATTATGGACGTTTTTTCCAATCTATTTATGAAAGACAAACAATATATTGGGATAAATTTTTTGCACATTTGTCGAGATATTTAACTTTTTATAACGAGTAAAAACACTGTGGCGCACTATAGTACAGCCCTCCATTATATACCCTACACAATTTCGTTTGGTGCAATTATTCATGTAATGGTGTTTCTAATTAAGGTTTTAAACAGGAAAAAATGGGAAATGATCGAAAAAATAGTTCCATCCGAACCATTTTCAATAAAGTTCGTTCTTAGGTGAACACATATCGATGTACCAAATTTCATCAAAATATTTTAGAAATGGCAACCTGTAGAATGAATACAGCAAAACAAAACAGTCGGACGGACAGACAAGGTTAGATCGATTCAGAAAGAGATGTCTAATCGGTGGGTCTACCTTAAGTTTTTCTGGAGGTTGCATATGTCCGCACAATCCTTCTACCACAAACGGCGTAGGGTATAAAAATTTTTTGATGAATTAAGAGATGAACACTTTTTCCCAATATTTATGACTGCTTTGGCCGCTGGATGTTAGTTGATAGTATCAAAAGAAAAGGTACTCACGGGTTTGCATAAAAATTTGGGCATAAAAAAACTGTCTTCAAAATGGATACCGCGTTTACTTACAGTGGAACAAAAGACGTGCAACAACGTGAAGTTGTGTGCTTCAATTGAAAAAATACATATAGTGAACTTTGAATTTCTGCCCTATCCATCATATTCGCCGGATGTAACTGTCAGCAATTATGATGTCTAAGCAACTTACTCCAGGGAAAAAGATTTGGATCAAGTGATGAGGTCGTTACGAAAACTGGACAGAATTTTAAGGATTTCGGCAAACGGTTTTATAGAAATACTATTTTGGAAAAGTGATTAAACATTTCTTGGAGGTGTCTATGTAAAAAAAATTTTTTTTTCAATACTGAGTCCAGAGAATTATTGACCGATATATTATTTTAGTGAAAACGCGATTAGAAACGCGCCAGGTCTTGACGTCTGCAATAATAGAAGTTACAATAAATGCTGGCTTGACTTGTTCACACAGCTTTCCTAATTCTTTTAAGAGCGGGAGAGCGATAACAGGCCGCCTGTAAAATTGTATTGTGACATAGGTCAGTCAAATACTTCACACGCGTAGCCTATTAAATGTGTGGCCATGCGCTAAGCTAATCAATATAACAACACGGTCGGTTTTTCTACTTCTATACATTGCAAAGATAGGACAGGTAGAATGCACCTGTTGTGGTGATTGTCTTAAAAAATGTGCAAACAGTCGTGTAATTATAGATAAATGAATAAAAAATTTATTCAAGAAACGCACTTACATTGAGTAATTGCCACTGCGTTGGCAAGCATTCAATTACACTTTGCATAAGCAATATATTTTTTGAGGTTGAAATTAATAGAAACCGGAAATAAAATGAAAAATGTTTTCACAATAGAATCATTCTGCAATGAGAAGAATTTTCTCTGCATTATTTGTAGACATCCGGTTTATGATATTTTTATTGTAAAACAAATAAAAGAAAATTATAAAAATCAACAAAGAGCATCGAGAATTTATGATCTGAATAGTTGATAATACGGTAAAGCAAAGCCATTAAGTGTTTTTATTTAAGGAGTAATGATACTTTGTGAATTTATATTCATCACACTCTTTGTTACCTCAAATGATCGCTTAAACATTCAAGAATCCGGTCAAAAAGCTTTACAAATATTTACATGAACCAGAAGATCAATTTTTCATTTAAAATCATTGTGTGCCTGCATTTTCCCTTATGTGCTTATTTTGTTTGATCGCTCTGTTAAATCTGTTCTTTGGGTGCCTCGATTCGCCAGTTATTAATTTCAAATTTCAAGTTTCCACTGTTAGTTCGTACTAACGTTCTCTAGCAATTTTTGACTGGTTTAGTTTGAGGGATATTCTAGATGATTTTTAATGATATTTTCGGAAAGTACACCCATCACCGAGCGATGAGGTGTGTATTCATTTTGTCAAAACATTGGCAACGCGCAGAAGGAAGCTTCATAGACCTCATAACATACACTTGAACATGTTTTCATGCGGTGGATAGGGATAAAAGAAAACGCATAAAAAAAAATCGCACGAAACTTCACGGGTAGCTATAGTCAATAGTGTTTGCAACACAATTAAAAATTTGGAATAGATTACCATAGGGCAATAGGAAAATATGAATGTGCTGTAAAAGTGGGCTATCCCAGCAGAGCGATCACCACTGCGGAATTTTTAACTAAGTTAATAGATAAATTATCCAATAAAGCCCAAGTCTATTGAAAATCGATTCCTGACTTCAAAATGGCAGCACTAGCACCTTATACCGCGAGAGAGATACTGAAAAAATTTTCCGTAATGATTTTTTTTTTTTTATTTTACTATTAAAATTATTATAAGATTGAAAGTAGGATGAGCACGAACAACCAAGGCTAGCCTAGGCTATAGGCTCTTCTTTTTTTGTTTTTCTTTAATTTGTTTCCTTTATTTTCTACTATACTTAGTATTTACTTGTGAACAATAAATATTATCTTTAAAGGGAAAAACTATTTTTAAAAAGTTTTAATACAAAGCAAAAAAAAAAAGGTATATTCCAAATACATCCGAAGGACTTTCTTCGTTATGAGTGCACCGACCGCAACCTCCTAGTCCTGCTGATCTTTCTAACCGGGCGTTACAGAAATTATTTGTGTTAAGTTTTAATTCATTATTTTCCGTCGCTTTGTCTTTGTTCGCTATTTATTGATTTTTGTAAGTTTAAAACCTCCATAAGTGCGAGAAATAGACCAGACAGTATTAGACAATAAAGAAACACAAAAACGATTAGTTTTTGAAGAATTAACTGTAACTGTGTAACTGGATGATCACGGCGCGTGCGAATATACGAACTCAACTCTCTAATGTTAAGGGTATAGAAGTATATCAACGAATATTTCTTCCAATCTCGAGATAATCTTTCTCTTTAATCCTAAAATCCCAACCGTTTTGAATGAACTTGTAGTCAATAAAGAACTTCAGCATGGCTTCTAGAAATTTCTAACGTACTCCCATATAAGCACAAAAAATCACTGCGAAAGGGTTCTCCAGAATCCTCCTGTTGTGCTCGTGATTCGGACCCGAATATGGTTTTTTTTTTTTTCAATATTTTGCATTTAGAATATTTTTATTTCAAAACCAAGTAATGCGGTTATTTTTATATACAACAGTTAGTTTTGAATTGAAAAAAAAGGTTTATTATTTTATAAATACAATATCCGCAATAAACAAAAGTAAATTTTACTTCTCTTCACACCATTCGTTTTCTTTACGTACTTGCTCCTCTTCGGCAGCTGTAAAATCATTTTTAATATTAAAAGTTTTACGTATCTCTTCTGGTGTCTTGCCTTTAATCATATTGGCGACAGTTTTGCAAGTAACATCTAACAAAGCCTTTATATCGAGATAGTTCGCAGCTAAAATCAATTCGAATAAAGTACCTTGGTCCACTTTAAGAAAATCAGCATCCCATGATGAAATGTCATCAGTCCGTTTTTCTTTATTCTCATCGTCCTCTGTAGGCTGTGGATCATCTTTATGAAAATTGGCCCAATGCAATACTTTACGCAGTATTGCCGAATTTACATTAAGCAAAGGCACAACAGCGTTATCACCGTCTTCCATACCACAATCTTCGAGCATAGTCTTAATGGTGCCCGAACATTTTGCAATTTGTACATCAGTATCGAAGATTTCGTCGTCCGACGACTGCAGTTTTATGTTAGGCATTGTCTGAAAATTTTGAAGAATATGCGTTAAAAGCGTTATTATCGATTGCTTTATTTGCTTTTGCAATTTTGCATTGTCTTTTCAGGCACATTCCCATTACGGCAAATTCAACATCCAGGTCAGTTTCAGCAAAAAAAAATGTAAAAATGCAATGGGAATTTTGCTTATATGCAAAAAGTAAATTTCCTTACTTGCTGGCACTTAGATCAATTATATCCTTCTCGGAGATTCACGGCTTTAAAAAAAATCTTTTCCGTGCGACTTTAATTAATATGTTACAATGAAATTTTGGTTAGCCCTTCGCTACGTAAAACTCTTCTGATATATATTCGACACAGAGATGACAAAGCCTTCAAGTTTATATATAATTATATATGTACATGTCAATCGATGACAATCAAAAAACAAAAGAAAAACAACAAAGCAATGCACCATCTTTGAATTTGCTGCCAATGTCGATTGTATTAGAAATGCCAACTTGAAAAAAATTCAAATAGTGAAAATATTTTTATTGAAATTAACTTGAATTTTAGAGTAAAAATATAATTCTCTCCTTCTTTTTTTGAAAAAATAGACAAATAATTGATTCTGTTTTTTTTCTCGTTGATTTCAATATTTTCAAGTGTATTAACTGAAAATGCTCCATTAATTTAAATATGATAGCTATCAGGTTGCAAGTTTACAAATATGAGCGAATTATAGAGGATTTGTAAAAATTTTGAACTCTTCGATAATTTTCTCATGGGAAGTTTTTCCAATAAGTACATTGGAGTATGTTGGTTTGAAATTTCGTTAATGCATTTTCGGTGCGCGGGTGGAACTGGATGATTAAGGCGCGTGCGAATATACGAACTCAACTCTCCAATGTTAAGTGTATAGAAGTATACCAACGTGTCGTCTTTCCTGATATCGTCGTAATAACGATCTGAAGCTTTTCCAAAGAAGAATGTACAAAGTTTGCGTTGTCGAAAAAAAGCCTAAAGAGCAACTTACATTTTGAGATGCGATCATTGAGAAGGTGCTTACCGTTTTTGCATTGCAACAATGAAGATGAACATGTACTCATATTCATGTCATCAATAGCGGCCTTGAATATTTCATCCAAATTTGATTTCACCTTTTCTTTACGGCTATAGTAACGTTTCGGTTTCTTCAGTAATATAAATAAAGGGCTTCGTTCCAAATTTCTCTCAGGCGATGCTAGAACTTAATAGATCAGAATTATGAAGAGATAACATGTTAACTTGTACGGGGAAGATGAAAGAGTCGAACGATTACAAAATAAAAACTTTTCTTTTATCAATTCTAGTCGACAAGGAGTGTGGCAGTTACTGTTATAGTCAGAAGTGTGCTAACAAATTACATCATATATAATTTTGAATTTCTTACCACCAATGAATTTGAAAACAGTGCCATATCAAGTAAAATAGTATGGGACTCTGAGCAAAGGTCCTTTAAAATATATTTAATGATATAACAGAGAATTTGGTATAAAAAAAAAAAATTCTTATAGGAGCTAAAATACAGCATTCGCTCTGCATGACGAAACGTAAATAGTTTAATGTATCTTACAAAATGGAGAGCAGTTTACTAAGGCAAACCATCCAAGTATCTACAAAACGGCGTCGTGATGATAAATATGTTCCTGATAAATATGTCCCTATGAAAAAACGGGACGCACAAAAAGCGCAAAAGATGTAAAGCAATGCGAGCAAAACCTAACAATAAGCCGAACAATATTCTAAATAAAGAGCAAACTCCAAAAAAGTGGTCGCCAAAATCTTTACTAGATGAAAAGAAAAACAGATGATGCAATTTATCTGCTTAGTGAACGAGCGTTACATCGGCAGCAAAAGATTCCGTAAAATGCGTATTTGCCTACTAGCCCGTTATGTAGATGTGCAAAGAGTAGAGTATATTACCTG